>JASJOG010000639.1:0-79633 GCA_030142905.1 Heliopora coerulea
AGTAAAAATGATCTAGTAAACACTTTCAAGTTAATGTAGCCGAGTAATACCAAAATCGATTCATGCTGTGCTCATTTTTGAACTTTTCAAATACACTTAAGCTCAACGTTTATATTAATGGTAATATGAACTGCTGAAAATATCAATTTTATCATCATTGACGTAATTCATTGGACAAAACATACATTTAATATTTGAATATTTTTATAACTTTCATCTGTAAATTCTAATGGCTTTATGTCAAACCTTATAATGGTATTTTGTTAAATGAGTATTTCATAGCACCAAAAACCCTGTTCAAACAACTGAGGATATTAAAGATACGTCTTTGTAAAGGAACACATCTTTCTTTAAAACCTTAAGCAGACAATGATAGCTGGAGGGTTAAGCATCCCTAATATACAAATTAAATGTCAGGCGTTTTTCCATGTCCAAAACCAGCTAAATAACTACCATAGCCCCCTCTCCCAGCTATAAAGGTATCGCTACGTCACTGCATGTAACACGTACTATCTTTTAGATAGAGAGAAAGTAGTTTAAAAGTTTTATCAAACAATGTTCCTTTGCTTGATTAGTGCCAGGAGAACAAGACAAGATTAAAGTCTAAACAAAAAAAAATGGACATGGGCCATTAACTCTACACTAAGTTCCATTTACAAGAGGGATTTTGCTTATGATTCGCTGTAGTTTGTCCTCGACGTTCTTCTCAGTTCAACACATACTCCAACATGTCAATCGCAAAGTGCAGAGTCGCAATTGTCAACAACCTTTAAGAAGAACAACAAATACACTATTATCTAAGACTGCATGGAGGTTCTATCGCGAAAGCATTTCCCGGAGGTTTGCCAAAAGTGTAAACGAAAAAAAGACGAAGTTAATACAGTTCCGTGCGTACTACGCAAATTCGAAAATTCGTATTTTTCTCAAAATACATACACCTTTTTCTTCTTAATTTCCACCGAAATTTAACCCGAAAAATTTCTCGCCAGAACTTATAAGTCGGGAATAAAAATTGCATTTCCTATAGCATCCTGACAGCCCACCAACCAATAGCCGTGTCTCACCGCAAAGCTTAGCGGTGTAACTCGTACTTTACTTACAATATCAGTGGCGGTGTTGTATCAGGTATATAATCTTCATGCTACAGGGGAGTGATTGTATGTCCTATACAATACAATGCGAATATTGCTCAGTACTTATGACTCGAATAAATCTAAGCAACAATGTTCCTCAAAGAAGTCCAAGATTCGAAAGATTTTAGCAGAGAAAGTAACACGAAAACACTACGTAAATAAGGACATGTACAGAGTTGATAGTGTTGCTAAGCCGGCGATGAGCTACAGCCGGTTAACGATGTTGTGTTGCAGCTAGTGAACGACGTCGTGCTCAACTTGTTCTTCAAAATGATAAACATTTCAACGATTTTCAGCGACAAAATAGCACAAAAAAGTCAGGTAAACCAGGAAATGTACAGCCTTGATAGTGTTATGCAGCTAATCATGAGCTACCTCCGAGTTGAACTTCACGAGCAAGGTTGTGTTGCGATTCCAGCTCCATGCAGTTAACTGTTTAATGTCACCTTGGTCATGTGTAGGAAGAGTGTTATCCTGTTTGAGTTTACAAAGCACAGCTGTTTTTCTTCCAGTACTAGCTCCGGTTTCCTCCGAGGACCCATGAGAGGTGCTCTTAACTGGAAAAAAGCAACAGCTAACGTAGCTGATAAGGGTTATCTGGTATAAATTAAAACACTTTACTTTGTTTTACTTACTTTTTTATGGACTCTTTATCAAATGGATTCCAAAGAATAAAATAAGCTGATTGTTGTTACTCAGAATGGGGTCTAGCGTACTATATGGTAATGCGTTACGTCTTTGATGAATGGTTATTACGATAAATGATTTGGTTATTAACAATACCACCTTATGCAAGTTTGTAGCTGATTTTACAGCTTCCAAAATAAATCGAATGCAACGTAACCCTAATAAATGTAAATAGCTACGTATTTCGTAAATTGTGAGAAGTTACCTGGTTTAACAACTAACAGAAGCCTGACTTGGTACGCAGATGTCTGTGAATTAGTGGAGATAACATCTGAAAGAGACTACTTCCTCGTCCAGCTTAAAGGGGCTAAAGTAGAATTACAACACTTAGTGTTAACCAAATAATAAATAAGAGCTCAATATAAGGCCGGAGTTCTTATATTCATTATTTCATTAAAATTTCCGCCCGCTAAAACATTGGCAAACGTGAAGATTTAGTGTTATTCAATGTAATATGTGTTAGATATGTTTTGGATTATGCGGTCCAATACTGCCTGTAAGCAACCCTATTTTGCTCGTCTAATAAAGTCTTCTATAAGACCACCAGTTCTCTATTATTCTATCCTCCATCCACTATCATTGTTTGACCCAGTCATATGAAATGTCAAAGAGGGATGATAACGTATCTTCAAAGGTTTGGCCATCTCGATGAATCGCAACGATTAATTCTTTCCCAACGGGATAAGGCTTGTATCATGCTATGGTTGGCTGCCGTGACTGATCTCAAAGACGTCCAACGTTTTGATCAAAGGCCCTTCGTCAGAGAAAGAACACGGTTCTTTCTCTGACGAAGAGCCTTTGCTCGAAACGTTGGAATTCTTTGAGATTTAGTCGCGGCAGTTATTAACTCTTGAACGTTCAACCTCATTTAAGACCGTCTATGCAATATCCTATTTTTATATCGTTGTGTAATTTTACCCTTGGTAAAGCCAGACGATTTTACTCGTCAAGGACAAAGCTCCCGCAGACAAAGTGTCAAGCAATGTATCAATTGTTGCAGATATGACTATGTTGTGACAAAACGTTCCCATGCATGTTTAGGGAGGTTCGCAGTTCTTTTCAAGTATCTTTTGCTCTTTATAACCTTGTTTTCAGTGATCCCCAACTTCCCTGGAGTAGTCCACATGCGATAAACTTGCCTAATTATCGAGAATCTCAAAAAAAAGCAAAGCTATAAGAGTAAGGTATATGCATAAGAATTTTGCCTAAATGGGAGATCGCTTTAGCCGGTAATGCAAAGAATCGGCAGAGAAAACCTTATCTGCTTGATAATCTGGCGAAATATATTCTTTTGCTCGGTAAAGCATATTAAATAGGTCGTGATGTAATGTACTTGACCGCTTATGCAACAGGGGGAAGCTATCTGATGTTAAGTTCTTTATTAAGTATCGATACAGCTATTTTCTGGCGCAGCCATCACTAGTTTATATCGTAACGCTCAACCCTTTCCTGGTGGGATAAGACTAGTCTCCATTTACTCTGACTAAAGACGATTTAGTCGCAAGACGATTCTAGTCGTCAAGGAGAGAGCTCCCACAGTCAAAATGCTCTTAAGCAATGCAACAATTGTTAAAGATATGACTATGTTATGAGAGAGATGAACGATGGACAAGCCCCATACTCAGAAAAACGATTTCTAAGCCCCAGACGGGGATCGAACCAGCAACCTTCTGATGACCGGTAAGACGCTCTAACAGCTACTATGGAGGCTCGATGGTTAGAGACTCTCACCGGTCATGAGAAGGTTGTGGGTTCGATCTCCGTCTGGGGCTCAGAAATCGTTTTCTGAGGATAGAGCTTGACAAACGTTCATCTCTCATTCAAGATGGTTAATTAGTCATTTAGCGGAAGTAACACTGGGCCGGCTAAACATAAGTAAATATCATTGAATCTGTGATCTACTCTGCAATCAGTTTTAATTCACATTTCTTGAAGCTTTATTGCATCCTGTGTAGTTTTCTTTCAATTAAATCTTCAATGATATTTGAAGTAATGTTACAAACGCGAGTTGCTGTTCCTCCTCTGATTTCTAGATACCGAGAAACGAGTTGAAAAAAGAGGCGAAGCCGAGATTTTTAAACGAGTTTCGAGGTATTTAGAAATCAGAGGAAGAACACTAAACGAGTGTTCGAAATTGTTTCTCAAACGAATTGGTATTTTAGGCAAAAGTCCAGCCGCAAGTTGGAAAAATGCAGCTGTAATCTTCTTCCGATTTCTAAATACTGATTAAAAATTCTTGAATCAATCAATAAAAATTGAAGAATTTTTAGTTTCGCTGTTCATTTGAATTCAAATACTGATTAATTATGTATTCTTTTTTGTTTTTGCTTTATGAAAAATTACTGAGTTTGAGAAAACCATTTCACCAACATTATTACGTTCGCTCGCCTTTAAACTATTTGTCAAAAGTTTCAGAAAGATTTTTTGAGTAATTAGCAAAACGTACTAACCTTTCTAGCAATACGGCGACAGAGACGTAATATATTCGCACAATAATTGGCCATAATTACATATCGCTAAGCAATAGGATCTTTATTTTATTACATTTGTTCAATCTATCGACTTATTGATTATTGCTAATTGAATAGCTGATCGAATGATTGATTGATCTATTGATTGATTGATTCACTGACAGTTTGATTTGTGTGATTGTTTAATATATTGTGTGATTGATTGACTTATTGATTGATTAATTTATCCATTGATGGGTGGACGGATTGATGGATGGAAACATTGGTTAATTGTTGGTGATTTTCGACCTAACCACCTCCAGTCAAGTCAAATGCAATCAAAACAAGTCAAATCGCCTTAAATCATCTGAAATCTAGTTAATCCCTATCAATCTGACTTTCATTTAACAATTAAAGAGTGACTTTTCAGTTCACGTTGAAAATGGCTACCAGTCGAGATGTCAAAACAACATTTGTTTACCAAAACACTTGTTTTTCACAACAACTCAGACCGGAACAATCACTCTCAACTAACCTTGGCTATTGATTTTCCGGGCGGAAAGCGCAATCGCAATATAAAGATCAGAGCCCAGCTCAGAATTCTTAAATGTATCGCCATAGTAAAAGAGGCAACTCGAAAAGTTTCAAAACATGTTCACTGAACATGTTTTCTTTAAAACATGCTTACCATGGCCATAAATTTAAGAATTCTGAGCCGAGCTCTGATCTTTTTACTGCAAACTCAACTAAGTATTCACCCATCCCTAGTTCAATTAAAACACCAGGATAAGTTCAAAAACTGTCTGAAAAAACGTCTTACCCAATATTAATTCATCAGTCGCTGCGCAGCAACTAAACTAGCACTTCTTCCACCCAAATTTCCATACACGTTTCAAACGTCCTCCACTAGTAAGCCTGTCTCTTTGAGAACGTTGAATATTGAAAACTTGTTCGAGAGTCAGATGTTAATAGGGCTAAAGAGTCAACAAAAAACTTATTCAATACATTGCATTTTTCAGTGCAAAAACGCAGTGGATAAACACACATACACTGATGTGCAGCAAAGAATACCAACGTCATTTAGACCGACGTCTTCGGTTGCAGTAGCAAGAGCAGTTTAATTTCATTTCGTTTAGAAATGTCATGAAACACATGTAATCCTTTAAATTAAATTAAAAAAAGAAAAAAAAGTCTAGCAAACGATGTTTTTCTAGATTAGTACCAGGAGAACAGGATAAGGCTGAAATTTAGCAGGTTTAAAACTGAAATTCGACAATAAAACTCGACTGTAGAAAACTGGGATTAAGGACTTATTAACTGACAGCGACAACGGTACGGGGAAGTTTTGATGGTATCCAGAAATGCTGAAGAAACCTGCTCGAGGTTTTTGAACGGACCAAGCGCTGAAGGGGCGAAATCTGTGCGAAACAAAAGCCAAGGACGAATGCTTTCCCGTTAGGATCCAGTAAATTTGGTTAACAAATCTATATACGGCTTTTCGTTCATATTAATGTTATATTAATATCATTCTTAAGAGATATTTCCATTTTGGCATAGTTGATTCAGACTTAAATTCACAGAATATTGCTCTCATGAGCTTCGAATTTTCCCACTATTTTCAAAGGTACGTTTGCAGGAATTAACTCTTCCGTCTTCGACATGTTTCACCGTGACGAGTAAAATGGTCTGATGTTGGCCAGAGTAAAATTGTCTAACGTTTAGCTCCGGTCGACACAAAAACGTCACCACTGAGACTAGGTAACCGTGTGGAGACTGAAACTCGAAAATTAAGCATTTTATTTTCCTGATAGCTGTTTGGGAAATAAACCTTTGGGGGTGAAGTTAAAATGTCGCCAGGTCTAATATGTCAACGGTTAGGATTAGGGTTAGTAATAGGACCATAGCCCAAATCTTAACCCTAATCTTTATCCTAACCATAACAATCAGGATAATTCCGAATTTTAGGACCATTAATATTTCAGGATCATCCTGAATTTTAGGTAAGAGGATATCAGATAAGTAAAATACTTAATTTTCCGCTCCCTTTCTCCACACGGTTACCTGCTCTCAGTGGTTAACAATGGAAAAAAGACAGAACCCATCTTTGATAAATGTCTTCAATTTACATAGCTCCTCTCCTCCTGCAACACATAAAAATTATATCCCTTAAAACCTTAAACTGCACTCGACTCTACGCCGTATTCTTTGGTCGGGGAAGAGACGCAAAAAAAGGAATAAACGGAACGAAAGAATTCGAAATTATGGAAAATGGAAAAATGTTGTGTCAACTGTTAACGATTGCTTGCGATACACAAGAAACTATAAAGTACTCTGTTGATGTTTAACATCAAAAACTTGCTGTAAGTCAATTTAAGATAACGCGTAAGTTCCACAATTGTTGCTAGGGTTTGGATTAGGATTAGTATCAAAATATCGGCAAATTGCTTCAATATTAATTGCCCTGTCCCTTGAGATAAAATTCACAAACTTTCTGTTTACCCAAAAACGCCAAGTAGCAAACAAAAGAGTCATGCATGAAAATATTGTACAAGCAGATTGCTTCCGTCACCAAAGCGTCGAGTCGCGAGAGGAAGCCTTCACTTGCCAGTAAATGAGGGGCAATATTCTTTTGCTCTGTAATGCATGCCAGATAGGTCGCCAAAAGAGGCTTGAATTCTTTCAGAATAATTTTAGCTTAGTGGCGGTCAGCGCCCTACCGGGATGGCCTAAAAGGCGACCATAAAGTGCTGAAAGGCCAATTGATTGGCCCAAACATGATGGAGGTTAATTTGTGCGACTAATTCAAAAGGAAACACCCATTCTAGTAAGTAATAAGTGCATGAATCTAAAATATCAGTAAGTTTATAATTCAATTCAACACGTTTTGGGGTACATCGCACTAGTTGTTGCGACATCCGCCAAACGCAAATTCATTCAAAACACAAAAGTATTCCGTTTAAACAACACTCGATAGCGTTAACCTAAATACATTAACATTTATCGAACACTCGTTTGCATGGGAAGGAACAACTTCAATCCAACGCCAAATTTCAAAAGGTGCCATATTACTCCGTCTATAAACCTCACAAATACTTTCCTTTAGGGACCTCGTTCTCGACAAATAAATCGAAATTCGCGTTATTCTTATGGAAAGCCAAAAAACTCTCCCTTTTTTTCCCCCGTTTAAATTTTAGGGATATCCTGTTCTTAAAAACCTACACCGTTTCATAAATTAATTGTTTTTATGAATTTGAAAGATAAAGTGTGTCACATCACCTGTGCAGATGAACAGAAATGCACTAAGTTTTACAAATCTAATTTGACTAAGCAATTGAAATAAAGGATGCCCTTTGGCCCAAACGAAAATGGATAATCCTTTCGGCCCACTTTATTTATCCACGACGTTTAGAACACTGTAAGAGAAAATCAATAAAAAGAATGAGTTTTTTTTCCTAACCATGTAGTTCTTTATATCCGACTCTCGACCATGTTTTCAACGTTAGGCGTTCTCACCGATTTTAGATGACTAAAGCAACCTTTCTTTTGGAATCTACATGGAATTTCGGATCGGATGAGTGCTTTTTGGGGTACAAATATTGGGCTGAGTTCGATTGACTACGTGAGAGTTGTACAAAATGAGTGTTAACCGACAGTCATTTTCAGTGTTAACTGAATAGTAATTTCCCACTTAATTCTACTTAGATTTGCAAGATTATTTGATTTTTTTCAGTTGAACTTGATTTGAACGTATTGATTTGATGGGGGTTTTGCTATGTCGAAAAGCTCAACCGATCAATCTATTTTACAATCAATTTATCAAACGTGCCTTAGTAATTATCAATTAAACATTCTGCCTATCAACAGAACTTGGAAAATATTGCTAATCACTAAACAAAACCAATTTTCCGAAAAAAATTGTAATCCTTAAAAGGATAACGTTGCAAACACAGTTTTGACCGAACGCTTAATTTGCGACATACTTCGGAATAGTTTAATGAAAGCTAGCTGTTGTATGAAAATGTTATCCCAATTCCTATTACAAAAATCGTGAAATGGTTTTAAAATACTGCTGAAAATTTAATTGAAACGAAGCTACACAGACTGAAAGAAAAATGAACCTTTAAGAAATATGAAGTAGAGTCCATTACTGTGTAGTTTTGGGGACGAGCAGGGTAATTATTTTTGTGTATGTTTATTCGACCCATTGACATCCATAATCCGGCGTTGCCTCAAATCGTCCTTACTCACGGTTTGGTACGTATATTCTCACTAAGACCCATCCCTATACGTCAGCACAACTTAACATCCAATTCACATGAGCATTATCTCTGCTTAATATTCGCTAGTTAATGATCTGATTGGTAAAAATCTGTTGTATTGAAAGAACACTTACGAATGTACGCCCATGGCACCTAATTCCACACGTAGGTTTGCATCCGTATAGTTTTTTACATTTCACTGCACAAGTTCGTATTTTGAAGCAACGTCGTCGGAACTACTTGTATTTACAGATACGTTTTCTGTAACACACTCGGCGGCAAAGTCTGTACGATTTTTTGTGGCATACACGAGGTCCCCAAACAAGTCGGCAGCCACATTTGTAGCACCACATATCACGGCGTACACGATAGGATATGCACTTCCCATGAAAGTATCCTGCAAATATAACGAAAAATTGATACATTTCCGAATTTTCTTGGAGAACGTTGGTCCTGTGATGATATTTCCAAACTTAGTGATAATCACGTAATCTCTACAGGGTTCTTCGCGCAAAGTTGCAAAATGAAATAAAGGAGAAATGAAATAGAACAGAGAACGCAGTTACACCAATGTACTTGCTCTCAAGTTTCTAAACCCAATGTTAGGTTACAAGAGGCAATTGGAAGTAAGGGGACAAACTTTCAACATTACTTTTGGATACGGGAAGGACACATTTAAGTAAAATATAAACATATCTTAATTATAAGATATTCATTTGCGGAAACAAAAGTATTTTCACCTATAAAAAGGGACACAAGTGGAAACATGTGCCTTTAATACTTGCCGGTACTTAGACTGTGCATACACCTTCTCAGCCCTTGAAGTCTGTAGAACGCGTGATCGTGCAACGGCTGGTAAAATTCTGTAAGCATTAATCTCCATCAATTAACTTACGAGTGGTGAGGTGGTCACGAGGAAAAAACAGAAGTAGTCGGTAATGTTTGCGAGGTATGAACTAGCAATCCGCAAGTCTCGATAGGCTACTTACAAGATTGTAGAGAGCGTGTTTAGGATGAGAGGAGGGGGAATGGAAGTTCAATACGTTCGAACACTGACACTTCTTGATTCACTTCTTGGTGTTTCGATATCTGATGAAACACTCATTGCCGTATACGACACACAACATTCCATGAAATTAAAAGTGTCGCTGGCCCTTTTCTCTTTGTCAAAAACTGTAAGTAAACTTAAACAGCAAAAAAGGTAACGACTAAATTCTAAAACATACAAAATTAACGTACGCTTCTTTTCGTCATTGTCTGGAACGTCTTTGCTTCCATCTGTAAATAGCAGGTAAACTTTATTACTTCATTTATCTTTAAACAAAATCCTAATTATTGATTACATCTAAAGCAAAGATTGAATGAAAAATTAACGTATCAAAATTTTAAAATCAATAACGTTGCAGAAATTAGAGAAAAAAATTCGAACTTGCCGTCATCCTCGGATTCTATTCCATCTCTGGCTTCTTGGTTATTATTTTCTTCGCTCTTCTCCTCCATATTGTCTATATCGTTCGAAGTTATCTCCTTATAGGATTCTTTGGCTGTTTCTTCGTCAGGATTGATAACTTCAGGCCGGTTGTCATTTTGATGACCATCAATCTGCTCGTTGTTCTCCTGGAGCACTTCTCTTACACCTAGCGATATTAATATAGGAAGAAAATGCATTATAAAATTACTGTTGAGTTTTCGTAATGCAACTTGGTAAATCAGTTTTTTTCACTTCTAGTTAAATTGACGCAAATGTAAAAGAGATTCCATATTTGGATACTGGGTTTTTAATTTATAAAGTAGATGAAACAGTAACAGCAATAACCTGAAATACGTGCTGAAGAAGAGAATAAGAAACAAAAGTATTGCTAAAAGTTTTCCCTCCCGAATCCTGACTTTTCCAACTCGAGTGGTATCCTAATCAATATTTCCACGCGTAAGTAACTTCATGTTTTTCGATAACCTAGAACGCTTTTCTCCTTAACTGTTGACGGAGATTTTATCATTGAATTTCAAACATGCTTGCAAAAATTTTATAACATTTTCATACCTACAGCTAGTACTACAAAGGCTAAAACCCGCTTGAATGACCAAGTCAGGGCTATATTCACCGAATATTTGGCATTTACACTCGATCACATGAGATCGAGAACAAGTAGGATGAAAGAAATTTTTCGTGTATCAGAATCTTATAATTCTATTTGTTCATGGCTGAGTCAAGGAAAATTACGCAGCTTTCGTTGAATCATTTGATCTTGCTGTGTTTTGGCATCATAACAACACGACAGCCAATCTTACCTCTGTCGCTCTCCATCTCTTCATCATCAGTTTCTTCGTCGTTTTCTGCTTCATGGTTATCGTCGACGTTATTCTCTTCTACTGAACTGTACTCATCGCTTCCAGCTATCTCTTCATAGTCGCCGGCTTCATTTGGTATGTCTTCGTCAGTCTGTTCTTTCTCATATTGATGTACACGAACATCAGCTCGTTTCTTCTCTATCTCTGCTCTCACAGCTAGGAACATTCAAATAGCAAGAAAATTTCATTATTTAATGCTTCATCGGTTTTCATTTTATTATTTCAATGGACAGCACCTATAAAGATAGTAACTTGTAAAATTAACTCTAATCCTTTGCGCGCAATAAACGTTGTATCTTGCTGAAATACAGCAAGATAGGAGTTCAGACACTTCCCTTCTTTTCTGAAGAAAGCCCTTTAAAGTTTTAAAATACTGGTGCTCCTATTAAAGCTATGTGAAGTGTTGTCGTTAAACGAACAACTGATTACTTGAGCTACGTTTCAGCAATTCTACGGTACCAGGTTAATGGAATAACATGAGTGCAACTAAGCGGGTGGAGAATAAATCTGCAATTCATAACAAAAGTCGTAAAGTGAATTGGAGCGGAATTTCAAGGCGTAGTTTAACATCGTTATAGTGTTATTTTTATGATTTTCAGCTCGGTCGAAAACCTAAATATTCAAGCTCAGTTAAGATAAATTTTCAAGGCTCTATTTTTTCTTTCCGCACCACATTCCAGCCTGGTAGTCCACTGGGTTGACGTTTTAACGCTGCTGAAATTCTCCCTCTAATTTTATCAAGTCGCGAGTTTCTATTCATTATTAAGTTTTTAGACTAAAACATGTTTAGTTCACCCAAGGTTTTGTATGTGGTAGCATATTTTTCACGTAAAATATAAATCTACCTTTTATGTTAAAAACTTACCTAAAATGCATGTGGAAGCCAAGAGTAAGGAGCAAATTATTGCAAAGCTTTTCATTGTCGTCTCAGGTGCTCTTCAATCAGGACTTCCTAGATGACCAAATGATAGCCAAGTGAAGAATTTCGAGCTTATTTATATTATTTTTTTGGACTCTAATTTAAATGTAAATTACCCTGAACGCATGTCAGTCATTGAGACTTGGCTTTCATTAGCGACGTAAGCCTATGCATAATGACTTACGCAAGCACAGAAAGTACTTCATGGTCAGCTGAACTCTTTCTACATCCCTACTACCAAGGGATTAACCGACCACGAAGTGGATACTGCGCTTGCGTATGTCACAAAGCATAATGCTACTTAAAACCAGGCATTAATGACTAACATCCCTTCAGGGTAATTTACATTTAAATTAGAGTCCAGAAAATTCTATATAACAACCCGAATTTCTTCATTTGGCGATCATTTGGTTATCGAGCAAGTCCTCACTGAAAACAAGCAGAGAAGACGATGAACATCTTTGCAATACTTTGCTCCTTATTCTTGGTTTCAACATGCATTTTAGGTGAGTTCTTTTCATAAAAGGCTGATCTCCGGTTTACATTTAAAATACTGCGTGCAATGGACTTTAGTTGATTTTAAATATAGAAGAATTTTTTTGCTCTTTATATGTCACTAGCTGTGAGAGAGAACGAACAGGTTAATGTTCTTGACCATCAGTCTGAGGAGAAGGAACGGATTTTCAACAAACCAGAGGCTGATGTCTACTCCGACAAAGACATAACAAATGAAGCCGGTGACAATGAGAAGATAAATGCAAGCGATAACGACAGTACAGTGAAAGAGACTAACGTCGAAGATAACAAGGAAGCAGAAAACGACGAAGAAACCAATGATGAAGAAGAGATGGAGAACGAAGGTAAGATTGGTAGTCTTATTATATCTCCCAACATGTCCTCGTATCGAAAGGTGATCATACTTGGTTGTCTTATTTAAAGGTAAAGTGCAACCATTTTTCAACAACTTCGATTTGAGGCTTAAGTTGCAGAAGATACCGTAAAGTTCCTGCAATAAGCTCGGTACTTATCGGCTCAAAAGACATTTTTTTCCCTACATTATTTTCGAGCATGGTTATTTTTAAGGAGTATAATTGTTGGAGGGAATTTTGCGTTCGAAAAATCAGTTCGACTTATTTCTATAAAGGACTAACAAAGATATAATCGAGTGTAATAAACCGCAAAACTTTGTGAACACTGATCGCCACAAGAACAGCATTAGAAACATAGGTTAATCGCCTTAACTCGTGAATATTTATTAGCTAAGTAGATTATTATCTCACTCCCGAAATTCTTAAGTAAATTGTAAGGTTACGGTAGCAGCGCTGAACTGTTGAGCAGGAAAAACATTTGAAATTTTTAACATTGTTTTATTGACTGGATTCCCAAACACAATAAGAACAAATGCTGCACGAAAGTCGACGTACCGACGTAACTTGCCCATGCATGCATGACAATTGTCGAAAAATTTCCCGTCATCGAGTGTAAATGCCAATTATTCCTCGAATGTAGCCATGACCCGGCTCAACCACAACGATTATGCAACGTAGCACTACCTATAGATATAACTATGGTACGATAAAATTTTTGCACCTGTGTTTGAAATGCAAGGACAATATCCGCGAGCATAGTAGATGAGAAAAATTTACTGGGTTATCTAAAAATATGAAGTTACTTATGCGTGAAAGTGTTGATAACGAGATCACATTATTTGGAAAAGCTGGCAGTCGGCTAGGATGACCTTCAGCAGTACTTTGTTCCTAATTCTTGTCTTTGGCATCTACTTTAGGGTATTTACTACTACTACAATGATTTCATCTATTTTGCATATTAAAAAAAAGTATATAAAGTATATAATCTCTTCGCATTTGTGTGAACTTAACGAAAAGTGAAAAAACAAACCGACTTACCAAATTGCGTTAGAAAACTGAAAAACAACTTAATGAGCGATTTCTTGCTATTTTAATGTCGCTAGGTATAGGAGGAGTGCTGCAGGAGAATTATGAGCAGATTGATGCTCATGAAAATCGCAACCGCACTGAAGTCATGAAGGATGACGAAGGAACATCCGAAGAATCCGATCACGAGATAACTACTAACAACATAGACAATTTAGAAAAGAAGAGCGACGAAGAAAATAACGACAAAGAAACGGAGATGAAATAAAAACTGACGATGACGACGGCAAGTTCCAAGTTGGTTTTTTTTTTCTTCTTTTACTTCTACAACGTTAATGATGTTGGAAAACTTCAGTACGTTTACGATCTTATTCTATCTTTGCTTCAAATGTGATCAATATTTCGGATTTTACTCCAAAAAAATGAAGTAATAATATTTATCTGCAGTTACAGATGAAACCGAAGAGACTCAAGCCGATGACGAAGAGAAGCGTAAGTTGTTTTAGTATGCTTTAGAAAGTACTTGTAAACTACGCAGCTTAAGTTCATTTACAAATATTTACAAAAACAGGGCAAGCGATCCTTTCAAATTTAAATTGAATATCATATCTATTTATTTGCATGAATAATTTCTATTAGCATATTACAAATATGCTAATAGGAATACCATATTAAAAGTCTCGAAAAAAAAAAAATTAAAAATAATTGCTTGCTGGTTATTACCAAAGGACGTTTGACCACACTTTCAAAAGTTTGTTGGTAATTCATATTTTATTGGCAAAATTGAGAACGATCTTCAATATTTGGCATGTGTTCTGAAATAACACAAAATTGAGTATTTTACAATAGGCATGATGCATTAGTCAATACTACTCTTCAGCTTTGTTTCTTAAATCACGTCCTCGTGAGCTTAAAAATTGTCTTGATTATTCTATAGACGATAAATACTTATACGTGGCTCTTCGCAGTTTCTTAAAAACTGTTAAAATCCGGGTGATAAAGGTTATTCGTAAAATTCACCTATTCGGAAATCATGAATCGGATATGTTTCATAACATTTCCTGACAGTTCACGAAAATAACACCCAAATGAAGCATATCTCAATAGACGTCTAAAATGTTATAACCTACCTTGCCGTACATAACTTGAATGCACGTTTACTTGTCAGGAAGTATACTTCCTAAGTAGCCAAATGGTTTAAAAGTGTCGAGAAACGTACAGATAAAACTTTATTCCCAATCAAAGTGAATTTATACTGAGCGTGTGAAAAAGTTTCCACTACATTATGCTTACATTACATTGTCATTAATGGAGTTTTGAAATGTTACCCCGAAGATAACTCTGAAATTCAATCGAAACACTACACACCGTAATTCACAAGTGCTAGGTTGTCGCGAGTTTCTCCCGTGCACGTGCTGCAGTTAAAACGAGAGCACACTGTTCCCAGCTGACACCAGAGCTCCACTGGTTCAATACAAGTCTGCAAACCCGAAGATATGAGTTTGCACCTCGTCCAAGTCAAATAAATTTTTTGAGATGACATCCGCAGTTCAGCATAATCATAACCACCTGCTTTTAGCTTGATGATGATTCCGAAATGGGCCACATTTCTTAAAAGAAGTCGATATATCTAATATCTACCACGTAGTCATTGAGAATCATTTCATGAAGTAACATTCCATTCAAATACCTTGACATTAATCTCGAGACCCACAGTCAATGAAATGGCCGTTCACAATTTTAAAAATTTACATTTTTCCTGGCAATCGTTCCCCCGTGTGCCGACCAGAATGTTTAATTTATTCCACATATATTCCCCGTCGAGTTAATCCCTCGGGACCGAGTTTATAAGCATAGATAGGAATTTGTGGCCGGCGGTAAGACTTCCGAGAAAGTCTAAGTATTACGACGTTTAGGGTTTACAGTCACCCTCCCCTCATTCCAAACATGTTCTCTACGCCTCCGTATGTAACCTATTGAGACTTGCCCACTTGTAGTTAAAGTTTGTGCCCCTTTAACCTTGTCTTTTGCAACCTTCCTATGACAGTGAATCGAGAAACTTGAAAGCATCGAACATCCATATAAATAAGTTCTCTGTTCTGTTTTATTCTTCTCTCGTTTCATTTTGCAACTTGACGTAAAGAACCCTGTTGACGTAATGTAATTGTGCCTAAATTGGGAAATATTCTTACAGGACTAACGGTTTCCATCCTTAAAAAAAATTCAATAATCTACTAAATTTTCGTTATATCTACAGGACACTTTCATGGAAGGTGTATATCCTATCGTGTACGACGTGGTATGTGGTGCTATAAATGTGGCTGCCGACTTGTTTGAGGACCTCGTGTATGCCGCAAGAAATCCTAGAGAATTTGCCGCCGAGTGTGTTACAGAAAACGTATCTGTAAATACAAGTGGTTCCGACGACGTTGATTCAAAATACGAACCTGTCCCGTGAAATGTAAAAAACTATATGGATGCAAACCAACATGTGGAATTAGGTGCTATGGGCGTACATTCGTAAGTTTTCTTTAAACACTACGGATTTTACCAGTCAGATAATTAGTAATTTAGCAGATGTAAAAACTTGTGAGTTATATCTTCATTTCTGGTGAAGATGTGGGCGAGAGGTCTTACCGGTAATACACGCATGTCAAAACCTTTCGTAAGGACGCTTTGACTCCTGAATCCATCCCCGACTTTTTACTCGACAAGGGAAGAACTCTTGGACAGGAAAGGTTTGATCAAATAATGGCGTTTGGATAACATAGGGTGGGTCAACATATCTGACTTATCTAACTTAATAGTATCCCAAAACTGCAAACCAATTATTTCTAGTTCATATTGAAGTTTTGTTTTTCCTATCTGTTTAGCTCTGTTCCAATTTTTTTTAACAGTGTTGAATTCCAATTGCTTACGTTCGCTTCAAGTATTCGTCAAAACTCCAGAAATATTGCTTTTCATGTTTTGTAACATGCAATATTTACCAGCTTTCGTAACACGGATTATATTTGTACAACTATCGAATAATACCGCATCTCTTATGTGAAATTTCTATTTGATTAGATTTGTTCGATAGATTCACCGGTTGATTAATTCGACTGATTCATTGATTGATGCATTAACCCAGTGAAGGCTTGATTGTGAGAGAATGATTGAATAATTAAAAGCTTGACTCACTAATCCCTGATAGGTTTAGTTCACAGTAGGATTGCTTGATTGGTAGTGCTTTTCGATATAACAAACCCATTTCAAGTCAAATGCATTCAAATCGAGAGTCGGGTATAAAGGACTGAAAAATACAAGGTTTACAAAACAGCCCATTCATTATATTTTCTCTTACAGTGCCATAGACGTCATGGATAAAATAGACTGACACTTATGAGCAGAAAGGATTATCTACCATTTGGACCTGCGACTTGTTTTCATTGCAGTATCTTAGTAAAGCTAGATTACTAGAACTTGGTTTGTTTTCATTGAGAGATGTGCTGCAACACGTGTTAGCTTTAAAACTTTACAAAAACAATTAAACAATTTATCTAACGGTGTTGGTTGTCCTTTATGAGAACAACAAGAAAAGGATACCGTTAAAATTTAAGGGGAAAAGATTGGAGATGGGCGACTAGATCTACATAAGAAACTACGATTAAGACTTCTTAACGAGCGAACTCCATAATGAAAAAGTATTTCCCGGAGGTTTTCGTATAGGCCACGTGAAACTGTACGTTTTTCTTTCCAATTAGGTTCTGGGTTAATAACGTTCCCACCCAAGCTAATAAACGTCAGATAAATATTTCTATTCCGTGATGCTATCCAGTTTTGCTTGAACGGAATAATTTTCTTGCAGTGAATTTGTTTGCCGTTCATTAAATTCGATAACCCTTACTGAATGTTGTACAATCATTTTGAATTAAATTACTCTAATGTTTGGGGATGTCCGTTTTACTATTACCGTAACTAAAGGCTTGACAAACTTCTTTTTTTTTCTTTTTTTTTTTTTTTTTGGGTGGCAGTGGGGTATGAGAAGAACCTGTGTTTGGATATTAAATGGCAAAGTGGCAAAAAGCTCATCCATGACAATATTAATATTATATACGAGATCACTTCAGTCGGTATTGTAAACATTTGGCAGAGAAAACTATGACATGTTGACCGGGATGGTAGTATAAAAGTATTACTTGGGTTTGTTGAGCATCCTAAATTGGTTACGAAAAGAGGCTACCTTCCATAGTTGTCTTTGATTTACAGAGCTCCTTTTCCTCGTTATGCAGCGCAAGGAAATTAGATCTAAAAGTTCAACCTCCACGATTCTACGCAGCATTTTTTAGTCAGGCAAAAAATGCGAAAAAGGAGAAACGGAGTGACAGGATTTCAAATGATGGGAAATAGAAAAGAGTTCCAACCACTGTTAACAATTGCCTACTATGTAGAAAATCCTACATTGAACTCAGTTAATGCTGAAAAATCAAGAACGCACTCTCATTCAATTTAAAATATATTTAGTGCCAAAGTAGTGCGTAGGTTTCAGATTTACTTTTAGGGTAACGATTTGTGTTAAACTATGAAAATATCGTCGAGTTATTTCGGTATTTTTGCCCTACGAGATCCAAATTCAATCACAAACGTCCCAGCGGCAGTCAATATGAGATGAGATTGCTCGTTTATCCAAAAAAATAAACGTAAACGATACTGTCGTGCATTCAATTATTGAAAAGGAAATCGCTTCACTCGATAAGCTCCAAAGTCGGCAGTGAAAGCCTTCCTTTGTCGGTACTTGAGAGAGAGAGGGAAGTATTTTTTCGGTCCGTAATGCATGCTTAGTTGGTCGCGCAAAGCAGCTTAACGTATAAGTTACAGCGGTCAAAGCAATGGAAGTGGAATTGTTTGAGTTTCGTGGGAGCGAGGTCCAAATGCTCAAGAACTGATAGAGCACTCTGATATCATAACAGCAGGAAATTCTAAACGCATGCTGTTGCTTCAACGCTTATTGAATTTTCAATTTTGCTTCCTGCAAACACAACGTTATCTTTTTTGTTTTTTACGCGCGCGAAACAGCGACAAAAAGTTACGGCACTTCATTTTCGTTTAAAAGTTGAATATATTTCAGGCTTACACTGGCGCTGCCGCTGGTCAAAATCGCTCAATTCGTAATGGAATACTTTAAAAGGCTTACGGTGAGAACAATAGAGGCCTTGTTTTCTGCTGCTGCGGACAGTGACATTCTTACCATTCCTGAGAGATGTGCCCCAAATGTATAGGTTTTGAGGGGGCAAATGCCCCCGTTCCCGCGAAACTTAGGCCAAAGGCTGCGCTATTCGCCCTCTTAGGTCTTGGAATGCCATTATACGTGATAGCTTCTGTAACTGGCGGAAGTATTATTTACACGGATTTCTTTGATACATTTTGATACAATCATGCAATTATTTAAACGAACTGCAATATAGCAATCTGTTTTAAAAAAAAATATCCAAGTACTGTAGAAAGACATGTGGCTTAAAAGCTGATACTTCCTTTAATTTCATCAACATCAAGTTCACTAAAATATTACGTGCTCTTACATAAGTTTTATAACTTTTATACTCCAGTAAAAAATCAAGAAATCTGCTAAATATTTTCATTATATTTACAGGATCCCAGTACAACAGGTTCTTATCCTATCATTCACGACTTAGCTTGTTCTGTCGTACGTGCGACTGCCACCCTGTTTCGGGAACCCGTAAATGCTCAACCCACAATGTCTGCCGTTGTAAAACGTCGCTGTCGTAAGGGGATGCTCATGAGACGTTGCCACCTTGTACCAATCTGTCACAATAAATGTTATACAAAATTTGGGTGCAAGACCAACCCAATGGAATAAAGTGCTTTGGGCGTCCAATTGTAAAGGTCATGATTATACCATTCAGATCGTTTATTAGTCATTATTTAGTCAACCTAACACTTATAAATTGCCTCTTCAGTTTCGATGAAATTTCGTAGAGATTTCGAAGTCTACACATTCCTTCGCGCCAAATCCTTCGCAAAGACGCTTTTAGCAAAATGTCGATTATGAGTAACACAGACCCGTCTAAACATATGTAAATATGATTCACTCAAACCACATTGCAATCCATTTTAATTCATGCTTCTTGAATCTTTATTGTATCCAATTTACTTTCGTTTCAAATAAGTTCTCAACAGATTTTTTAAAGCATTTCACCAAGACCATGACGTTTGATCGCCATTCAAGTATTCGTCACAATTTTCAGAAAGACTTTTTTTATTCAGTAATGAGCACTATCTAACAACCTCCATAGTAATGCAGCGAAAGAGACGTAATATATTAGTATAGTAATAGGCTGTAATCACATATCGTTTAATTTACAGGATGTTTATTTGATTATATTTGTTCAATCTATTGACATATAGATTGATTATTGCTGATTCAATAACTGATCAACTGATAAATTGATTGGTTGTTTGGTTGATTGTTTGATTGATTAATTGATTGATCGATCGATGGTGAAATGGATTGATGAATGGAAAGTTTGGCTGCTTTGTTGTGCCTTTCGACCTAATCAAATCACATGAAATCAAAACAAATCACATGAAATCAAAACAATTGTAAAGGTCATGATTATACCATTCAGATCGTTTATTAGTCATTATTTAGTCAACCTAACACTTATAAATTTTTTTCTCAGCTATTTGAATAGTCAACATCCTAACATCAATTTCACGCATGAAACTGAAGTCAACAACTGTTTACCCTTCCTTGACGTTCTTATAACACGATCCAATGGCTCTTTCTCTACTTCAGTTTTTCATAAACCCACTTTCACTGGCTTATACACCAACTACAATAGTTTTATTCCGTCTGTTTACAAAACAGGATTAATATCTTCCCTTCTTAATCGCTATTTTAGTATTTGCTCCTCCTATTTTATTTTTGACTCGCATCTTCAAAATCTTAAGAAAACTCTTTCACTCAATGGTTATCCCATTTCATTCATAGACACATGCATTCGCCGGTTTCTTGATAAGATTTTCTCACCCTCCCTCAAAGTTTCCCTCGCCCCCAAGAAAATCGTTTACTTTTGCCTTCCCTACACTGGTCAACATAGCCTCCAAATTCGCACTCAGATTCGGAAGTTATGCTCCAGTGCTTTCCCTCACATTAACCTTCGCTTTGTTTTCCGCCCCTCCCTCCGATTGTCTCACTTTTTTGTCTTTAAAGACAGGATTCCCAAGACTTTGAGATCTCGTGTCGTTTACCGCTTTAAGTGTCAACGTTGTAGTTCGTTGTATGTCGGCCAGACGAGTCGGCTTCTCCACACACGAATCTCAGAGCACTTGGGTATTTCTGCCTTTACTGGCAAAAAACGAGTCAATCCTCCTCCGACTAGCATCCTGTCACATCATTGTGACACTGGACATCCTGTCTCGCCTAATGACTTTACTATCTTGTCCTCTTCTTCTTTCAACTCTGAACTTCTCGTCAGAGAAAGTCTGCTTATCCGCAAACTCAATCCATCACTTAATGCCAACATGGGCTCTTCTCCACTCTTTTTATTTTAAGACCTTTCGTTTCTCGACCTTTCCATTACATCTCAGTCTGCTGTTTCCTTGTGCCCTCCCCACTTCCGCTCCTACGCAAATATCTCGTTTACTTATCATGTAATATATCATCACCTTGTAATATAGTTTTTCATTCATTCTCTGAGGATGTTGCGTGTAGCAACGAAACGTTAGAAATACATTTTAAACCTTTAATATGCCTATTTTGCGTGTTTTTTGCTGGGCTTTATTATTTCTTCTCCGTCTGCAAATCAAAACAAGTTGAATTGCATTAAATCATATCAAATCTACTTAATCACAACCAAATCGGACCTTCATTTAACAATTCATTTCAGTTGAGGCTAAGAATGACCACCAGTCGACATTTCAAAACATCGTTCTTTGAATAGAACAGTTGTTTTTTACAGCAACTCTTACCTGAACAATCAAAATCAACTAAGTATTCACACGCTCTAGTTCAATTAAAACGCAACGATTCATTCGAAAAACGTCTAAAACATCTTACCGTATAAGAACTCTTTGTTTATTACACAACAACTAAACAAGCACTTCTCCGATCCAAAATTCCAAACATATCCCAAATAATCTGGTTCAATTTTTTAGTCTCGGTGAAAACGCCGAACGTTGAAAACTTTGTCGAGAGCCAGATGTTAATGGGACTGAAATATCAACAAGAAGCTAATTCAGTACATCGTATTTTACAGTGCATAATACGTCGTCGATAAACAAACTTAGGGAGAATTTCCACTTGGTTCAAAATGTCACGCACGCTCTTAGAAGCTTTCGAATGGAACCAAGCAGAAATCTATTCAATTTTAACAAGTAGAAACCAAGTAGAAATTCACCTTTACACCGATGAACATACAGGAATACCAAAGACATTTAGACCGACGACATCTTTTCTTGCAGCAGCAAAATAAATTTAGATTACCAAAACTTGTTAAATTTCACTTTATTTAGAAATGTAAGGTAACACCTGTAATCTTTTAGATTAAAAAAATAATTCAAAAAGTTTATCAAACGCTGTTGGTTTTCTTCATTAGTATAAGAAGACCAGGATATTAAGCCTAAAATTCAACTTAAAAACTTCAACATGATCCATTACCTTGATATAAGCGGAACTAAAATTCCAGATTCTGTAACCAAGATGGAGAACCTCACAGGGAAATATTTGACTGAGATCTTCGTACACTGCGAAACACATTCTCGTATACATATCGCAAATTTTCGACAATCAAACTCAACTAAATATTCGTACACACTAGTTCAATTAAAACGCCCAAGATACATTCGAAAAACGTGTGAAACATCTTATCCAATAATAAGTCTTCCGTTATTGCTCACCAAGTGAACTAGCACTTCTCGCATTCAAAATTCCACACACATCCCAAATTGTCCAGTCTTCCTGTCGCGGTTAAAGCGCTCAACGTTCAAAACTTGTTCAACACTCAGATGTTAATGAGATTAAAAGTTAACAGAAAACTTAGTGAGTACGTTGTTTCTTAGAGTGTGATGGAAACGAAATCGATCAACAATTTTAAATTGATGAGCAGAAAAAAATCCCAACGGTATTTGGGCAGACGGCATCTTTTGTTGCGGAGTAAATACCGTTAGATTGCAAAAGATGATTAATTTCTCTGCATGTATATTAGAAATGTGAGGCAGTCAGAGACGTAGATAGTGGGGTTGAGGGAGATGGTGTCGCACACCTTCGATCGATAGAAAACACAAAAACAAGTGAAGTAAAAACCATGACAATCAGGTAAAATGAAAAATACGTGAAGCTGCTAATACCGAAGAGTTCTGCGGTCCGGATATCAAAAAAAACCCCATACCATTGTACAAATTCTCGTTAAACACCATCAAAATCTATAAGAAGTGGGACTTTTAATAGCTGCTGTAACAAGGTGATAGAATTTTACCTAAGCCAAGTGCGATTTTTGACACGTGCCTCGTTAGTACCTGATTTAGGAAAACCAAGCACTAAAGTAACTTTAGTGAAAATGATTTAGTAAAGCATTTTTAAGTTCACATAGGCTTGTAATACCCAGATGCATTCATACCGTGGTTATTTTCGGACTTTTCAAATACACTGAAGCTAAACTTTTATTAAAGTAAATGGTTTGAACCTGGGAGAATCGCGACATGTTTGAGGAAGTTGATCGTCCAGGTTAGTGTAGTCTTGAGAAAGACTGTTGGATGAAGTGACTGACGTTTTGACAGCCTTAGCGGTGGTCATCTTCAGAGTCAAAAGGAGAGTAAATGTCAGGTTCGCCTGTATTTGTATCTGGCTCGTGCGTGATAAGTGGGCGGTCGTATTAGTCATGGAGGTGTGAAATTGGAATTGCTGAAAATATCAATTATATAATCATTGACGTAATTTATTGGACAAAACGTGAATTAAATGTTTCAATATTTTTATGACTTGGATTTCTAAATTCTGATCGGTTTATTTCAAACATCAAAATGTTATTTTCTTAAAAGAGTCTTACATAGCGCCAAAAACCCTGTTCAAACGACTGGGGATATTAAAGATATGTCTTTGTAAAGAAAAACAACTTTTTTTAAAACCTTATACAGACAATGATTTGTGGGGGATTAAGCCTCCATAACATAACAATCAAATTTCACACATTTTTCCATTTCCTAAATCAGACTAGAAGTACGTGCACCCAACAACCCCTCGCCCACCCTTCCAATAAATCTCTTGAGAATCCAAGTAACAATGATAATTTTTCAAAATTCCCAAAAGGATAAATCGTCCTGACTATAACTGGAAGAGGACATGGAATAAAAAAAAACTCCGCACAGAATTTGGCCGCAAATAAACAACAATATAAACTGAAAATTATTTTATATTTAGACTGCTTATAGTCGTATTTCCTTTTAAAATTTCAATTCTCCTTTATTAAAACAAAAAGTTCGGTGAGAATAACGTTCAACGGATTAACAACTGGTAAGATGTCAATCCTTACAATTAAATTATTAATTAACGAATGATAAGCTCAATACCCTGAATTATTTGTGGGTTTATGGTAATTGGTGTAGTTTTCCAATTAGACTTGTCACTCATTTTCCCTTAAAGAAAGACTGTTTTATTAGATGACCAGACTTTCCGTCTTAAAAGTGGAGCATTCTCATAGGTTATCAAACGGATACCAGCATTACGGACAGCTCATGATTGAATATTTTTCTGATATTTTTTTGACTTAAAAAATTGGTAAATTATACGTTACCTCAAAATTGGTTACAAATGTCTTTAAGATCTGTTATGATAAGGGTTTATGCTAAGTATTCATCTGGAAGTACAAGACTTTGGTGACGAAGATGAAACGATTTACGAAACCGACGAAGTAAACAAAGAAAACATGAACGAATTCTGCAGTTTTATTGCTGACCAAAAGTCGAAAAATACAATATATAAAACAAAACACGACAAGCAAACCTTGTGCAAGTTTTGCCAAAAGAAGAACGAGAAGAGGGAAGTAAAAGACGTACTTTTTCCAAGGCAAAACATCAATAAAAAAGAAAAATGGCGTATAAACCTGCAACTCTTTCGTATTTTCAACTAAGCATTCAGTGGCACCTCAACACGAAGTGTTCAAAGGTAAATTTACATATAGACGACTTTAAACTTTCCTGAGAGGTTTTAAAATCCTGATGAAAGCATTACTGGTAGAATATGGTAAACGTCATCCTGCTCAAATCACTCTTGAAGTGAGAAAGACTGAAGCGGACAACTGTTTTGCCGAAGGATAATTTGGTAACCAAAAACAAGTAGCTCTGCAGCGAGTTACCTGGTGGCTGTTTACCTTGCATTTTTGTTTCGATCCAAAAATACATCCTAACGTCTTCAATGGGGTGACATTTCATAGCGAAAAAAATCCTGATTGAGGCTATGAAATTTTTGTGTGGAAAGCAGAGAAAGCATCCAAAGACTGCCATGGCCTCGACAACTCTTCTAAATGACGAGTGTTCTATCCCACTTCCCAAACAGTTGACCATGAATGCTTTCAGCTTAAATACTGCAAAATGTTCAAAAATAATCGTCGTACAGAGATGAATGAACCACAATCTTCATTCTACTTTACCAATAAACACGGGCAAAATCAAGGCGGTAATATTTCGTACAAGAAGCCTCCCTTAGGGAGGAATGAATTCGGGAAGCTACTTTTGAAAGCTGCTCAAAACAATTCCGTTTTCAGAACTTGTACTTCAAAGCTACTCGATTCAGACGTACCTGTGATTGTGCAGCTCAGGTAAGTGGTTACCAGAACGTGAAAAGTATTAAGATTTATACTAATCGACATCCATTCAACTTCAGCGAAGAATGTAGTTTTAATACACTTCTTCGCTTAGTAAATATCCTGACAGCAAGCGAGTTCCCTTACGTTTTTTGTTCATATAAATCAGAAAGAACCAAGACAAAGCGTAGCTGCAAAAAGTGAACAGTTGCCAAATACATATTCCAAGGAGCTAACTTTGAGAACTGCTCTGTCAAGTCATAAATTGTCCAGTTACTGAGGTGGCGAAACCCAGCCGCAGACACCAAGAAAGCCATTTCCTTTGCCGGTTTTTCGGTAACGTATCGACTCTACTATGTAGTAATACGAAGTGCCGCACTCTACACAGCACTCTAAGAAAATGGCAAAACAATGCATGAAAACATGTGACTTGAAAACTCCTGCTTCTGACTTCTCCAAGATTTAACTAGCACTTAAACATTGAGTACTCTAACCCTAACTTTACCACGATAGAACTAAATCAATTTTAATTGAAAAGCTTCTTTTAAAGTTACGTTGAAAAGTTAACGCGCGTATATAAATTTATAAGATGAGAGTAACTATACATCTTTAATCTTTAAAATTATCATCTTAAAACAACTGATTTACATAGAATAAGTGCGTAACTACAGACAAAAAACAAACGAGCAACTAAATTCAAAAGAAGAGTCAGCAACATTTCTTTTCTATTCCAACAAAGACGTTTCTTAATATAGTTCTAGAGACTTTAGCTTCCTGAAGTCTCAAGTGATAAGTCTGCCAAAGTATCTCGTTTTATCGCTCTGCTGAAGCTCTTCAGGTAAATATAGTTTTCTCTTCCAAGTTCTTTAATTAATATCATTGAAGGATGTCGTGTCATTCACCAAATTGCTCGGAACTGAGGCTATATACATGGGTGTGAGCTTTCTAATCAACAGTAATACCTACAAGTAATTAAGACATACCAGACAGCGTGGGAGTTAAGAAATTTCCACTTACACTTCTCCTCCACCTCATTCGAGAAATCCTCTCTACCGTCGTGCTGTGTTCGCAATTCATAGCGACTTGCCGGTTGATTGCCAGTACATATCTCAACAACATTACCAACTCTTAAGCCTGGTAACCATCGCTCCGCTATTTGACTCCATCAACCTCTCTGCTTTAAACATTTCACTCACCATCACACGGTTACGAGTTCGATAGCTTTCAACAATTCAGAAAATTCTTACGCGTGGTGTCACAACCTGAATATATTAGGAATACTACTCTCCTGATGTTTTCAAGTGTCCCCTTTTTAGTGGAATTTACTCTTTTCTTCTAACAAACACATAATTTACAGCGAAGATGTACCAAAAAATCGACTATTTGAGAGTACTGTTAACGTATGATAAAGTGCCCCTCAAAGCTTATACCCCATGATTAATCTTGTTGTCACAATATTCCTATGAGTTTGTAAGCTTGAGATCAGATACATTCCTATATGTAAGATTTGTATTCTATTTCAGTTCTCCTTCACTTAATTTTGGTAAATTTACTCGAAAAACCCTGTTAACTTCGCATCAAAACTAATTGGCTGTGGTAGATCGTTACAGAACTAACGGTTTACGCGTTCTAGAGAATTTAGAAAATTACTACATATTTCGTTACGTTTACAGGATTCATCAGGAGGTGCTGTCGATTTGTTACTACTCGTAAATGCCGCTACTACAAACTTTGCCGACGAGTGTGTCATAGAAAACATCGCTGTTATCGTCACTTGGTCGGGCTACGATGCAGATATTACACAGTCTGCCCCACGAAATGTTATAGACGATACCACAGCAGGCCATTCCGTTCACTTAAGTGCTATCGACATCGATTTGTTTTTTTTCTCTCAATATCATAGATTACACCAACCACATTATTTATTAGTCTGATGTAGACATAGTACTTATAAGTAGCGTATTCAACTGCGCTGGAATTGTGTGCGAGCTCTTACCGACACAACACGTTTGTACCTGCGCCAAAACCTTTAGCAAGGACACGTTTAGGGAAAGATGCATCTTAAATAATCCACGGACTTGTAAACTTACACGAACTTGATTAACTTGCCTGTCTCGCAACACTACACTGCAATCAATTCTACTTCATATTTATTAAAGCTTTGTTTACTTCTATTTGTTTAGTTTCGTTTCAATTAAGCTTTCAACAGTTTTTTAAAACAATTTTATCATCAGCATTATGAACATTCCCCTTTCAAATTTCGTTAAAATTTTAATGAACACAGGATTTTTGTTTAGTAAAATGCAATGTATACCAAGTTCAATAACAATATGGCGACACATATGCAATATTTTGGAGTAGTCTTAATGAATTAAAAGATGGGTACATCTTTTTAATTCAGAGGATCTGTATTTGATAATATTTATTTGATCGATCGGTCGAGTGATCGATTGATGGACTCACTGACTGATTGATTGAATGATTGATTGACTGATTGACTGATTGATTGACTGATTGACTGATTGATTGACTGATTGACTGATTGATTGACTGATTGACTGATTGATTGACTGATTGACTGATGAATTGACTGATCAGCGGTGTTTTCGACTTAACAAACTGTTAAATCAAATCAACGCGAATCCAAATAGTCGACATATCAGATCAAGTCGCGTGAGCCCAAATCAAAACTCACTTTTACCCAACAACTCAACAGTGACTTGTCAGTGGACACTGAATGTGACAACAACTTAAGGCGTATCAACATTATTTTCCTACCACAACAGTACAAGAACTCCTACTTGGACAGTCAAACTCAGTACAATATTGGCAGGTACTGGGTCAAACCATTTACCCATTTTTATCTCTACATACGTTGAAAACAATGTCTAAAACATCTCATTGAATATCAAGTAATGACTTGTTGCGCATCATCTGCAAAAGTATTTTTCAGATCCAAATTTGAAAACTTGGTCGGCAGTCCGATATTAAAAGAACTTAAGGCTGACAAAAACTAACTCAAAATACCAAGGGGGGGGTTTTCAGTGCTAGAGACGTCATGGATAAATAGATATACACTTGCGACCAAAAAGGCATAACAACGTTATTTGGACCGACCACATCTTTTGTAGCAGTAGCTTAATGAAGTTAGACTGCCAAAACTCGGTTACTTTCTCTTCACTAAGACATGTTATGTAACACATGTTATCTTTGAAGATTAAAACAATTAAAAACAAGTTATGAAACACCGTTGCTGTTCTTTATGACTACGAGGAGACCCATGGCCACAAATTGTTGACCATATAGCTGACAATTACGCTCATTCGTGCCTTAACAAACAATTTTAAGATGGCGCCTTGACATAAATATGATAAGGTGAAATTCGCAAGACATATTTATTATTATATAGTATCATTCAAAATTTCCATAGATGCAAGTCTACAGAATTAGAAAATAACACAACCATTCACTATTCATCACTGTAAATTCTGTCACATTTCCTCAAGGCTAAATAGGTTACCAACACCCTCATAATCATACTTCTTCCCCTAGGGATGCAAATTAGCTAAATGCCCAACATTTAGCGAGGTATGCTTCTCTGAATCACGAATTTGGCTAAGTCTGGTTGCTATGTTGAGCCGGTGCACGTTTGAATGAAGTTGGAACGGTCCATAGTTTGTTTTGTATTTGTTTTGACTGCATTTCCAAATCTTCAAATAGGTTCCTTCACTTCTTCAAATGTGTGCTTTTCCTACATCGGAATACATGTAAAGTAATCCATCAAGCCACATAACGACTACCGAATTTGGCGTAAACAAGCAAAACATCCACAATAATAATTGCTGTTTTGTGTTAAGATTTACCAAGAAAAAGGCTTTTGATAAGAAATTTCTTTAATTTGGCTTCTTTTTAACATCGCCTTGTAATATCAAGATGTCTGATGTTTTATCAACTGGGCCACTAAATTTTGATTTCAACTTGAATTTTTCCACCCAAAGCCTATCCTTCGCATGCTCCTCATGGTCAATAAAGCGTTCAAAAATCGGCCCAGCACGTCAAACCCCTAACTGACCTCAATTTCTGACCACGACGACAAGACTACAATTTAACTGAAAATTTTCAACATGGTCCATCACCTCTTCATAAGAGGAACTAAAATTACAGGTTTTATAACCGAGATGGAGGTCCTCACAGGAAAGTATTTCCTAGACATCTTCGTATACTGTGAAATGTATTCTTCTACACATCCTGGAAATTCGCAAATTCGAATTTTTTCAATGTACGGATACTTATGATTTCTTCTTAAATACCACCAAAAATTAACCACGAAAATTTCTTCCCAAAACCGACTTGAAAATAGCTACCAGTCAACATCTACAAAACATTCGCTTACCACACCACTCAATTTACGCTTCCACAAAAACTCTTATCACGACAATCAAACTCGACTAAATATTCCTACATACTAGTTCAATTAAAACGCCCGGAAACATCTGAAAAACATCCAAAACATTTTACCATATAATAAGTCTTCGGTTATTGTTCACCAAGTAAACTAGCACTATTCTCATCAAAAACTCCATACGCATTTCAAATAGCCTCATTCCGTCTTCCTGTCCTGGTTAAAACGCCGAACGTTCAAAACTTGTTCGACAGTCAGATATTAATAGAGCTAAAAGGTAAACCGAAAACTTAGTCAATATGTTTTTTACAGTGTGATGAAAACGTTGTGGATTAACAATTTTAAACTGATGAGCAGAAAGGAATCCCAACGTCATTTCGACAGACGGTATCTTTAGTGGGGGTAGCATAATAGTGTTAGACAACCAAAACATGATTCATTTCTCTTGATTTATATTGGTAATCTGATACAATCCGGGACGTAGATAGTGGGGTTGAGGTGGTGGTGTCGTACACCCTCAAAAGATGGATAACAAGATAAAAAGTGATGTGAAAATTATAACAGTCGGAAAAAATAAAAAATTGTTAAAGAAGCTAAAACCAAAGAAGCTAAAACCAAAGAAGCTAAAACCAAAGAACGCTGCAGCCGGATGTAAAAGAAAACCCGACACCATTGTACTAATTCTTGTTAAAAATCGTCGAAATCTGTAAGAAGTGGGATTTTTTCCTGGCTGCTGTAACAAGGTGTCAAAATTTTATCGAAGGCAAGGAAGATTTTCGAGTCGCGCCTCTTTAGGACTCCATTTAGCAAAATCAAGCACTTAAGTAACTATAGTAAAAATGATCTAGTAAACACTTTCAAGTTAATGTAGCCCAGTAATACCAAAATCGATTCATGATGTGCTCATTTTTGAACTTTTCAAATACACTGAAGCTCAACGTTTATTTTAATGCTAATATGAACTGCTGAAAATATCAATTATATAATCCTTGACGTAATTTGTTGGACAAAACATACCTTTAATATTTGAATATTTTTATAACTTTGATTTGTAAATTCTAATGGCTTTATTTCAAACCTTATAATGGTATTTTGTTAAATGAGTATTTCATAGCACCAAAAACCCTGTTCAAACAACTGACGATATTAAGGATACGTCTTTGTAAAGGAACACATCATTCTTTAAAACCTTAAGCAGACAATGATACCTGGAGGATTAAGCATCCATAATATACAAATTAAATGTCAGGCGATTTTCCATGTCCAAAACCAGCTAAATAACTACCATAGCCCCCTCTCCCAGCTATAAAGGTATCGCTACGTCACTACATGTAACACGTACTATCTTTTAGATAGAGAGAAAGTAGTCTAAAAGTTTTATCAAACAATGTTCCTTTGCTTGATTAGTGCCAGGAGAACAAGATAAGATTAAAGTCTAAACAAAAAAATACTGGACATGGGCCGTTAACTCTACACTAAGTTCCATTTATAAGAGGGATTTTGCTTATGATTCGCTGTAGTTTGTCCTCGACGTTCTTCTCAGTTCAACACATACTCCAACATGTCAATCGCAAAGTGCAAAGTCGCAATTGTCAACAACCTTTAAGAAGAACCACAAATAGACTTATTATCCAAGACTGCATGGAGGTTCTATCGAGAAAGCATTTCCCGGAGGTTTGAGAGAAAATAGTTTAAAAGTTTTATCAAACAATGTTGCTTTTCTTGATTAGTGCCAGGAGAACAAGATAAGGTTAAAGCCTGAACAAAAAAGAAACTACAGATGGGCCGGTGATGAGCTACAGCCGGTCAACGATCTTGTGTTGCACCTAGCAAACGACGTCGTGCTAAACTTGTTCTTCAAAATGATAAACATTAACGATTTTAAATGACAAAAAAGTACGAAAAAGTCAAGTAAACCAGGAGATGTACAGCCTTGACAGTGTTATGCAGCTAATGATGAGCTACCTCCGAGATGAACTTCACGAGCAAGGTTGTGTTGCGATTACAGCTCCGTGTAGTTAACTGATTAAAGTTACCTTGGTCATATGTGGGAAGAGTGTTATCCTGTTCGAGTTTACCAAGCACCGCAGCTTTTCTTCCAGTACCAGCCAGAGGCGTAGGAAGTTCTTCAGAAGTGGGGGGGGGGAGCAAAAACTGGACAACTGGTAGCCGAGCAATCGGCGACATTTTTCCAGTCCAAATACAGAGCCAAATATAGAATGACATGCACGTGTTTTAAGTTTTAGAAGTACTATATAGCTCATAAAATTTGTGCAGAATGTTTTAAACGTTCACTGTGCCAAAACGTAAGGGGGCAAATACATATGTTTACCCCCCACTTTGAATAGTGGGAGGTCAATCGGCCCCCTTGACCCCCACTTCCTACGCCTCTGCTAGCTCCGGTTTCCTCCGAGGACCCATGAGAGGTGCTCTTAACTGGAAAAAGCAGCAGCTAAGGTAGTTGATAGGGTTATCCGGTATAAATTAAGACACTTTACTTTGTTTTACCTTTTTATGGACTCTTTATCAAATAGGTTCCAGAGGGTAAAATTAGCTGATGGTTGTTACTCAGAATGGGTCTAGTGTACCATATGGTAATAAGTTATATCTTTAATGAATGGTTATTACGATAAATGATTTGGTTATTAACAATGCCAGCTTATACAAGTTTGTAGCCGATTTTACGGCTTCAGAAGTTGTTTACAAACAATAACCAGAGGAATAACCGAAGGAATTTCTCGAGGTAAAAGTAGACGATATAAGCCTCCAAGTAGTTGTTTTTGTGGAAATTGTGTGAAGTTACTGGGTTTAACAATTAGCAGAAGTCTAACTTGGTACGCAGATGTCTGTGAATTAGTGGAGATAACGTCTGAAAGAGAATGCTTCCTCGTCCAGCTTAAAATGGCTAAAGTAGAATTACAAGGCTTAGTGTTAACCAAATAATAAATAAGAGCTCAATATACGGTCGCAGCTCTTAGATTTATTATTTCATTAAAATTTCCACCAGCTAAAAAATTGGCAAACGTGAAGATTTAGTGTTATTCAATGTAATACATATTAGATCTGTTTTGGATTATGCGGTCCAATACTGCCTGTAAGCAACCCTATTTTGCTCGTCTAATAAGGTCTTCTATAAGACCACCAGTTCCCTATTATTCCATCCTCCATCCACTATCATTGTTTGACCCAGTCGTGTGAAATGTCAAAGAGGGATGATAACATATCTTCAAAGCCTTGACCATCTCTATGAATCGGAAGGATTAACTCTTTCCCGACGGGATAAGGCTTCTATCATGTTATGGTTGGCTGCCGTGACTTATCTGAAAGACGTCTAACATTTTGGGCAAAGGCCCTTAGCCAGAGAAAGAACACGTTTCTTTCTCTGACGAAGAGCCTTTGCTCGAAACGTTGGAATTCCTTGAGATTAGTCACGGCAGTTATTAACTCTTGAACGTTCTACCTTATTTAACACCGTCTGCGCAATACCCTATTTTTATATCGTTGTGTCATTTTACCCGGGTTAAAGGCGGACGATTTTACTCGTCAAGGACACAGCTCCCGCAGTCTAAGTGTCAAGCAATGTATCAATTGTTGAAGATATCACTATGTTGTAACAAAACGTTCCCATGCATGTTTAAGGATGTCCGCTGTTCTTTTCAAGTATCTATTGCTTTTAATGACCTTGTTTTCAGTGATCTCAGACTTCCCTGGAGTAGTCCATATGCGATGAACTTGTCTAATCATCGAGAATCTCAAAAAAAGCAAAGCTATAAGAGTTAGGTATATGCATAGGAATTTTGCCTAAATGGGAGATCGCTTTAGCCGGTAATGCAAAGATTCGGCAAAGAAAAAATTATTTGGTTGGTAATCTGGCGAAATATATTCTTTTGCTCGGTAAAGCATACTATATAGGTCGTGATGTAATGTACATGACCGCTTATGCAACAGGGGGAAGCTATCTGATGCTAAGTTCTTTATTAAGTATCGATACAACTATTTTCTGGCATGGCCATCACTAGTTTATATCGTAACGCTCAACCTTTTCCTGGCGGGATAAGACTAGTCTCCATTTACTCTGACTAAAGACGATTTAGTCGCAAGACGATTCTAGTCGTCAAGGAGAGAAATCCCGCCGTCAAAATGCTCTTAAACAATGCAACAATTGTTAAAGATATGACTATGTTATGAGAGACATGAACGATGGTCAAGCCCCATACTCAGAAAAACGATTTCTAAGCCCCAGACGGGGATCGAACAAGCAACCTTCTGATGACCGGTAAGACGCTCTACTAGCTACTATGGGAGCTCAATGGTTAGAGCGTTTCACCGGTCATCAGAAGGTTGTGGGTTCGATCTCCGTCTGGGGCTCAGAAATCGTTTTCTGAGGATAGAGCTTGACAAACGTTCATCTCTCATTCAAGATGGTTAATTATTCATTTAGCAGACGTAATACTTAAAAATTGCCTCGACAGTTTTAACGAATTTGTGCAGTGGTATCTTATCAAGGACACTTTTAGCAAAATATGGATTGTGGATAACACTGGCAGGCTAAACATAAGTAAATATCATTGAATCTGTGATCTACTCTGCAATCAATTTTAATTCATATTTCTTGAAGCTTTATTGTATCCTGTGTAGTTCTGTTTCAATTAAGTCTTCAATAATATTTGAAGTAATGTTTCAAACACGAGTTGGTGTTTTTCCTCCGATTTCTAGATACCGAGAAACAAGTTGAGGCTAACCCAAGACTCTTAAACGAGTTTCGAGGTATCTAGAAATCAGAGGAAGAATACTAAACGACTGTTTGAAATTGCTTCTCAAACAAACCAGTACTTTAGGCGAAAGTCCAGCCGAAAGTTGGAAAAATGCAGCTGTAATCTTCCTCCATATTCTAAATACTGATTATTTGGTTTTCTAGATTAGTACCAGGAGAACAGGATAAGGCTGAAATTTAGCAAGTTTAAAACTGAAATTCGATCATAAAACTTGACTGTAGAAAACTACGATTAAGGACTTAATAACGGAGAGCGAAAACGGTACGGGAAGTTTTAATGGTATCCAGAAGTGCTGAAGAAACGTGCTTGATGTTTTTGAACGGACCAAGCGGTGAAGGGGCAAGATCTGTGCGAAACAAAAGCCAAGGACGAATGCTTTCCCGTTAGGACCCAGCAAATTTGGTTAACAAATCTATATACGGCTTTTCGTTCATATTAATGTTACATTAATATCATTCTTAAAAGAGATATTTCCATTTTGACATAGTTGATTCAGACTTAAATTCACAGAATATTGCTCTCATGAGCTTCCCTCTATTTTCAAAGGTACGTTTACAGGAATTAAATCTTTCCTCTTCGACATGTTTCACCGTGACGAGTAAAATGGTCTGATATTGGCCAGAGTAAAATTGTCTACCGTTTAGCTCCGGTCGACACAGAAACGTCACCACTGAGGATAGGTAACCGTGTGGAGACTGGAACTCGAAAATTAAGTATTTTATTCTCCTGATATCTGTTTGGAAAATAAACCTTTGAAGGTAAGGTTATAATGTCGCCAGGGCTAATATGTCAACCGTTAGGATTAGGGTTAGGGTTAGGGTTAGTAATAAGACCCTAGCCCAAATGTTAACCCTAATCCTAATCCTAACCCTAACCAAAACAATCAGGATAATTCCGAATTTTAGGACCATTAATATTTCAGGATAATCCTAAATTTTAGGTAAGAGGATATCAGATAAGTAAAATACTTAATTTCTGGTTCCTGTCTCCACACGGTTACCTCCTTTCAGAGGTTACGTTCTTGCGCCGTCCGTTAGCCACAGTAAAATTAAAAAGTTGGGTACGGGCCGGAAGGGGTTAGGGGGAGTTTTCAATGGAAAGAAGACAGAACCATCTTTCATAACTATCTTCCATTTAAATAGTTCCTCTCCTCCTTGTGCAACAAATGAAAATTATATCCCCTAAAACCTTAACCTCCACTCGACTCTAAGCCGTATTCTTTGGTCGGCGAAAAGATGCAAAAAAGGAAGAAACGGAACGAAAGAATTCGAAATTATGGAGAACTGAAAAGTGTTGCATCAACTGTTAACGATTGCTTGCGATGCACAAGAAACTATAGCGTACTCTGTTGATGTTTAGCATCAAAAACTTCCTGTTACTCAATTTAAGATAAGTTTAGCGTCATGGTAACGCGTAGGTTCCAGATCTGCAGTTGGGTTTGGATTAGGATTAGTATCAAAATATTGTCAAATTGCTTCAATATTAATTGCCCTGTCCCGTGAGAGAAATTCACAAACTTTCTCTGTTTATTCAAAATCGCAAAGTAGCAAACAAAAAAGTCATGCATGAAAATACTATAAAAGAAGATCGCTTCCGTCAGCAAAGCGTCGAGTCTTGAGAGGAAGCCTTCACTTGCCGATAAATAAGGGACAATATTCTTTTGGTCGGTAATACATGCTAGAGAGGTCGCCAAAAGAGGCTTGAATACTTTTAGAATACTTAGGGCTTAGTGGCGGCCAGCGCCCTACCACGTTGGACCAAAAGGCGACCATAAAGTACTGAAAGGCCTGTTGATTGGCACCAACCTGGTCTGGGTTAATTTATGTGACTAATTCAAAAGGAAATACCCATTCTAATAAGTAATAATAAGTCCATGAATCCAAAATATGAGTAAATTTCTTATTCAATTCAACACGTGTAGGGGTCCATCGCACCAGGGACACTCTAAATACGCTAGTTGTTGCAACATCCGCCAAACGCAAATTCATTCAAAACATAAAAGTATTCCGTTTAAGGAACATTCGATAGCGTTAACCTAAATACATTAACATTTATCGAACACTCGTTTGCATGGGAGGGAACAACTTTAATCGCATGTTGAATTTCAAAATGTGCCATATCACTCCGTCTATAATAAACCTCACACAAATACTCTTCCTTGGGGACCTCGTTCTCGATGAATAAATCGAAATCCACGTTATTGTTATGGAAAGCCAAAAAAAATCTTCCTTTTTTTTCCCCGCTTAAATTTTAGGGTTATCCTGTTCTTAAAAACCAACATCGTTTCATAAATTGTTTAATTGATTTCGTAATTTTGAAAGATAAAGTGTGTTACATCACCTGTGCAAATGAACAGAAATGCACTAAGTTTTACAAATCTGATTTGACTGCAATAAAGGATACCCTTTGGTCCAAACGAAGATGGATAATCTTTTCGACCCAGTTTATTTATCCACGACGTTTAGAGCACTGTAAGAGAAAATCAATAAAAAGAATGAGTTTTTTGCTAACCATTTAGTTCTTTATATCCGACTCACGACCAAGTTTTCAAACGTTAAGCATTCTCACTGAAGTTAAAAGACTAAAGCAACCTTTTTTGGAATGTACAAGGAATTCTGGATTTGATGAGTGCTTTTTGAGTGCAAACATTGGGCTGAGTTTGATTGACTATGTGAGAGTTGTATAAAATGAATGTTAACCGACAGTCATTTTCAGTGTTAACTGAATAGTAATTTCCCACTTAATTCTACTTGGATTTACAAGATTTCATTTGATTTTTTTCAATTGAACTTGATTTGAACGTATTGATTTGCTAGGGGTTTTGCTGCGTCGAAAAGCTCAACCGATCAATCTATTTTACAATCAATTCGTCCGCCAGTCAACTTATCAAACAAATGTAATCAAACGTGCCTTAGTAATTATCTGTCAAATATTCTCTCTCTCACCAGAAGCTAGTAAATATTGCTAATTACTAAACAAAACCCATTTTTCGTAAAAAAATTGTAATGTTAAAAAGGAGAACGCTGCAAACACTGTTTTGATGGAACGCTTTATTTGCGACATACTTCGGGATAGTTTTCAATGAAAGCTAGCTAAAATAAATGGTTTGAACCTGGGAGAATCTTGACATGTTTGAGAAAGTTGATCGTCCAGGTTAGTGTAGTCTTGAGAAAGACTGTTGGTTGAAGTGGCTGACGTTTCGACAGCTTTAGCGACTGTCATCTTCAGAGTCAAAAAAAGGACTCTGAAGATGACCGCCACTAAGGCTGTCGAAACGTCAGTCACTTCAACCAACAGTCTTTCTCAAGACTACACTAACCTGGACGATCAACTTCCTCAAACATGAAAGCTAGCTGTTGTATTAAAATGTTATGCCGATTCCTATTACAAAAATCGTGAATTGGTTTCAAAAAACTCCTGAAAAATGTAATTGAAACGAAGCTAGACAGACTTAAAAAACGAACCTTTAAGAAATATGAAGTAGGGTCCATTACTGTGTAGTTTTGGGGACGAACAGGTAATTATTTTTGTTTATGTTTAATCGACCCTGTGACATCCATAATCCAGCATTGGCTCAAATCGTCCTTACTCACGGTTTGGTACGTATATTCTCGCTAAGACCCCCATCCCTATACGTCAGCACAACTGAACATCCAATTCACATGAGCATTATCTCTGCTTAATAATCGCTAGTTAATGATCTGATTGGTAAAGATCTGTCGTATTGAAAGAACACTTCCGAATGTACGCCCATAGCACCTAATTACACAGGTTGGTTTGCATCCGTATAGTTTTTTACGTTTCACTGCACAGGTTCGTATTTTGAAGCAACGTCGTCGGAACCACTTGTATTTACAGATACGTTTTCTGTAACACACTCGGCGGCAAAGTCTGTACGATTTTTTGTGGCATACACGAGGTCCCCAAACAAGTCGGCAGCCACATTTGTAGCACCACATATCACGGCGTACACGATAGGATATGCACTTTCCATGAAAGTATCCTGTAAATATAACGAAAAATTGATACATTTCCGAATTTTCTTGGAGAACGTTGGTCCTCTGATGATATTTCCAAACTTAGTGATAATCACGTAATCTCTACAGGGTTCTTCGTGCAAAGTTGCAAAATGAAATAAAGGAGAAATGAAATAGAACAGAGAACGCAGTTACACCAATATACTTGCTCTCAAGTTTCTAAACCCAATGTTAGGTTACAAGAGGCAATTGGAAGTAAGGGGACAAACTTTCAACATTACTTTTGGATACGGGAACGGCAAATTTAAGCAAGTAAAATTTAGACATATCTTTATTGTAAGATATCCATTTGCCGAAACAAAAGGATTTTCACCTATAAAAAGGGACACAAGTACAAACATCAGCCTTTAATACCTGCCGGTACTTATACTGTGCTCACACTTTCTCAGCCTTTGAAGTCTGTGGAACTCGTGATCGTACAACGGCTGATAAAATTCTGTAAGCATTAATCTCCATCAATTAACTTACGAGTGGTGAGGTGGTCACGAGAAAAACAGAAGTAGTCGGTAATGCGTGCGAGGTATGAACTAGCAGTCGGCAAGTCTCGATAGGCTTCTAAAAAGATTGTAGACAGCGTGTTTAGGATGACAGGAGGGGGAATGGAAGTTCAATACGTTCGAACACTTACACTTCGCAACTCACTTCTTGGTGTTTCAATATCTGATGAAATACCCCTTGTCGTATACGATACAAGACATTCAATGAATTTAAGAGTCGCTGGCCCTTTTCTTTTTGTCAAAAATTGTAAGTAAACTTAAACGGCAGAAAGCTAACGACTAAATTCTAAGACATTAGAAATTAACTTACGCTTGTTTTTGTCATTGTCTTGAACGTCTTTGCTTCCATCTGCAAATAGCAGGTAAACTTTATTACTTCATTTATCTTTAAACAAAATCCTAATTATTGATTACATCCAAAGTAAAGATTGAATGAGAAATAAACGTATCAAAATTTTAAAATCAATAACGTTGCAGAAATTAGAGAAAAAAACTCAAACTTGCCGTCATCCTCGGATTCTATTCCATCTCTGGCTTCTTGGTCGTTATTTTCTTCGCTCTTCTCTTCCATATTGTCTATATCGTTCGAAGTCATCTCCTTATAGGATTCTTTGGCTGTTTCTTCGTCAGGATTGATAACTTCAGGCCGGTTGTCATTTTGATGACCATCAATCTGCTCGTTATCCTCCTGGGGCACTTCTCTTACACCTAGCGCTATTAATATAGGAAGAAAATGCATTATAAAATTACTGTTGAGTTTTTGCAATGGAACTTGGTAAGTCTGTTTTTTTTTCACTTCTCGTTAAATTGACGCAAATGTAAAAGAGATTCCATGTTTGGATGCTGGGTTTTTAATTTATAAAGTAGATGAAGCAGTAACAGCAATAACCTGAAATACGTGCTGAAGACGAGAATAAAGAACAAAAGTATTGCTAAAAGTTTTCCCTCCCGAATCCTGACTTTTCAACCCAAGTGGTATCCTAATCAATATTTCCACGCGTAAGTAAATTAATGTTTCTGGATAACCTAGAACGCGTTTCTCCTTAACTGTTGCCGGAGATTTTATCATTGAATTTCAAACATACGTGCAAAAATTTTATAACATTTTCATAACCTACAGCTAGTACTACAAAGGGTAAAACACGCTTGAATAACCAAGTCACAGCTATATTCACCGAATATTTGGCATTTACACTCGATCAGATCAGATGGAGAACAAGTAGGATGAAAGAAATTTTTCGTGTGTCAGAAACTTACAATTCAATCTGATCATGGCGGAGTCAAGGAAAATTACGCAGCTTTCGTGCACAATCTGATCTTGCTGTGTTTTGGCATCATAATAATACGACAGCCAATCTTACCTTTGTTGCTCTCCATCTCTTCTTCATCATCCATTACTTCGTCGTTTTATGATTCATTTTTATCGTGGACGTTATTCTCTTCTACTGAACTGTCCTCATCGCTTCCAGCTATCTCTTCATAGTCGCCGGCTTCATTTGGTATGTCTTCGTCAGCCTGTTCCTTCTTATATTGATGTTCACGAACATCAGCTCGTTTCCTCTCTATCTCTGCTCTCACAGCTAGGAACATTCAAATAGCAAGAAAATTTCATTATTTAATGGTTCATCTGTTTTCATTTTATTATTTCAATGGACAGCGCCTATAAAGATAGCAACTTGTAAAATTAACTCTAATCCTTTGCGCGCAGTAAACGTTGTATCTTGCTGAAATACAGTAAGATAGGACTTCAAACACTTCCCTTCTTGTCTGAAGAAAGCTCTTACTTGATCTACATATAAGTTTTAAAATACTGCAACTCCTATTAAAGCTATGTGAAGTGTAGAAAATGTTGTCGTCAAATGAACAACTGATTACTTGAGTTACGTTTCAGCAATTCTACGGTACCAGGTTAATGGAATAACATGAGTGCAACTAAGCGTGTGGAAAATAAATCTGCAATTCATAACAAAAGTCGTAAAGTGAACTGGAGAGGAATTTCCGTGCCTACTTTGACATGGTTATTGTGATATTTTTTGGATTTTCAGCTCCATCAAAAAACTTAAATATTTCAGCCCGGTTAGGTCAGACCGGGTTGATAAATTTTCAAAGCTCTATTTTTTTGTTTCCGCGCCACATTCCAGCCAGGTGGTCAACCGGGTTAACGTTTTAACGCTCCTGAAATTGTTCATGTAATTTTATCGTGTCCCGAGGTTCTATTCATTACTTAGTTTTTAGGCTAAAACATACTTAGTTTATCCAAGGTTTTCTGCGTGGTAGCATATTTTTAACGTAAAACATAAAATCAAGCTTTTATCATAACAACTCACCTAAAATTCATGTGGAAGCCAAGAGTAAGGAGCAAATTATTCAAAAGCTTTTCATTGTCTTCTCTTGTGCTCTTCTAGCAGGACTTGCTAGATCGCTTAGTCAACAAATTCGATCTATTTTATACATTATTTATTTGACTTTAATTTAAATGCAAATTACCATGAAGGCATGTCAGTCATTGAGACTTGGTTTTAATTAGCGACGTAAGTGCCTACTGCGCTTGCGTATGTCACGAATCATAATGCTAGTTATAAACAGGAATTAATGACTAAAATCCCTTCAGGGTAATTTACATTTAAATTAGAGTCAACAAAATTCTATATAACAACCCGAATTTCCTCATTTGGCGATCATCTGGTTATCGAGCAAGTCCGCACTGAAAACAAGCAGAGAAGACGATGAACATCTTTGCAATACTTTGCTCCTTATTCTTGGTATCGACATGCATTTTAGGTGAGTTCTTACCATAAAAGGCTGATCTACGGTTTACATTTAAAATACTGCGTGCAATGGACTGTAGTTGATTTTAAATATAGAAGAATTTTCTTGCCCTTTATGTCACTAGCTGTGAGAGAGAACGAACAGGTTAATATTCTTGACCATCAGTCTGAGGAGAAGGAACAGATTTTCAACAAACCAGAGGGTGTTGTCTACTCCGACGAAGGCATACCAAATGAAGCCGGTGACTATGAGAAGATAGCTGCAAGCGATGACGATAGTACAATGAATAAGAGTAACGCCGAAGGTAACAAGGAAGCAGAAAACGACGAAGAAACCAATGATGAAGAAGAGATGGAGAACGAAGGTAAGATTTACTGTTTTATTATATCCCCCAAGCGTGTACTCTTATCGAAAGGTGTTCATACATGGTCGTCTTATTTAAAGGTAAAATGCAACCATTTTTCAACAACTTCGATTTGAGGCTTACGTTGCAGAAGATACTGTCAAGTTCCTGCAATAAGCTCGTAACTTATCAGCTCAAAAGACATTTTTCCTAACATTTTTTCGAGCATGGTTGTTTTTAAGGAGTATAATTGTTGGAGAGAATTTAGCGTTCGAAAAATCTGTTCGACTTATATTTTTAAAGGACCAACAAAGATATAATCGAATGTAATAAACCGCCAAACTTTACGAACACTGATCGCCACTAGAACAGCATTAGAAACATAAGTCCATCCCCTTAACTCGGGGGTTATTTTCAGCTCGGTGATTATCTCACACCTGAAATTCTCAAGTAAATTGTAAGGATACGGTAGCAGCGCTGAACTATTGAGTAGGATAAACATTTCAAATTTCCTACATTGTTTTACTGACTGGATGCCCAAACACAATAAGAACAAACTGCTGCACGAAAGTCGACGTACCTTTAACTCGGCCATGCTTGCATGCGAAGGTTGCATTGTAAGATTCAAAATACTCGAAAAATTTCCCGTCATCGAGTGTAAATGCCAAACATTCCTTGAATGTAGGCATGACTCGGCTCAACCGCAACGATTATGCAACGTAGTATTACCTGTAGATATAACTATGTTACGATAAAATCCGTGGGTATAGTTGATGAGAGAAACTTACTGGGTTATCTAAAAATATGAAGTTACTTATGCGTGAAAGTGTTGATAAGGAGATCACATTATTTGGAAAAGCTGGCAGTCGGCTAGGATGACCTTCAGCAATACTTTGTTCCTAATTCTTGTCTTCGGCATGTACTTTAGGGTATTTACTGCTGTAATGATTTCATCTATTTTGTAAATTAAAAACTCAACGGCTAAGTATAGAATCTCTTCACATTTGTGTTAAGTTAACGAAAAGTGAAAAAACAAACTGACTTACCAAATTGCGTTACGAAAACTGAAAAACAAGTTAATGAGTGATTTCTTGCTATTTTAATGTCGCTAGGTATAAGAGGAATGCTGCAGGAGAATTATGAGCAGATTGATGCTCATGAAAATCACAACCGCCCTGAAGTCATGAAGGATGACCAATAAACATCCAAAGAATCCGATCAGGAGATAACTACGAACAACATAGACAATTTAGAAGAAAAGAACGACCAAGAAACCGGAGATGAAATAAAAACCGACGATGACAACGGCAAGTTCAAATTTTTTTTTTCTTCTTTTACTTCTACAACGTTATTGATGTTGAAAAATTTCAATACGTTTACGTCTTATTCTATCTCTGCTTCAAATGTGATCAATATTTCGGATTTTACTCCAAGAAAAATTAAGTAATAATATTTAACTGCTGTTACAGATGAAACCGAAGAGGTTCAAGCCGATGACGAAGAGAAGCGTAAGTTGAGTTAGTATGCTTTAGAAAGTACTTGCAAGCTACGCAGCTTAAGTTCATTGACAAATTCTTACAAAAAAAAAAAAGACGAGCGATCCTTTCAAATTTAATTTGAATATCATATCTATGTATTTGCATGAATAATTTCTATTAATATATTACAAATATGTTAATAGGAATACCATATTCAAGGTCTCAAAAAAAGAAATTTAAAAAGTTGCTTGCTGGTTATTACCAAAGTACGTTTGACAATACTTTCTTCCACAAGTTTGTTGGTAATACATATTTTATTAGCAAAATTGAGAACGATCTTCAATATTTGGCATGTGTTCTGAAATAACACAAAATTGAGTATTTTATTTTAGTAGAAACTTAGTCGAGTACTATTCCAAATGTTGCATTCTGATTGGCTACGCTACTCGCTATCTATTCGTCGGTAGATAGCGAGTAGCGAAAATGGCTTCCTTCTCTCGTTTTTGTGAAATTTCTGAAGACGAAATAGAATGCTTACTTGAAAGTGCAATCCTAGAAAAATGTTCTTTACAAAGTGCTCTCAATTTCTATCAGGTGATAGTTGACTCGGGCTTCACCCTCGTCAACTATCACCTCATAGAAATCTCCACCTCATAATCTAATTATTGAATAGGCATGATGCATTAGTCAATAGTACTCTTCAGTTTTGATCCTTAAACCACGTCCTCATGAGCTTAAGAATTGTCTTGATTATTCTATAGACGATAAATATTTATACGTGGCTCCACGCAGTTCATTCAAAACTGTTAAAATCTGGGTGATAAAGGTTATTCGTAAAATTCACCTATTTGAAAATCATGAATCGGATATGTTTCATAACATTCCCTGACAGTTCACGAAAATAACACCCTAGTGAAGCATATCTCCTTAATAGACGTCTAAATTGTCATAACCTACCTTGCCGTACATAACTTAAATGCATGTTTACTTGTCAAGAAGTATACTTCCTAAGTAGCCAAATGGTTTAAAAGTGTCGAGAAACGTACCGATAAAACTTTATTCCCAATCAAAGTGAATTTATACTGAGTGTGTGAAAAATAGTTTCCACTGCATTATGCTTACATTACATTGTGATTAATGGTGTTCGGGCATGTTATCCTGAAGATGACTCTGAAATTGAATCCAAACAATGCACACCGTAATTCACAAGTGCTAGGTTGTCGCGAGAATCTCCCGTGCACGTGCTGCAGTTGAAACGAGGGTACACTGTTCCCAGCTGAAACCAAAGCTCCACTGGTTGAATACCAGTCTGTAAACACGAAGATATTAGTTCCCACCTCGTCCAAGTCAAATAACTTTTTCGAGATAACATCCGCAGTTCAGCATAATCATAACCACCTGATGTTAGCTTGATGATTCCGAAATGGGCCACATATCTGCGAAGAAGTCGATATATTTAACATCTATCACGTAGTCATTGAGAATCATTTCATGAAGTAATATTCAATTCAAATACCTTGACATTAATCTCGAGACTCACAGTCAATGAAATGGCCGTTCACAATTTTAAAAATTTACATTTTTCCTGGCAATCGTTCCCCCTTGTGCCGACCAGAGTGCTTAATTTGTTCCACAATTATTCACAGTCGAGTTAATCCCTCGGGACCGAGTTTATAAGCGTAGATGGAAATTTGTGGCCGGCGGTAATACTTCCGGGAAAGTATAAGTATTACGACGTTTAGGGTTTACACTTCCCCTCTTCTCATTCGAAACATTTTCTCCAAGGACCCATACGTAACCTATTGAGACTTGCCGACTTCTAGTTCATACCTCACACGAATTGCCTACTACGCCTTCTACCCTCTCCATTACTGAGTTCATGGAGATTAATGGTTAGAGTGTTTCACCAGCCGTCGAACGATCACTACTTCTACTGACTTCAAGGGCTGAGAAAATCTGAGCACAGTTTCAAGTGCTGGCACACATTAGAAGCATGTGTTTGCACTTTTCAAGTGTCCTTATTATGGCGGAAAATCCACGTTTATTACCGAAAACACGTATCTCGAGCAAAAATTTAAATTTTTGCCATTCGAGAGTGCCTTTCCGTTATCGAAAAGAATTCATGAAAGTTTGTGCCCCTTTAACCTTGTCTTTTGCAACCTTCCTATGACAGTGAGTCGAGAAACTTGAAAGCATCGAACATCCATATAACTAAGTTCTCTGTTCTGTTTCATTCTTCTTTCGTTCCGTTTTGCAACTTGACGTAAAGAACCCTGTTGGCGTAATGTAATTGTGCCTAAATTGGGAAATATTCTTACGGAACTAACGGTTTCTATCCTAAAATTAAGTAATCTACTAAATTTTCGTTATATCTACAGGACACTTTCATGGAAGGTGCATATCCTATCGTGTACGACGTGGTATGTGGTGCTATAAATGTGGCTGCCGACTTGTTTGGAGACCTCGTGTATGCCGCAAGAAATCCTACAGAATTTGCCGCCGAGTGTGTTACAGAAAACGTATCTGTAAATACAAGTGGTTCCGACGACGTTGCTTCAAAATACGAACCTGTCCCGTGAAATGTAAAAAACTATATGGATGCAAACCAACCTGTGGAATAAGGTGCTATGGGCGTACATTCGTAAGTTTTCTTTAAACACAACGGATTTTATCAGTCAGACAATTAGTAATTTAGCAGATAAAAAAACTTGTGAGTTAAATCTTCATTTCTGGTGAAGATGTGGGCGAGAGGTCTTACCGGTAATACACCCATGTCAAAATCTTTCGTAAGGACGCTTTGACTCCTGAATCCATCCCCGACTTTTTACTCGAAAAGGGAAGAACTCTTGGACAGGAAAGGTTTGATCAATAAATAGCGTATGGATAATACAGGGTAGGTCAACATATCCGACTTATCTAACTTAATAGTATCCCAAAACTGCAGACCAATTATTTCTAGTTCATATTAAAGTTTTGTTTTTCCTATCTGTTCAGTTTGTTCCAATTTTTTTCAACAGTGTTGGACTCGAAATACTTGAGTTCGCTTCAAGTATTCTTCAAAGTTCCAGAAAGATTGCTTTTTATGTTTTGTAACATGCAATATTTACCAACTTTCGTAACACGGATTATATTTGTACAACTATCGAATAATACCGCATTTCTTATGTGAAATTTGTTTTGATTAGATTTGTTCAATAGATTCACCGGTTGATTGATTGGACTGATTCATTGATTGATGCATTTATCCAGTGAAGGATTGATTGTGAGAGGATGATTGACTGATTAAAAGCTTGATTCACTTATCCCTCATAGGTTTAATTGACTGTAGGATTGCTTCATTGGTAGTGCTTTTCGATATAACAAATCCCTTTCAAGTCAAATGCATTCAAATCGAGAGTCGGGTATAAACGACTGAAAAAAAAAACAAGGTTTACAAAAAAGCCCATTCATTATATTTTCTCTTACGGTGCCATAGACGTCATGGATAAAATAGACTGACACTTGTGAGCAGAAAGGATTATCTACCATTTGGACCGACGACATGTTTTGATAGCAGTATCTCAGTAAAGTTAGATTACTTAAACTTGGTTTGTTTTCATTTAGACATGTTCTGTAACACATGTTAGCTTTAAAACTTTACAGAAACAATTAAGCAATTTATCTAACGGTTTTAGTGTCCTTCATGAGAACAAGAAAACGATACCGCTAAAATTTAAGGGGAAAAGACTGAAGATGGGGGACTAGCTCTACACAAGAAACTACGATTAAGACTTGTTACTGAGCGAGCTCCTTATGGGAAAGTGTTTTCCGGGAACCTTTCGTACAGGCCAAGTGATACTGCAGGTTTTTCCTTCAAATTCGGTTCTGGGTTATAATCGTTCCCTCCCGAGCAAATGAATGTCAGATAAATATTTCTTTTGCCTGATGCTATCTAGTTTTGCTTGAACGGAATAATTTTGTGGCAACGAATTTGTTTAGCGTTCATTAAATTCGATAACCCATACTGAAACTTGTACAATCATTTTGAATTAAATTGCTCTAATGTTTGGGGATGTCTGTTCTTCTATTAAAGTAGGTGATGGCTTGACAAACCTTTTTTTTTTTTTTTGGTGGCAGTGGGGTATGAGAAGAGCCTGTGTTTGGATATTAAATGACAAAGTAGCAAAAAGCTCATCCATGACAATATTATATACTAGATCACTTCAGTCGGTATAGTAAACGTTTGGCAGAGAAAACTATGACTTGTTGACCGGGATGGCAGTACAAAAGTATTACTTGGGTTTGTAGAGTATGCTAAATTGGTTACGAAAAGAGGCTACCTTTCATACTTGTCTTTGATTTACAGAGCTCCTTGTCCTCCTTATGCAGCACACGGAAATCAGATCATTTAAAAGCTAAACCTCCACGGTTCTACGCAGTATTCTTTAGTCAGCAAAAAATGCGAAAAAGGAAAAACGGAGTGACAGGATTCGAAATGATGGGAAATAGAAAAGCGTTCCAACCACTGTTAACAATTGCCTGCTATGTAGAAAATCCTACATTGAACTCAGTTAATGCTGCAAAATCAAGAACGCACTCTCATTCAATTTAAAATATATTTAGTGTCAACGTAATGCGTAGGTTTCAGATTTGCTTTTAGGGTAACGATTTGGGTTTAATTATGAAAATATCGTCGAGTTATTTCCGTATTATTGCCCTTCGAGATCCAAATTCGACCACAAACGTCCCAGCGGCAGTCAATATGAGATGAGATTGCTCGTTTATCCAAAGAAACAACGTAACAAACGGAACTGTGGTGCATGAAATTGTTGAAAAGAAAATCGCTTCACTCGACAAATTCCAAAGTCGGCAGAGAAAGCCTTCACTTGTCGGTACATAAGAGAGAGGGATGTATTCTTTCGGTCCGTAATGCATGCTTAGTTGGTCGCGCAAAGCAGCTTAACGTATAAGTTACAGCAGTCAAAGCAATGGCAGTGGAATTGTTTGAGTTTCGTGGGAGCGAGGTCCAAATACGCAAGAATTGATAGAGTACTCTGATATCATAACAGCAGGAAATTCTAAACGCATGCTGTTGCTTTAATGCTTATTGAATTTTCTTTTTCTCTTCCTGCAAACACAACGTTATTGTTTTTTTTTTACGCCGCGAAACAGCGATAAAAAGTTACGGCACTTCATTTTCGTGTTATAAGTTGAATATATTTGATGCTTACAGCAGTGTTGCCGCTGGTCAAAATAGCTCAAATCGTAATGGAATGCTTTAAACGGCTTACGGTGAGAACAATAAAGGCCTTGTTTTCTGGTGCTGCGGATAGGGACATTGTTACCATTCCTGAGAGATGTGCCCCCACTGTGTAGGTTTTGAGGGGGCGAATGCCCCCGTTCCCACCGACCTTAGGCCAAAGGCTGTGGTATCCGCCCTCTTAGGTCTTGGAGTGCCATTATACGTGATAGCATTTGCAACTGGCGGAATTTTTTTTTCACGGATTTCTTTGATGAATTTCTATACATTTATTTAAACGAACTACAATATAGCAGTTTGTTTTAAAAAAATCCAAACACTGTAGAAAGACATGTGGCTCAAAAAGCTGATATCTTCTTTAACTTCATCAACATCAAGTTCACTAAAACATTATGTGCTCTTATATAAGTTTTATAACTTGTTATTCTATCTTATTTCCCGTTTATTTCCTCGCAAATTAATTCGAAAACCGCCGTTCACTTCCCATTGACGCTAATTAACAGTGAAATATCGTCACACAACTAATGGGTTCCACTTCTTCGTAAAAAATTAAGAAATCTGCTAAATTTTTTCCGTATATTTACAGGATCCCAATACAACAGGTTCTTATCCTATCGTTCACGAAATGGCTTGTTGTGTCGTAAGTGAGGTTGCCAGCCTCTTCGGAGACCGCGTAAACGCCCAACCCACAATGTCTGCCTTTATATAACATCGTTGTCGTAAGTGGTAGTTCATGAGACGTTGCTACCTTGTGGGCATCTGTCAGAACAAATGTTATACAAAATTTGGGTGCAAGACCAACCTGTGGAATAAAGTGCTTTGGGCGTCCAATTGTAAGTGTCATGATTATATCATTTATGATCGTTTATTAGTAATTATTTAGTCAACCTAACACTTATAAGTTACATCTTCAGTTTCGATGAAATTGCGTAGAGATTTCTTACTAAGTCGACATATTTCTTCCCGTCAAATCCTTCTGCGAGAACGCTTTTAGCAAAATGTCGATTATGGGTAACACAGGCCCGTCTAAACATATGTAAATATGGTTCACCCAAACCACACTGCAATCCATTTTCATGTTTCTTGAAGCTTTATTGTATGCAATTTATTTTCGTTTCAATTAAGTTCTGAACAGGTTTTTGAAAGCATTTCACCAAGACCATGACATTTCTTCGCCTTTTAGGTATTCGTCACAATTTTCAGAAAGACTTTTTTTTTTTATTCAGTAATGAGCGCTATTTACCAACCTCCATAGTAATACGGCGAAAGAGACGTAATATACTAATATAGTAATTGGCTGTAATCACATATCGTTGAAGTTACAGGATGTTTATTTGATTATATTTGTTCAATCAATTGACATAAAGATTGATTATTTCTGATTGAATTGCTGATCAATTGATAAATTGATTGGTTGTTTGGTTGATTGTTTGATTGATTAATTAATTGATCGATCGATGGGGAAATGGGTTGATGGATGAGAAGTTTGGCTGATTTGTGGTGCCTTTCGACCAAATCAAATCACAAGCAATCAAAACAAGTTGAATTGCACTAAATCATATGAAACCTACTTAATCACCACCAAATCTGACCTTCATTTTACAATTCACGATTGACTATTCAGTTGAGGCTAAAAATGACCACCAGTCGACATTCCAAAACATCGTTCGTTGATTAGAACAGTTGCTTTTCACAACAACTCTTACCTGAACAATCAAACTCAACTAAATATTCACTCACTCTAGTTCAATTAAAACACAACGATTCATTCGAAAAACGTCTAAAACATCTTACCGTATAAGAACTCCTTGTTTATTGCACAACAACTGAACAAGCACTTCTCCGATCCAAAATCCCAAACACATCCCAAATAACCTGCTTCAGTCTTTCAGTGTCGGTGAAAACGCCGAACGTTGAAAACTTTGTCGAGAGCCAGATGTTAATGGGACTGAAATATCAACAAGAAGCTGATTCAAAACATTGTCTTTTACAGTGCAAAATACGTCGTGGATAAACAAACTTAGAGTGGATTTCCACTTGGTGCAAAATGTCACGCTCTAAGGAGCATTTGAATGGAAGCAAGCAGAAATCTATTCAATTTTAACAATACAACTGTCGCACGCGCGACATTTTCTACCAAGTAGAAATTCACCTTTACACCGATGAACATAAAGAAATACCAACGTCATCTAGGCCGACGACATCTCTTGTTGAAGCAGCAAAATAAATTTAGATTACCAAAACTTGGTAAATTTCATTTTATTTAGAAATGTAAGGTAACACATGTAATCTGTTAGATTAAAAAAATAATTCAAAAAGTTTATCAAATGCTGTTGGTTTTCTTCATTAGTGTAAGACGACCAGGATATTAAGGCTAAAATTCAACTGAAAAATGTCAACATGGTCCATTATCTTGATATAAGCGGAAATAAAATTCCAGACTCGGTAACCAAGATGGAGGTTCTCACAGGGAAGTATTTGACTTAGATCTTCGTAGACTGCGAAACACATTCTCGTACACATCCCGCAAATTAGAAAATTCCAGAATTTTCAACGTATGGATACCTATGATTTCTTCTTAATTGCCACCATAAATTAACCGCGAAAATTTCTTGCCAAAGCTTACTCCAAAATCACTACTACTCAACATCTACAAAACATCCTTCGCTTACCACACCACTCACTTTGCGTTTTCCTGAAAATTCTTACCTCGACAATCAAACTCAACTAAATATTCGTACACACTAGTTCAATTAAAACGTCCCAGACACATTCGAAAAACCTATGAAACATCTTACCCAATAATAAGTCTTCCGTTATTGCTAACCTGGTGAACTAGCAGTTCTCCCATTCAAAACTCCATACACATCCCAAATAGTTCAGTCTTCTTGTCGCAGTTAAAACGCACAATGTTCAAAACTTGTTCCATACTCAGATGTTAATTGGACTAAAAGTTAAAAGAAAACTTAGTGAATACATTGTTTCTTACAGTGTGATGGAAACGTTGTCGATCAACAATTTTAAACTGATGAACAGAAAAAAATCCCAACGTCATTTGGAGAGACGGCATCTTTTGTTGCGGGAGCATAATATCGTTAGATTGCAAAACATGATTAATTTCTCCGCATGTATATTAGAAATGTGAAGAAGTCAGAGACGTAGATAGTGGGGTTCAGGGAGATATTGTCGCACACCTTCGAACGATAGATAACACAAAAACAAGTGGAGTAAAAACCATGACAATCAGGTAAAATAAAAAATACGTGAAGCTGCTAATACCGAAGAGTGCTGCGGTCCGGATATCAAAGAAAATCCGATACCATTGTACTAATTCTCGTTAAACACCATCGAAATCTATAAGAAGTGGGGCTTTTTCTAGCTGCTGTAACAAGGTGATAGAATATTATCTAAGGCAAGTACTATATTTGACACGCGCCTCCTTAGTTTCTGATTTAGGAAAACCAAGCACTAAAGTAACTTTAGTGAAAATGATTTAGTAAAGCATTTTTAAGTTTACATAGACGAGTAATACCTTAATGCATTAATACCTTGATGATTTTTGGACTTTTCAAATACACTGAAGCAATCTAATGCTTTTAGCAATTGCTGAAATATCACTTATATCATCGTTGGCGTAATTTATTGGATAAAACGTGCATTAAATATTTCAATATTTTTATGAGTTTGATTTGTAAATTGTGATCGGTTTATTTCAAACATTAAAATGGTATTTATTTAAAAGAGTCTTACATAGAGCCAAAAACTCTGTTCAAACAACTGAGGATAGTAATGATTTGTCCATGTAAAGAAAAATATCTTTTTGTAAAACCTTATACAGACAATGATAGCTGGGGGATTAAGCCTTCGTAACATAAAAATTAAATTTCACACATTTTTCCATTTCCAAAATCAGATGATAACTAGCATGCCTTCCTCTCCCAACTATAAAGGTATCGCTACGTCGCTGAGAGTAGCACGTGCTATCTTTTAAAGTGAGAAAAATATAGTTAAAAAAGTTTATCAAACTATAGTGGTTTTCTTTATTAGTACCAGGAGGACAAGATAAGGTTAAAAATTAAATAAAAAAACCGAAACAAAAAAGCCAGAGATGAACCATTAACCTTACACCAATTTCCATTTACAAGCGGGATTTTCTTTACGATTATTATTCTGGTGTACGCAACAAACTACTAACAGTATACGCAGCAACATATCAGCTGACGATTCACTTTAGTTTGTCCACGACGCTCTTCCCAGTTTAGCACATACTCCCAAACGTCAATCACAAAGTACTAAATCGCAAGTCCAAATGAGTGAAATAAAAAAAATCCGAAGTTAATGCAGTTCTGCCCATATTGCGCAAAGTCGAAAATTCGAATTTTTTCAACGTAAATATAGCTATTCTTCTTAATTTCTACCGAAATACAATCCCAAAAAATTCTCACTAAAACTTACAAGGCCGAATAAAATGCGTATTGTCTATTAGATCCTGACACCTCAGCAACAAATCACCGTGTCTCACCGCGAAGCTTAGCCATATAACTGGTACTATATTTACAATATCAGTGGCGGTGTTGTATCGAGTATATAATCTTCATGCTACAGCCGCGTAATATCATGTCCGATGCAATACGACGCGAATATCGTCAAGTACTTATGACTCGAATACAGCTAAGCGACCATGTTCTTCCAAATTGTCCAACATTCCAACGATTTTAGTCGAGAAGGTAACACGAAAACACTACGTAAATCAGGACATGTACAGCGTTGATAGTGTTGCTTAGCTGGTGATGAGCTACAGACGGTCAACGATGTTGTGTTGCACCATGTAAACAATGTCGTGCTCAACTTGTTCTTCAAAATGATAAAGATTTCAACGATTTTAAACTAGAAAATAAGACGAAAAGGACATCTACACCAGGAGCCTCCACAGTGTTGTTAAGTTAATGATGAGCTACCTCCGAGTTGAGCTTCATGAGCAAGGTTGTGTTGTGATTCTAGCTCCGTGCAGTTGACTGATCAAAGTTACCTTGGTCAAATGTGTCAGTAGTGTCATCCAATTTGACTTTACCAAGCACAGCACGTCTTCTCCCAGTACTAGTTCCGGTTTCCTCCCCTAATAACTCTGAAGCAAATAGGGCTGCCCCTACCTGGAAAGAAGCAAACCCTTAACGAGGTGATAGGGTTATCCAGTATAACAATGACACTTTACTTTGTTTTACCTTCACTTTTATCGACCTTTTATCAAATAGGTTTCAAACAGTTAAATTGAGCTAAAGGTTGTTGCTCAGAATCGGGTTTACTATGCCATATGGTGATAACTTAGGTCTGTGATGAATAGTTATTGCGATAAACGATTTGGTTTTTAACAATGCCGGCTTACACAAGTTTGTGGCTAATTTTACGACTTCAGAAGTTGTTTACAAACAAGAACCGAGTGGAATCGAATGCTACGTAACACTACGTATTTCATTTTTCAAACATCCGAAGGAATTTCTCGAGGTAAAAGTACACAATATAGAAGCCTGGAGGTAGTAAATTGTGGGAAATCAGCTTAGTTACTAAGCTAACTTACTAAGCATATATTTGTGAATTAGTGCAGAAAACTTCGAAAGGCAATAGTTCTTCGTACACCTTAAACAGGCTGACGTACCATTACAAGACCTAGTGTTTACCGAATAATAAATAACAGCTCAATAATCGCCCGGACCCCTTATATTTTTTATTCCATTAAGATTTCCGGCTGCTAATTTTATCGCTAGACGTTAAGACTTAGAGTTATTCCGTGTAACATGCATTGTATCTGTTTTGGATTGTGTGGTTTCCGCGTTTAAATACTATCTGGAAGCAACCCCATTTAACTTCCAGCAATAAAGTCTCCTATGAGGTCTTGAGTTCTCTATAATCCCATCTTACAACCGCGATCATTGTTTCTCCCACTCATATGAAATATCAAAGGGATTTGATGCCGTACCTTCTCAGGCTCGGCCGTCTCTATAAATCGTAAGGATTAACTGTTTCCCAACGGGATTACACCTGTCTTTGATAGCTGGTAACGGCCGTCACTAATCTCAAAGAATTCAAACATTTTGAATGAAAGCCCTTCGTCAGAGAAAGAACACGTTTCTTTCTCTGACAAAGATCTTTTGCTCGAAACGATGGAATTCTTGGAGATTAGTCACGGCAGTTAGTAACTTTGAAACTTTTACCTTATTTAACACTGTCTACTATTTTTATATCAGTCTCATTTTACCCTGGCTAAAGCCGGACAATTTTATTTGTAATGTGCACAGCTCCCGCAGTCAAAGTGTCAAGCAATATATCAGTTGTTGAAGATATGACTATGTTGTAACAAAACGTTCCCATACATGTTTGAGGATTTCCATTCTTCTTTTCAAGTATCTATCAACTTCAATGAAACCTTGTTTTCAATGATCTCAAACTTCCCTGGAACATTCGATGTGCGACGAGCTTGCTTAATTATCGCAAAACTTAAAGAAAGCAAACCTCTAAGAGTCGTGCATAAAAATTTTGCAAGTGCAGGTGATTGCGTTAGTTGGTAAAGCAAAGAGTCGGCAGAGAAAACCTTAACTGCTTCGTACATGAGGCGAAATATCTCCTTCTAGTCGGTAAAGCACGTTAAATTAGTCGTGATGTAATATGCCTGACCTCTCATATGTATGTGGGAGAAGCTGTCTCATGCTTTGTGCTTTATTACGTATCGACACTACTATGTAGGATTACAAAGTGTCGCACTCTATACAGCACTTAGTTTAAGAAAATGACAAAACAATGCATGAAAACATGTCACTTGAAAACTCCTGCCTCTCACTTCTCCAAGATTCAGCTAACACTTAAACGTTGAATACTCTAACCCTAACTTTACGACGATAAAACTAAATCAGTTTTAATTGAAAAGTTTGATTCAAAGTTACGTTGAAAAGTTAACGCGCGTATATAAATTTAAAAGATGAGAGTAACTATACATCTTTAATCTTTAAAACTGTCAACTTAAACCAGTTGATTTACATAGAATAAGTGCATGACTATTGACAAAAAACAAACGAGCAACTAAATTCAAAAGAACACGTATAAGAGATTGTCCGGAGTCGAGAACATTGTTTTTCTATTCCAACAAAGACGTTTCTTAATATAGTTCTAGACACTTTAGTTTCCTAAAGTATCAAGTGATAAGTCTGCCAAAGTATTTTGTTTTGTCCCACTGCTCAAGCTCTTCAAGCGAATATGGTTTCCTCTCCCAAGTTCTAAAATCAATATCATTGAGGGAAGTCGTGTCACCAAGTCACCAGCTTATACTTATAAAAAACCGAAAAATATCTTCCAACATGAACGGAATATTTTCAGACTCCAATACCATCTACAGAAGTCTATTTAGGGTTAAAGTATGGCTCTAATAACAACTGGTATGAATAAAATTACAAAATTATCTCGAAAATATTACGTCGCATCAACCGAGTGCCCAATACTTTGGCTCACTAAACCACTTCCTGATGCTTCCGACTTCATTTAAGAAAGACCTCGACAGCTATCTTAACAAGCGTCTATCCTCGAGTGGAAAAAGCTTCTTGACAACGATAAACGTCGTTGCTGGCATCATTAAATTTCACATAAATCAGAGTAGCTTTGTAATAATAGTACATGAGAATATTTGACTCCAACATATTAGCCGGAGCCATAGTGACTCATGTCTTTCCAAACTCTTCTAAACAGCGAAAATTTCCATTTTATTTTTGAAAAACGTATTACTGATGGCAAGGATGCATATTCATATATAGTGTCCTTGTTGTATGGAAGATTCTCCCTAAAACCTCTTCATCCCCAACTTAAATTTTCCTTCCGCGCCTATGATATTTGGCTTACCATAAGTATTGAAACTGATTCCGTTTTCTGTAAGCTCTCAGCTAAACAAAGAAATATATTTAAAATTATTCCGAGCTAATTTTCACCTATTTCATCGTGCGGCTTTAGCTTGCCAAAGATTCTTTTATGTAATTTGCTCCTATATTCTGAATAAAGTTTCATAGCTTTGAATACAGGCATAGATCATTAAATGAGCGAACACATGTTCTGGTAGCTACGGCCTGCAAGCCCAGGGTTTGCAGCAAATTTCGACAAACATTCTCAGGTCCGCAGCTCAGCGGTAACGCTGGGGATTTTTGGCATCCGAGTTGTTCCGTGATTTCAAGTGTTAAATTTACCCTCGCGGTCATTCACAGCTTCCTTAAGGTGCTGATGTAAAGTCAGAGTTGGATAGAAGTGGGTCCCAAGTACAGATAATTTCAACAAAAGTAAACAGCACTACGGCCATAATGAAACTTGGTCTTGCAAACTGTCTCCCTACAAATCAAAGAAATTCCACACAAGACAATCATGACACCGAAGATGGAATATTAGAGTGCGTCATCGGTCCCATATTTCAACAAAGATACAGGAAATGCCTCATCCATAGTCAAGTGTTTTCTCCTAAAATTGATTAATAACAACAATTGTTGGCAGTTCTCCATTTATATTACATTATCTAAATATTATGTGGGGAAATCAATTTACTTAATTCAACATTGTGGAAATCAGCTCGAAAGCTTATGCTCCTCTGCTTTCCGTTCACTAGTTTTTTTTTTCAAAATATGTATGCATATTAATATACATTATACCTTATACTTCTATGGCACCTGTATGTTATTTGCGTAAAACAGTGTAAATAAATAATGTTATCTTATGTTATGTTATGCTAAAGTGTAAAGCAAACTGAGGAAAGCTCCACAGTTTTGATGAAACATACTGGAGTGCACGAGAGAAAAAGTAACACTGAATTTGATGTATAAGTTAAGCCATCAGATAATATACACATACCACAAAATACCTAGACACTCCCAGTGAAATGCGTACTCCAGTCAATAATTCTTTTAAATATCGGAAACCTACGTTTCATAAAGATGTATTCAAATTTTCATTTTTGTCACGAACGAATATCGATTGGAATTTTTGCCAGGCCAATCTAGTAAATAGGCATCCGTTTGACCATTTCAGACAAAAACATGATTATCTAAATGTTCATTTGCAATGTTGCGATTTTTACGCGTAAACGTATGCGGCATAAATTAGTATCTTTCCTGTTTTTCATTTTTAAATTGAAACTTTAGTGAACAATAGTCAGGGAAAGATCAAAATCACGTTTCCCACCAAGTAAATGTCGATGTGGAAAACACGAAATACAGGCATAGACGAAAGTTATAGTAATCCGGTTAAAAATTACTGCAAAGGAAACCTCTTAATATTTTCGATTGGTAAGTTTGTAATTCCCATTCAGCATCCGTTACAAAAACATAATCCACAACCTATTAAACCATATAAGTATATGCAAACATTGTGTATTCTGGATCGAAATGCATGCTCTATATCTGAGCACCTATAAACCAACTGAGCCCTTCTTCACATTTCCGTCGTGTCTCGCCGACATATCGTCACTCTAATTCTCCAGCCGTGCAACCTAATAGGCAGTTATTCAATTTACTTGCGTGACTTTGGGAAAATACATCAATTAACTACAAGAACCAACACGAAAGAGTATCACAGACTGTAATCTTGACGAAATAAAAATTATTAAACAAGCCCCAAGTGAGATTGTACACGATACAACAGAGATGTAATAAAACGATCACCTTTTACGATTCATTAAAAATTATATAAGTACATATGCACAAACATTATCAGGCCATGACCAGGAGTGAATTTAAGGAGGAAAACTTCAAGTTAATCACCATTATCCTCCATCACAAATAAATATTCGCCACACTTAACTATTGAATAATTTGTTGCAGTGCGGTTTGCACGTGTTTCCTCAACAATGTTTCCATTCACATTTTCCCCCTGGAGTCGCAAATTATATATCCACTCACTAAAAATGGGTTCGTCACTTTGTTAAATATGAATCAAAGGAACTCAATGCATAATATTTACTATAAGGCATACATCGCTTTTAATTATACACGCTAGCCTCTCGCAACTTTTTTGAACTAAGCTGATTTACAGGAGGGGCGCGATACCTTATAAATACAAATAAAACTATACTAACTACTACTACTACTACTACATATTTATAAAAGCTAAATTAGATATAAATTAGATTAAAAATAATTACAAACTGTATATTCACTATATGCAAGTCAACATGGTTCATGTGAAAGACAGGTAGGCAATGCTACGTTTGAATTGATGAAGCGAAGTCGCTTTCTTAGCCTCTAGTGGAAGATTAATCCATAACATTGAGCCACTATATCTAAAGCTTCGCTTAAGAAAATTAGTTTTCGGCTTTGGAAGTGCTAGATCAGTTTCAAGATTACGTAAGTCATACCCTCTATTCAGATCTCTAAGTCTAACAAGGCTTTCTGTTAAGCATCGTGCCGTATTTTGGTTGAGAACCTTATACAGCAGGACGCTCTTCAATTTAGCACGCCTTACATGAAGAGAGTCCCACTGTAGACTTTCCAGAAGTTCATTCGATCTAATTTCATATCCTGTTCCTGTAATGACTCTGGCAGCACGATTTTGAAGTGTTTGCAATTTGTCTTTTAATTTCTTATTACATGTATCCCACAAGGGAGAACAATAATCGAAATATGGCTGAATTAAAGATTTGTACAGTTTGATAAGAAAGCATGAGGGAACAAATGGTTTAATTCTCCTCAAAGCACCTATGCCAGACCAAATCTTTAAGCATAGTTTTTCAATATAAATATCAAAGGTCAATATCTCATCAAGATCGACTCCCAAACATTTGTAGGAGGTAACAGACGATATTGAATTATTATTCATGGTTATTCTGGAATGCAGATCTGCAACTTTGGATGTCAAATTAGGTTTAGATCCTATAACCATAAACTTGGTTTTTGAGGAATGGGATTGGAGTTTATTTAAGGTTAACCAATCTACTATATTCTCTAAATCTGAGTTCAAGTTATGGGCTAACTCTACAGGATCACACGAGGAAGCAAATATTTGTGTATCATCAGCATATAAACAGGGTGTTGTTAAATTAAGACAATTGGGTAAATCGTTTATATAAATTAAGAACAACAAAGGGCCAAGTATTGACCCTTGCGGAATACCACTTATTATTTTACCTTTTCCAGAAAGAAAGCCATTTATGAGGCATTGTTGATATCGATTTTGTTGATATTGATTCCATTGTTGATATCGAAACAAAAAATACGGCCTTCGACGCATTTATGCTTCTGTAAATATTATATTTCCCTTATATTTGCTAGGTATTTTTACTATTTCGAAATTAGGACAAATCTATCTCGTCACTCAGTTATAAACGTCCGCGGAGTTTAAACCTCTTACTTCAATTCCATATCTTAGGTTACACTATTTGTATTCCCCTATACATATTATAAAATCTTCTCTTTTCGGTCTAAAGCACATTTATCCATGAAGTAAGCACTTGAAAATCTAACGTGGTAACGCTCCAAAAATTTACAAGTTCTTTCGTTGCTAAACTATATATTTTCTCTAACCTTTGAAAACAAAAAGCGACAATTATATGAAAGAACGCATCCAGTGGTCGCTACAGTTAGCGAGCCAACAGTTTGAAAGAAATTTCAACCAACACAGTGCAAGTTTGTAGCGGCAACTAAAGCTAGGGGTTTTTGGCTTCTGAGTTCCTTTGCTACTTCAAGAGTTAGATCCGCACTTTGTTCATTCCTAAATTGTCTCCGGTGCTGGAGTGCAGCCAGAGTAGAACAGAAGTGGTTTTGGAAGCATCTTAAGCACATTTGAGGAAACATATGTCATATCTTTTCGATTATCAATTTTCTGAACAAAAAACACTTGTTTTTTGGGGTTTTTTTTTAACAAATTCAAGAGGGTGCAAGCTTCTAGTACGGAATAAGGCTGGGGGTCTTTGGCTTCCGTATTACTTTGTGACTTGAGAACTTACATCCGAAATCCGCTCGTTCATAGCTTGTTTAAGTTCCTGGACGTCAGCCAGATTACAATGGAAGTGGATTTCGAAGCTGCTTAAACTGTTCAGGGGAAAATTATGTCATATCTTTTCGATAACCAATCAGATCAAAACCAACATTTTTTGCCACAAGTTCAATCTCTCAAAGACCACTTTTGGTCAGAATGACAGTATAGCTTGACAACAAGACATATCTTGTCAAATGGTAAATATCTTACGTGGTATAACCAAGAGTATCTCAACACTTGACTTTTCCCAGCACCAGCTGAAATTCCACCAGTGTTGTGTTGACATGTACGTAGGTTTAAAAATTCTTACCAATGCAATTAAATGACTGTTATACTGCAGATACAAGATCTATCCAACTTCTACAATCATCCAATTCACGCCCGCGTTCGTCATTAACCTCAGCAAAAAATTTAAGCACCACAAAGAACTATCAGCACGACCTGGACTAAATTGCATCATGCACCAGTATGGTGTGCTAAATTAGATCAACCAAGCCCTTCCATTTTCCATCTTATCCGGACATGTAATGTAATGCAGTTTATGTAGCTGTATAGAGACAATCATGCGATCAAACAATAATTCCTTTCCAATCTCACGAGGTAAACCATTTCTAATTATCTTCACTCAAAACCTGTTGACATTATTAGATAAAAATTTCCAAAGATATTTTAATTTCATTTCTGAATTCTTATGCAAGTTCCAAAGATGCTCAAGTTAGCATTATTTCTACAAGAGAACGATATATCTTTTAAAAGCATACATGTTTCGACAACTTCAAGATGCCATCTTCAGTGCAGAATGAATGATGTGAGGTAATATGATACAGTAATATATGAGTTAGGATATGAATAAATTATTTACAATTGATGAGGAAGTGATCTGCTTACAAATACAGAATTATTTGCATAAAGTGATGATAGGTGTATTTTTAAACTGAAAATAGTATTGAAGTGATGAATTTAGACGTTGAGATCGGGATCTGAGAAATTATTTCTGACAAGCTTCAACAATAGCAAGTTCAACACTCGAACGTCATCGACACACTTCAGCAATGCAATTCCTATTTTCCGTACTTCCTTCCCCGCTACATGACAACAATAATTCGATAATTATAATAATTTACACGTCATTACATATATGGCACATTAAACTTTTGCAACAGCTTACATTGAATTTCATTTCCCTCAAAAAGAATTTGACAAAGTGGAAACTGAAAAACCATCAAAGTACCAGCTGTAAGACCTAATCTACATCTTTGTCTTTTCAAGCCTCTTTCAGATAATAACACACTAATCCTTTATCAGTAATAGCCTACAAAACGTCGGATCACTGAGTTATAACTCTCGGGACTAGATAACGTGATTACACAGGAGTATTTGACTTATTTAGCTGCTATTTTATAAGCTTAGTGTCGGCCACTGCTGTGACATAGTAACTCGTCACATCTGTTGAAAGGGAACTTGACCAAAGATCAGTTGCCCGCTGTCACCCATCACCCGTCGCAAGTAATTACTTCAAGATATGCCCACGATTTCCTAACTCCGATATTTAGCTCGATGGAAGCAAAAAGAACACGATATATCCAATCAGATTGATAAAAAGTCCAAATGGTGCTTCATCAGTTTCCCTACCTTTGGAAGGGACACTTTCGGGTTGGAAAGGGGCGGTTCAGAATGCCAACGACTCACCTCCAGGTCCGAGTAGTCTACTGCGAAAATTCCCCACTTTAGCCGAAGCAAAAACTTAACTAATACGTTCATTAGTCTCTGTACTAGGTGGAATTTCTATAATCATAAATGTTTCTTCGTAGAGTACATAGTTCCTGACTTTATAATAACCAGGGTTATGTTTATTGATAACTTGATACTGATGGATATCTTTAAAGTTGCAGATGTCTGCAGTTGAACAATTTCTAGATCTTTATTGGAAGTGTGTCCTCCTGTTTTTCCACTTGCCCCGGTAAAGCTCTTTGAAAATTGAATCATAAGAGGCCTTCACAGCTCGATGCTGCAATCTTTCTGGTTCCTTTCTTCTGTAGTTTGTCGTGTTTATTACCGTCTCACACTAAGTTGCAATTAGGAAAACTAGTTTCAATTAAACTCTTGTGAACCTTTACGATTAATTCTTTAACTTTAAGCCTTTTCATCCGTTTAAGAGTATCAATTAAAGCACATATTTTTTAAATATCAACAATAATGACAGCTGCCTGATACAGAATCATCGATATTAGCAGCCACTGCGATTTTGTATAATGAGCTTTACTTTGTTTATACAAGACTTGGACTCCCAGTTCAACTGAGAAAAACTTCGGATATTCCGTACGACAATTTGCCACATAAAACACCATTATTTTTTCGAAAAACACTTAAGCAAAATTTCTTCAAACAAACCCCAAAAATATTCCATCGATAACCTGCGGTTGCATGATATTTCACGAAGAAGTTTATTTTATTTTGAATATTATTTGAACCTACAATGATCATACTTACTGCTTATAAATTTAAGTAAAAAGCATTAAATTATAGAGACTGCTCAAACCTCTATATTCAGTAAAATCCGACCAGTTGGTTATTAAGATAAAGAAAAACGACCAAAAACATGTTAAGAACATTTTGAGCCTTAAATATCAAAAATTGTTACATGTTCACTATCAGAAAAATCTTACAGGTTCTTTTAACAAACATACTTGGCGTTGTCTTTCCATTTCTAAGCGATGCCCGGAAAAACATCACTAGACACGAACACTTAGAAAGGCACGCTAAGTGTATATGGAAATATAAACCGAATCTAATAAAATATCCATTCAATGGGTGTTTCCACTTTACCTGTTTACTTTCAACACATTTCCGTCTCAATTTTAAAACACCTCTTTGTATGAAAATAGGGGAAACATTGAAACAATTTCAAAACAAACCACTTAATGTCTAACATCCCTTTAGAGGATCCATACCTACAACCATTCAATTCAAATTTTAATCAGCTCTCGAAAAATTCTATAAAAGGACTGAATTTCTTCACTTCGCCATCATTTGCTCATCGTAAATCCAAAGTGAAAATTACCTACGAGAACAATGAAGATCTCTCCAATACTTTTCTCTTTCTTCTTCGCTTCGACGTGTATCTTGGGTGAGTTGTTAGCACATTGTTGTTAGACCTTTATCGTAAATAAAAATTGTCCTACCAAGTGTAGTCCATTCGCTCTTGTGTGAACTAGATCTGTTTTAATCTGACCAGAAGTAACATTAACAAAATCAAATCGATTTTTTCTATCATTTAAACTGATATGCGATTTAGTAATACACTTTTCTTCATCTTTTCATGTCACTAGCTGTAAGTGCAGACCCAGGGGAAGACAACGAACAGGTTGATACTTCTGAAAATGGAAACCAGTTTGAAGTCATGGAGAACTCCGACGAACAAATACCGAAAGGATCCGATGACGAGATGGATACGAATGACAACGATATTACAGAAGTGAAAAGCGACCAAGAAACCAACGATGAAGCAGAATCCGTGAATGACGAAGGTTTGTTTCACGCTTTCATTATTGCACTTCTCGAGCTTTATCTATCTCGAAAGATAATACGCGTCTTACTCAATTTATGCGGCAAATGCATTGAATTTCGATTTTTACTTTAAAGTATATATAAAGTCTAAAAATATATAAAGTAATATAAAGTCTAATTGCTTTTTACAGATGAAGGCAAACAGCTTCAAGCCGACGACGAAAACAAGCGTAAGTTGATAACATGAAAACGATACGAAAACCTTCATCGTCAGATTTTAGATTCAAGTTAAAACGAGACAAGACAAAATAATTGCGCTAATATTTTGGCTCTTTTTCTCACTCACTTTAAGACAAATCAGTTTACGAAGTTATATGAACATGACCATGAAATATAACCGAAATATTACCGCAACTACTTTCTCTCGTCTTTTTATAACTTTGATTCCAGGTTTGAAAAGTACCGATTAAACGGCGGGAATGCTTTTCCCTCCATGTTTCACAACTATGCTCCATTAGATTCACCCAGGAATGAAGAGAATACATCCACATAGGGTGGCCGGAGGAAGGATTGCAGTCTTCCTTGAAACGATGGAGATTTATCACCGTAATAGCGGGCCATAAGTTTCTCTTCAGATACGGTAAAGGCAAATTAAGAGTGTAAGACTAAGAAGTTTTACACACTTCGCAGTACCTATGACTCTTTGACCAACGCTGCGTCCCCAGGACACACCCCCCCGCAACTTGTTTTACTTGAATACACCACTGTTTCAAGGTGACATTTTTCGAGTTGTGCGTTATCCTCTGATTTTTCAAATAGTCGTGTCCCCATGCATTTTGATTTCGTATACGTTTAAGAGATTACTAAACATCTGTGTGGATTCAGTCCATTTAAAACATTTAATGAAGAAAGAACTACCTATTATTCCAAATAAGACAGAATATTTATGTTCAAAATTAACAACTTTCAATAGTAGTTTAGAAGATTTGAGGAGGCAAGGAATTCCGAAATTGCTTCCAAGCTAGTTGAGATGACAGCTCAACTGCTATAGTGGCGCTTAGCAAAACTCAAGATGTCGTTTCGAACCCTGCACAGGTCAACTCGATTTTTCTGGTTGACCCTCCCAGTGTAAATTAATGACGAAAGCCTTTTCAACTTCCTTGAGAATAATTCTGAAGTGGATTACTAGTCTTTAAAATAATTCTATATGCTTTTAACCAAATCATTGCAAAACATCTTACCTGTGAACAGTTCTTTCAAATCCAGATATTAACTAAACTGTGAGAATACCCTACTAGAAACTTTAAAATTCGAAATTTCTTGTGGACAGTACTCTTCCCCTTACCCTTGCAGAATTGCTCTACCCTACTCTTGTTCCTCATTCATTAAATTCCTTGGGACTGAGGCTATATACATGAGCGTTAGAGTACTAAACTACAGTAATACCTACAAACAATACATACGAGACAGCGAGGGAGTTAAGAAATTTCCACTTCCACTCCTCCTCCCCCTCATTCGAGAAATCCTCTCTACCGTAGTGTTGTGCTCGCATTTCATGGCGACTTGCCGGTGTATTGCCAGTACATATCTTAACAACATTACCAACTTTTAAGCCTGGCAACCATCGCTCCGCTATGTGACTCCATCGACCTCTCTGCTTTTTGAACATTTCACCCGCCATCACACGGTTACGAGTTCGATAGCTTTCAACGGTTCAGAAAATCTTACGCTTGGTGTTAGAACCTGGATATATTAGGAGTAGTTGCCTCCTGACGTTTTCAAGTGCCCCCTTTTACAGCGGAATTTACTCCTTTCTTCCAACAAGCGGATAATTTACAGCGAAGATCTACCCAAATATTAACTATTTGAGGGTTCTGTTAACGTATGCTAAAGTAACCCTCAAAGCTCAGACCCCATGTTTAATCTTCTTGTCACAACCTTCCTGTAAGTTTGTAAACTTGAGAGCAGGTATATTCCTATATGTAAGTTTGCTATTCTATTTCAGTTCTCTTTCATTTAATTTTGTTAAATTTTCTCGAATAACCCAGTTAACTTCGCATCAAAACTAATTGGCTGCGATAGATCGTTACAGAGCTAACGGTTTACGCGTTCTAGAGAATTTAGAAAATTACTACGTATTTCGTTACATTTACAGGATTCATCAGAAAGTGCTGTCGATATGTTATCATCCGAAAATGCCGCCACTACAAATATTGCCGACGAGTGTGTTACAGAAAACGTCGCTGTAAACGTCGATGGTTCCGACGACGTTGCAAATATTACACAGTCTGCCCCATAAAATGTTATATACGACTCTACTGCAAGCCATTCCGTAAACTTATTTGCTATCGAGGTCGATTTGTAAGTGTTTTTTATCTCAACGCTATACATTGTACCAATCACATTATTCATTAGTCTCATGTAGACATAATACTTATAAGTAGCGTATTGAACTGTGCTGGAATTGTATGCGAGCTCTTAACGAGACAACACATTCGTACCTGCGCCGAAACCTTTAGCAAGGACACTTTTAGGGAAATTTAACTACACTGCAATCTATTCTACTTCATATTTATTGAAGCTTTCTTTACTTCTATTGTTTTAGTTTCGTTTCAATTAATTTTTCACCAGATTTTGAAAACAATTTTATCATCACCATTATGAACTGTACATTCCCCTTTCAAGTTTCGTTTAAATTGTAATGAACACAGCTCTTTTGTTCAGTAAAATGTAATAAATACCAAATTACGCAATAATATGGCGACACATACAATATATTCGTGTACTCTTTAAAAATGGATATACCTTTTAATTCACTGAATGTGTATTTGATAAAATTTATTTGATCGATCGGTCGAGTGATCGATTGTTCGACTTATTGACAGATCGATTGATTGTCTAATTGATTGATTGATTGATTGATCGATGGATAGACTGGCGAATTGGTTGATCAGTGGTGTTTTCGACGTAACAAACCGTGAAATCAAATCGACGCGAATACAAATAGTCGACATATCAGATCAAGTCACTTGAACCCAAGTCAAAATTTCCATCCTGCCTAAAAACTCAATAGCGACTTCTCATTTGACACAATAAAAATGACAACAACTTAGCGTGTATGAACATTAGAACATTAGAACATAAGAACATTAGAACATTAAAACAACAGTACAAGAAGTTTTACTTGGACAGTCAAACTCGATACAATATTGGCAGGTACTGAGTCAAACCATTCACCCCTTTTTAAATCTACATACGTTCAAAACAATGTCTAAAACACCTCACCGAATATCAAGTCATTACTTGTTAAGCTCTATCTGCAAGAGTATTTTTCAGATCCAAAATTCAAAACTTGCTCGACCTCCGACATTAAAAGGACTTAACGGTTAACGAAAACTAATTCAATATATTGTTTTTTTACAGTGCCGTAAACGTCATGGATAAACAGTTATACACCGACCACCAAGTAGTAGTAGCTTATTGAACTTAGATTATCAAAACTTGATTCCTTTCTCTTCACTTAGACATGTGATGTAGCACATGTTTACTTTCAGGATTTAAAAAACAATTAAAAGCAATTTATCAAACATCGTTGTTGTTCTTCATGACTACGAGGAGAGCCATGGCCACAAATTGTCGACAATACCGTTGATAAGCACGCTCATTCGTTCCTTAACAGACAATTTTAAGATGGCGTCTTGATAATATTCTGTCTTCAAAATAAGACAGAATATTTATGTTCAAAATTAACAACTTTCAATAGTAGTTTAGAAGATTTGAGCAGGCAAGGAATTACGAAATTGCTTGCAACCTAGTTGAGACGACAGCTCAACTGCTACAGCGGCGCTCCGCAAAACTCAAGATGTCAATTTGAATCCAGTACGGGTCAACTCGATTTTTCCAGTTGACCCTCCTAGTGTAAATTAATCATGAAAGCCTTTTTAACTTCCTTGAGAATAATTCCGAAATCGATCACTAGTTTTTAAAATAATTCTATATGCTTTTAACCAAATCATTCCAAAACACCTTACCTGTAAACAGTTCTTCAACTAGAAACTTTAAAATTCGAAAATTCTTGTGGACAGTACTCTTCCCCTTACCCTAGTAGAATTGCTCCACCCTACTCTTGTTCTCATTCACTAAATTGCTTGGAATTGAGGCTATATACATGGGCGTTAGAGTACTAAAATACAGTAATACCTACAAGCAATTAAGACATACGAGACAGCGTGGGAATTAAGAAATTTCCACTTCCACTTCTCCTCCCCCTCATTCGACAAATCCTCTCTACTGTAGTGTTGTGTTCGCATTTCATGGCGACTTGCCGGTTAATTGCCGGAACATATCTCAACAACATTACCAACTCTTAATTCTGGCAACCATCGCTCAGCTATGTGACTCCATCGACCTCTCTGCTTTTTGAACATTTCACCCGTCATCACACGGTTACGAGTTCGATAGCTTTAAACGGTTTAGAAAATCTTATGCTTGGTCTTAGAACCTGGATATATTAGGAGTACTTGCCTTCTGATGTTTTCAAGTGCCCTCTTTTACAGTGGAATTTACTCTCGTCTTCTAACAAGCGCACAATTTACGGCAAAGATCTACCCAAATATTAACTACTGTTAACGCATGCGAAAGTGCCCCTCAAAGCTCATTACCCATGATTAATCTTCTTGTCACAACCTTTCTATGAGTTTGTAAACTTGAAAGCAGGTACATTCCTATATGTAAGTTTGCTATTCTATTTCAGTTCTCTTTCATTTAATTTTGGTAAATTTACTCGAATAACCCTGTTAACTTCACATCAAAACTAATTGGCTGTGAAAGATCGTTACAGAACTAACGGTTTACGCGTTCTAGAGAATTTAGAAAATTACTACATATTTCGTTACATTTACAGGATTCATCAAGAGGTGCTGTTGATATGTTACCATCAGAAAATGTGGCTACTACAAATTTTGCCGACGAGTGTTTTATAGAAAACGTCGCTGTTACTCGCTTCCTCATTAGACGTTGCAAATATTACAGTCTGTCCCACGAGATGTTATAGACCATACTACTGCAGGCCAGTCCGTACACTTAGGTGCTATCGAGGTCGATTTGTAAGTGCTTTTTCTCTCAACGCCATACATTATACCAATCACATTATTCATTTGTCTCATATAGACGTAATACATTTAAGTAGCGTATTCAACTACGCTGGAATTGTATGCAAGCTCTAACCGACAACACATTTGTACCTGAGCCAAAACCTTTAGCAAGGACACTTTTAGGGAAAGATGCATCATAAATATACAGCCGACGTGTGAACGTACACGAAACTGATTAACTTAACTGTCTGCCAAAACTACACTGCAATCAATTCTACTTCATATTTATTGAAGCTTTGTTTACTTCTATTTCTTTAGTTTCGTTTCAATTAAGTTTCCAACAGTTTTTTAAAACAATTTATCATCAGCATTATGTACATTCCCCTTTCAAGTTTCGTTAAAATTTTAATTAACACAGGAGTTTTGTTTAGTAAAATGCAATGTATACCAAGTTCCATAACAATATGGCGACACATATCCAATATTTTGGAGTAGTCTAGATGAATAAAAAGATCTGTATATCTTTTTAATTCACGGGATCTGTATTTGATATTTATTTGATCGATCGGTCGAATGATCGATTGATGGACTGACTGATTGATTGACTGATTGATTGATTGACTGACTGACTGATTAATTGATTGATTCGGGGATGTTTTCGACTTAACAAACTGTCAAATCAAATCGACGCGAATAGAAATAGTCGATATAGCAGAACAAGTCACGTGAGCCCAAGTCAAAACTCACTCTTACCTAACAACTCAACAGTGACTTTTCAGTTGACACTGAAAATGACAACAACTTAAGGCGTATCAACATTATTTTCCTGCCATAATAGTACAAGAACTCTTACTTGGACAGTGAAACTCAATATAATATTGGCAGGTACTGAGTCAAACCATTCACCCCTCTTTTCTCTACATACGTTGAAAACAATGTCCAAAACACCTCTATGAATATCAAGTAATGACTTGCTGCGCGGCATCTACAAAAGTATTTTTCAGATCCAAATTTGAAAACTTGGTCGACAGTCCGATCTCAAAAGGACTTAAGGGCTAACAAAAACTTACTCAAAATACTGGGTTTTTTTCAGTGCTTGAGACGTCATGGATAAAAAGATATACACTGGAGAATAAAAAGGCATAACAACGTTATTTGAACCAACCCCATATTTTGAAGCAGTAGCTTAATGAAGTTAGATTACCAAAACTCGGTTACTTTCTCTTCACTAAGACATGTTATATAACACATGTTATCTTTGAAGATTAAAACAATAATTAAAAACAAGTTATGAAACACCGTTGTTGTCCTTTATGACTACGAGGAGAACCATGGCCACAAGTTGTTGACCATATAGCTGACAAATACGCTCATTCGCGCCTTAACAGACAATGGCGCTTTGATATAAATATGATAAGGTAAAATTTGCAAGACCTATTTTTTATTATATAGTTTCATTCAAAATTCCCATAGATGCGCGTGTTCAGAATTAGAAAATAACACAAGCATTCACTATTCACCGCTGTAAATTCTGTCACATTTCCTCAAGGCTAAATAGGTTACCAACACCCTCATAATAATACTTTTTCCCGTAGGGATACACATTAGCTAAACATCCAATATTTAGCGAAGTATGCTTCTCTGAACCACAAATTTAGCTAAGCTTCGTTGCTATGTCGAGCCGGTGCAAGTTTGAATGAAGTTGGAAAGGTCCATAGTTTGTTTTGAAATGCGTGGTTTTCGTGCATCGAAATACGTGCAAAGTAATCGATCAAGCCACAAAACGACTACCAAATTTGGCGTAAACAAGCAAAACATCCAGAATAATAATTGCTGTTTTGTGTTAAAATTTACCATCAAAAAGACTTTTGATAAGAATGTTCTTTAATTTGGCTTCTTTTAAACATCAACTAACAATTTCAAGATGTCCTGTGTTTTATCAACGGGGCCACTAAATTTTGATTTCAACTTGAATTTGTCCACCCAAAGCCTATCCTTCGCATGCTCCTCATCGTCAATAAAGCGTTCAAAAATTGCCCCAGCACGTCAAACGCCTAACAAATCTTAATTTCTGACCACGAAGACAAGGCTACAATTTTACTGAAAATTTTCAACATGGTCCATCACATCTTCATAAGAGGAACTAAGATTACAGACTTTGTAACCAACATGGAGGTCCTCACAGGAATATATTTCCCAGTCATACCGTGAAATATATTATTGTACACATCCTTCAAATTTGCAAACTCGAATTTTTTCAACGTATGGATACCTATGATTTCTTCTTAATTGCCACCAAAAATTAACCACGAAAATTTCTTGACAAAACCTACTTCAAAATCACTACCAATCAACATCTACAAAACATTCGCTTACCACACCACTCAATTTACGTTTTCACAAAAACTCTTATCACGACAATCAAACTCAACTAAATATTCCTACATACTAGTTCAATTAAAACGCCCAGATACATTCGAAAAACGTCTAGAACATTTTACCATATAATACGTCTTCGGCTAGTGCTCACCAAGTGAACTACCACTTCTCCAATCCAAAACTCCATCCACATCCCAGATAGCCTCATTCAGTCTTCCTGTCGTGGTTAAAACGCCGAACGTTCAAAACTTGTTCGACAGTCAGATATTAATAGAGCTAAAAGGTAAACAGAAAACTTAGTCCATATATTTTTTGCAGTGTGATTAAAAAGTTGTGGATCAACAATTTTACACTGATGAGCAGAAAGGAATCCCAACGTCATTTCAACAGACGGCATCTTTAGTGGGGGTAGCATAATAGTGTTAGCCTACCAAAAACATGATTCATTTCTCTTGATTTATATTGGTAATCTGATACAATCCGGAACGTAGATAGTGGGGTTGAGGGGTGGTGTCGTACACCCTCGAAAGATGGATAACACAAAAAATAGTGATGTAAAAATTATGACAATCGGGAAAATTAAAAAATTTTAAAGAAGCTAAAACCAAAGAATGCTACGGTCCGGATGTCAAAGAAAACCCGACACCATTCTCGTTAAACACTGTCGAAATCTATAAGAAGTGGGATTTTTTTCCTAGCTGCTGTAACAAGGTGTCAAAATTTTATCAAAGGCAAGCCCGATTTTCCACACGTACCTCTTTAGTACTCTATATAGCAAAATCAAGTACTTAAGTAACTATAGTAAAAATGATCTAGTAAACACTTTCAAGTTAATGTAGCCGAGTAATACCAAAATCGATTCATGCTGTGCTCATTTTTGAACTTTTCAAATACACTTAAGCTCAACGTTTATATTAATGGTAATATGAACTGCTGAAAATATCAATTTTATCATCATTGACGTAATTCATTGGACAAAACATACATTTAATATTTGAATATTTTTATAACTTTCATCTGTAAATTCTAATGGCTTTATGTCAAACCTTATAATGGTATTTTGTTAAATGAGTATTTCATAGCACCAAAAACCCTGTTCAAACAACTGAGGATATTAAAGATACGTCTTTGTAAAGGAACACATCTTTCTTTAAAACCTTAAGCAGACAATGATAGCTGGAGGGTTAAGCATCCCTAATATACAAATTAAATGTCAGGCGTTTTTCCATGTCCAAAACCAGCTAAATAACTACCATAGCCCCCTCTCCCAGCTATAAAGGTATCGCTACGTCACTGCATGTAACACGTACTATCTTTTAGATAGAGAGAAAGTAGTTTAAAAGTTTTATCAAACAATGTTCCTTTGCTTGATTAGTGCCAGGAGAACAAGACAAGATTAAAGTCTAAACAAAAAAAAATGGACATGGGCCATTAACTCTACACTAAGTTCCATTTACAAGAGGGATTTTGCTTATGATTCGCTGTAGTTTGTCCTCGACGTTCTTCTCAGTTCAACACATACTCCAACATGTCAATCGCAAAGTGCAGAGTCGCAATTGTCAACAACCTTTAAGAAGAACAACAAATACACTATTATCTAAGACTGCATGGAGGTTCTATCGCGAAAGCATTTCCCGGAGGTTTGCCAAAAGTGTAAACGAAAAAAAGACGAAGTTAATACAGTTCCGTGCGTACTACGCAAATTCGAAAATTCGTATTTTTCTCAAAATACATACACCTTTTTCTTCTTAATTTCCACCGAAATTTAACCCGAAAAATTTCTCGCCAGAACTTATAAGTCGGGAATAAAAATTGCATTTCCTATAGCATCCTGACAGCCCACCAACCAATAGCCGTGTCTCACCGCAAAGCTTAGCGGTGTAACTCGTACTTTACTTACAATATCAGTGGCGGTGTTGTATCAGGTATATAATCTTCATGCTACAGGGGAGTGATTGTATGTCCTATACAATACAATGCGAATATTGCTCAGTACTTATGACTCGAATAAATCTAAGCAACAATGTTCCTCAAAGAAGTCCAAGATTCGAAAGATTTTAGCAGAGAAAGTAACACGAAAACACTACGTAAATAAGGACATGTACAGAGTTGATAGTGTTGCTAAGCCGGCGATGAGCTACAGCCGGTTAACGATGTTGTGTTGCAGCTAGTGAACGACGTCGTGCTCAACTTGTTCTTCAAAATGATAAACATTTCAACGATTTTCAGCGACAAAATAGCACAAAAAAGTCAGGTAAACCAGGAAATGTACAGCCTTGATAGTGTTATGCAGCTAATCATGAGCTACCTCCGAGTTGAACTTCACGAGCAAGGTTGTGTTGCGATTCCAGCTCCATGCAGTTAACTGTTTAATGTCACCTTGGTCATGTGTAGGAAGAGTGTTATCCTGTTTGAGTTTACAAAGCACAGCTGTTTTTCTTCCAGTACTAGCTCCGGTTTCCTCCGAGGACCCATGAGAGGTGCTCTTAACTGGAAAAAAGCAACAGCTAACGTAGCTGATAAGGGTTATCTGGTATAAATTAAAACACTTTACTTTGTTTTACTTACTTTTTTATGGACTCTTTATCAAATGGATTCCAAAGAATAAAATAAGCTGATTGTTGTTACTCAGAATGGGGTCTAGCGTACTATATGGTAATGCGTTACGTCTTTGATGAATGGTTATTACGATAAATGATTTGGTTATTAACAATACCACCTTATGCAAGTTTGTAGCTGATTTTACAGCTTCCAAAATAAATCGAATGCAACGTAACCCTAATAAATGTAAATAGCTACGTATTTCGTAAATTGTGAGAAGTTACCTGGTTTAACAACTAACAGAAGCCTGACTTGGTACGCAGATGTCTGTGAATTAGTGGAGATAACATCTGAAAGAGACTACTTCCTCGTCCAGCTTAAAGGGGCTAAAGTAGAATTACAACACTTAGTGTTAACCAAATAATAAATAAGAGCTCAATATAAGGCCGGAGTTCTTATATTCATTATTTCATTAAAATTTCCGCCCGCTAAAACATTGGCAAACGTGAAGATTTAGTGTTATTCAATGTAATATGTGTTAGATATGTTTTGGATTATGCGGTCCAATACTGCCTGTAAGCAACCCTATTTTGCTCGTCTAATAAAGTCTTCTATAAGACCACCAGTTCTCTATTATTCTATCCTCCATCCACTATCATTGTTTGACCCAGTCATATGAAATGTCAAAGAGGGATGATAACGTATCTTCAAAGGTTTGGCCATCTCGATGAATCGCAACGATTAATTCTTTCCCAACGGGATAAGGCTTGTATCATGCTATGGTTGGCTGCCGTGACTGATCTCAAAGACGTCCAACGTTTTGATCAAAGGCCCTTCGTCAGAGAAAGAACACGGTTCTTTCTCTGACGAAGAGCCTTTGCTCGAAACGTTGGAATTCTTTGAGATTTAGTCGCGGCAGTTATTAACTCTTGAACGTTCAACCTCATTTAAGACCGTCTATGCAATATCCTATTTTTATATCGTTGTGTAATTTTACCCTTGGTAAAGCCAGACGATTTTACTCGTCAAGGACAAAGCTCCCGCAGACAAAGTGTCAAGCAATGTATCAATTGTTGCAGATATGACTATGTTGTGACAAAACGTTCCCATGCATGTTTAGGGAGGTTCGCAGTTCTTTTCAAGTATCTTTTGCTCTTTATAACCTTGTTTTCAGTGATCCCCAACTTCCCTGGAGTAGTCCACATGCGATAAACTTGCCTAATTATCGAGAATCTCAAAAAAAAGCAAAGCTATAAGAGTAAGGTATATGCATAAGAATTTTGCCTAAATGGGAGATCGCTTTAGCCGGTAATGCAAAGAATCGGCAGAGAAAACCTTATCTGCTTGATAATCTGGCGAAATATATTCTTTTGCTCGGTAAAGCATATTAAATAGGTCGTGATGTAATGTACTTGACCGCTTATGCAACAGGGGGAAGCTATCTGATGTTAAGTTCTTTATTAAGTATCGATACAGCTATTTTCTGGCGCAGCCATCACTAGTTTATATCGTAACGCTCAACCCTTTCCTGGTGGGATAAGACTAGTCTCCATTTACTCTGACTAAAGACGATTTAGTCGCAAGACGATTCTAGTCGTCAAGGAGAGAGCTCCCACAGTCAAAATGCTCTTAAGCAATGCAACAATTGTTAAAGATATGACTATGTTATGAGAGAGATGAACGATGGACAAGCCCCATACTCAGAAAAACGATTTCTAAGCCCCAGACGGGGATCGAACCAGCAACCTTCTGATGACCGGTAAGACGCTCTAACAGCTACTATGGAGGCTCGATGGTTAGAGACTCTCACCGGTCATGAGAAGGTTGTGGGTTCGATCTCCGTCTGGGGCTCAGAAATCGTTTTCTGAGGATAGAGCTTGACAAACGTTCATCTCTCATTCAAGATGGTTAATTAGTCATTTAGCGGAAGTAACACTGGGCCGGCTAAACATAAGTAAATATCATTGAATCTGTGATCTACTCTGCAATCAGTTTTAATTCACATTTCTTGAAGCTTTATTGCATCCTGTGTAGTTTTCTTTCAATTAAATCTTCAATGATATTTGAAGTAATGTTACAAACGCGAGTTGCTGTTCCTCCTCTGATTTCTAGATACCGAGAAACGAGTTGAAAAAAGAGGCGAAGCCGAGATTTTTAAACGAGTTTCGAGGTATTTAGAAATCAGAGGAAGAACACTAAACGAGTGTTCGAAATTGTTTCTCAAACGAATTGGTATTTTAGGCAAAAGTCCAGCCGCAAGTTGGAAAAATGCAGCTGTAATCTTCTTCCGATTTCTAAATACTGATTAAAAATTCTTGAATCAATCAATAAAAATTGAAGAATTTTTAGTTTCGCTGTTCATTTGAATTCAAATACTGATTAATTATGTATTCTTTTTTGTTTTTGCTTTATGAAAAATTACTGAGTTTGAGAAAACCATTTCACCAACATTATTACGTTCGCTCGCCTTTAAACTATTTGTCAAAAGTTTCAGAAAGATTTTTTGAGTAATTAGCAAAACGTACTAACCTTTCTAGCAATACGGCGACAGAGACGTAATATATTCGCACAATAATTGGCCATAATTACATATCGCTAAGCAATAGGATCTTTATTTTATTACATTTGTTCAATCTATCGACTTATTGATTATTGCTAATTGAATAGCTGATCGAATGATTGATTGATCTATTGATTGATTGATTCACTGACAGTTTGATTTGTGTGATTGTTTAATATATTGTGTGATTGATTGACTTATTGATTGATTAATTTATCCATTGATGGGTGGACGGATTGATGGATGGAAACATTGGTTAATTGTTGGTGATTTTCGACCTAACCACCTCCAGTCAAGTCAAATGCAATCAAAACAAGTCAAATCGCCTTAAATCATCTGAAATCTAGTTAATCCCTATCAATCTGACTTTCATTTAACAATTAAAGAGTGACTTTTCAGTTCACGTTGAAAATGGCTACCAGTCGAGATGTCAAAACAACATTTGTTTACCAAAACACTTGTTTTTCACAACAACTCAGACCGGAACAATCACTCTCAACTAACCTTGGCTATTGATTTTCCGGGCGGAAAGCGCAATCGCAATATAAAGATCAGAGCCCAGCTCAGAATTCTTAAATGTATCGCCATAGTAAAAGAGGCAACTCGAAAAGTTTCAAAACATGTTCACTGAACATGTTTTCTTTAAAACATGCTTACCATGGCCATAAATTTAAGAATTCTGAGCCGAGCTCTGATCTTTTTACTGGAAACTCAACTAAGTATTCACCCATCCCTAGTTCAATTAAAACACCAGGATAAGTTCAAAAACTGTCTGAAAAAACGTCTTACCCAATATTAATTCATCAGTCGCTGCGCAGCAACTAAACTAGCACTTCTTCCACCCAAATTTCCATACACGTTTCAAACGTCCTCCACTAGTAAGCCTGTCTCTTTGAGAACGTTGAATATTGAAAACTTGTTCGAGAGTCAGATGTTAATAGGGCTAAAGAGTCAACAAAAAACTTATTCAATACATTGCATTTTTCAGTGCAAAAACGCAGTGGATAAACACACATACACTGATGTGCAGCAAAGAATACCAACGTCATTTAGACCGACGTCTTCGGTTGCAGTAGCAAGAGCAGTTTAATTTCATTTCGTTTAGAAATGTCATGAAACACATGTAATCCTTTAAATTAAATTAAAAAAAGAAAAAAAAGTCTAGCAAACGATGTTTTTCTAGATTAGTACCAGGAGAACAGGATAAGGCTGAAATTTAGCAGGTTTAAAACTGAAATTCGACAATAAAACTCGACTGTAGAAAACTGGGATTAAGGACTTATTAACTGACAGCGACAACGGTACGGGGAAGTTTTGATGGTATCCAGAAATGCTGAAGAAACCTGCTCGAGGTTTTTGAACGGACCAAGCGCTGAAGGGGCGAAATCTGTGCGAAACAAAAGCCAAGGACGAATGCTTTCCCGTTAGGATCCAGTAAATTTGGTTAACAAATCTATATACGGCTTTTCGTTCATATTAATGTTATATTAATATCATTCTTAAGAGATATTTCCATTTTGGCATAGTTGATTCAGACTTAAATTCACAGAATATTGCTCTCATGAGCTTCGAATTTTCCCACTATTTTCAAAGGTACGTTTGCAGGAATTAACTCTTCCGTCTTCGACATGTTTCACCGTGACGAGTAAAATGGTCTGATGTTGGCCAGAGTAAAATTGTCTAACGTTTAGCTCCGGTCGACACAAAAACGTCACCACTGAGACTAGGTAACCGTGTGGAGACTGAAACTCGAAAATTAAGCATTTTATTTTCCTGATAGCTGTTTGGGAAATAAACCTTTGGGGGTGAAGTTAAAATGTCGCCAGGTCTAATATGTCAACGGTTAGGATTAGGGTTAGTAATAGGACCATAGCCGAAATCTTAACCCTAATCTTTATCCTAACCATAACAATCAGGATAATTCCGAATTTTAGGACCATTAATATTTCAGGATCATCCTGAATTTTAGGTAAGAGGATATCAGATAAGTAAAATACTTAATTTTCCGCTCCCTTTCTCCACACGGTTACCTGCTCTCAGTGGTTAACAATGGAAAAAAGACAGAACCCATCTTTGATAACTGTCTTCAATTTACATAGCTCCTCTCCTCCTGCAACACATAAAAATTATATCCCTTAAAACCTTAAACTGCACTCGACTCTACGCCGTATTCCTTTGGTCGGGGAAGAGACGCAAAAAAAGGAATAAACGGAACGAAAGAATTCGAAATTATGGAAAATGGAAAAATGTTGTGTCAACTGTTAACGATTGCTTGCGATACACAAGAAACTATAAAGTACTCTGTTGATGTTTAACATCAAAAACTTGCTGTAAGTCAATTTAAGATAACGCGTAAGTTCCACAATTGTTGCTAGGGTTTGGATTAGGATTGGTATCAAAATATCGGCAAATTGCTTCAATATTAATTGCCCTGTCCCTTGAGATAAAATTCACAAACTTTCTGTTTACCCAAAAACGCCAAGTAGCAAACAAAAGAGTCATGCATGAAAATATTGTACAAACAGATCGCTT
>JASJOG010000064.1:1200000-1694118 GCA_030142905.1 Heliopora coerulea
GATGTCGTGCGATTACTTGATTCGAAAATGTTGGAATGGAATTTGTTCTGCATGTGGTTCCAGTATTACAAAATACAGTCCACCATGCGCTGATATATTGCAAGGTAACTGAACAGCCGAGGTAGGCAGGTGGGCATGGATTACAGATAACACGCCATCCTCTATCAGTGTTGATTTAAGTAGCTTAGATGACGTTAGTTTTGTGACAACATTATTAGGAGACGTCTCGTTTTATGATGAAAATATCATGACCTCATTAAACATGAACTCCATCCTACAAGCTGATAAATATCTATCTTATTGCTGACAAACTGCTATTTTCAATAAAGAGTTAAAACAAATGTACTGTTAGTTGTCAATGCTACTGCTATTTAAACTATCCGTTTTTATGTACAATGTAAATAATCTAATTTATGTGAATATGTATGATGTAATTTACGATCATCTTGGCTATTGATTTCCCAGGCAGAAAGTGCAATCGCACTATAAACTAAGATAAGAGCCCAGCTCAGAATTCTTAAATGTATCACCATAGTAAAAGAGGCAAGTCGAAAAATTTTTAAACATGTTTACTGACGTTTCGTCGGGGTGTGCAACATTTTCAAAGTATAGATTTACAAAGGTGAGAAAAAACTATATCTGTGGATCTGTAATTACATACTGGAATAATTAGACGACTAACCAACAGAAAACTAGGTGACCTGGCAGGAAGTGACAGGCGTACGGAAGAAGAAAGTATTAGAATATAGCAAGAGGTATAGAAGAGATATTTTCGTTAAGAGACGGTTTGTATTTAGAAATAAATAAACTCTCACGAATGGGGAGTTCAAAGTTAAAGGAAGACCGGCAGGAAGAAATGATGGAAAAATCGTTGGGAGAAATGGCATGATTAGTCTGGCGAGTATGAGCCTGGATACTAGAAGTAAGAAAGAAGGTCGTGGCTCGTTTCTTACCCGTCAAAGGCGAAACCCCCATGTATTCTGAGTTTTCTATTGGTTAGCCGTCTAATTATTCCAGTATGTAATTATAGATCCACATATGTAGTTTTTTCTCACCTTTGTAAATCTATATTCTTAAGATGTTGCACGCCGCAACGAAATGTCAGTAAACATGTTTTAAAACTTTTCGACTCGCATTTTTTACTATGGCGATTTATTTAAGAATTCTAAGCTGGGCTCTTATCTTTATATTGTAATTTACGATTAGTTAAACTTTCAGTGTACTCTCCATTTTGAGGTCAATTAAAGAATTTCATTCACTCGCACTTACTATCATTTTCACTCATTCTTACCCATCCTCATGACTCGGAAAGAAAACCGCAATTCAGCCAATGTACAAGGTATGGTATATTTAATATTTGTTTTCAAAACGCAGATGTAAGAACAGCTAAACAAATATTATCAGACTACTGAATATATCTTATATTATGTAATGCTTTTTTTGGCTCTTTTAAGGTTTCATTGATTTCTTTTTGTGAAGATAAGAATAAATGTCGGTATTTGTGGATGATGTCACCCACAATATTCATTATTTGTAACATAATTTTCGCAAAATGTTCTAGATTTTAGTAAAGATGATATAATTCTGGTCGGTACTAATATGGAAGATTGGCTTATAGGTTGAGGTGTCACCAGGGATTTTTCAGGAAAGCAGTATCATTTTTTCCAATAATATCAATCTATATACTATACATTTCATTACTTGTTTAAAAGTACATATAAAGACATTTTTCTCTCTCTATTAAGGCTCCCGTCACAGGAAAGATAATGAACCAGAAGTCCAACTCGCATGAAAATTTGTCCCTAATTTTTATGCGCATGAGCTAGGACGCCACCTTTGTGGCATTATTTATTCCAGGTTGCTTAGCAGGCCACGCAAATATCAGACTATATCGGTACACTAAACTAGTTACATAACAAGTTGACAATTCAGCAAACGTATTAATATTAATAATGATGCATTGAAAATCTTAAAAATGTCAATAAAACACCAACATTTTTGACTAGATGTGCAGTCATCAAGATTCATGGTTGCAAACAAAATTTATAACCTTGAAGATGACCATACATGTATAGGTGAAAGCATTTCATCTTTTTTTAATTAAAAGTTTGTACTGCAACCCTGGCCATGATTGCATTGTCTGCACAGTCTTAAATGTTTGTTTTTAGTTAAAGTATTTGATATTTTAGCTTTATTAAAGTTTCAATACCTTAAAATAGATCAATTCATATCTTGAGCAGTTTGTCCAGGGATGGATTCAGATGAGTGGAAATGGTGCATTGACCCCAGTCAATAATTGTTCATTCATTCACTCATTCATTCATTCACTCATTCATTCATTCACTCATTCATTCATTCACTCATTCATTCATTCACTCATTCATTCATTCATTCATTCACATATTTAAAATCTGTTCACAATGGTAGCACTTTAGAAAAAATATTGAGTCTTACCAACAAAAAACTATTGAATTTCCAAAACTAAAACAGACTAGATTAGTTACACCATAATACAGGTAAATGTTGAGAAGTGACTCTTGCTAATTACTATACATGTAAATCATTTGTCTTCCAAGTGACCCATAAGTTAGCAGAAAAAAATGTGTCTGCTTTTTTTACCCCTATTAGTCCCTCAAATTGTTGAGAAGACAATTCAGTAAATATGTTAAAACAATAAATTACTTTCAAATGAAAGTTTTCCAAAGTGTTGGCTTCATCTTGTTTCCTAAAAGGTGTTCTTAGACCTCTCACACACAAGTGAGTAGAGTTGAGGATCTCAAATGACATGCAAGATTAGTGTATGATCAGGAAATGAGAATAGTATTGTTATCGGTTAATTTCTTTCTTTCAAAAGGTCTTCAAATTGTAAGGATTAACTGAGGATTAGTCAAATCTAATTCCTTGTCATATTAAAAAGATGATGTTGAACTTGACAAATGCTCACATTAATTAGCTATTTTTAATCCAGCTACATTGACTATTCATAAGAATGGTGGGTAATAATGATGAGGAAGTTCCAAGATGCCAGTCTTTTGCATGTCATGCACATCTTGCTAATATCGATCTTAGCTCTGCTAAGAGTGTGATGCTTCAGCATTTTACCAATACATATGGACTGAAATACAAAGAATTTGGTGGAACAGCATCATAAAATATCATAGTCATAACACATTTCTTGTTCATATTTTATTGCAGTGTGTCAAGAATCTGGCAAACAAAGAGATTGAAGCTACTGTAATTTAACCTTTAGTATTATTTTGCAATTTTGATGTGTAAAACTTTTGTCTTACTTGTAATGATAATATGGTACTAATAGGGCAATACCTGTTAAACAATTTACACAGTTGTATTTTTTGGCAGCAAAGTGGTCCTTTCTCTGCAGTGAAATTATTTAAAATTAATTTATCTCAATCCATTATAATGCTATCAATTTTGTTAAAATAAAAAAGTCTTCATTTACAGTCTGGTCATTGTATGTAGTACTGTATATGGTAAGCTTGAGGAGTACAGATATGGACTGCTAGGATTAGAATTAAAGTTGATGTAAGGCTAGGCCTGGATAACACCAAAGGACAGGCTCATATAAGACCAAAAGACACTCAGTTTAATAGTGTGGATGAGGTAACATAATGACATACTGTAAGAGTAGGATAATGACAAGGAAGAAATGATATAAAGAAAAAAACCCTGATCTTTCCTTTATATCATTGTGTTCATTTCCTTATGTCACTATGTTCCTGGTGTGAACTACATGTAGGCCTTAAGGATAAATGTTAAAGTTACTGTTAGAGTTATCCAGGGCAAGTACAGGAGTTAGGATTTATTTTGGATAAATGGATTAGAGTTGCATGGGAAATCAATACTCCTCCTAAGCCTAATCCTCACATTGAACTTGACATTTACAGGTATATTGTAGTCTTCAATCCCTAATCTTAACACTTAATTGTAGCCTAATATTGGAACCACATAATATTTTAATTGTGGAGCCACTATCATCTTGAAACTAACTTCTGGCTGATACCATGGCCTATCCATCTCTTGACCAACCCACAGTTTGAGAAGATACTGGCATTATTAAATAAATAGGTATTTATTTTACCCCCATCCAAAAAAAAAGTGTCTGGAACTCAAAGAACTCTTTGTTTTACATATAAACTACATTAATTTTCTTGTAAGTTACTCTCAGGATTGTTTGTTTGCATTACTGTGAAACTAATATATATATTGTATTGAGCAATACAGTAAATCATTTCAATTTGTGCTTTGTCTTGTTTTAGAATATCATAAGATTTTATGTATTAATAACATGCAAGAAATAAACATATTAAGGGTCAAATTTCCTTACCCGAAGGTCAAGCTTCCCCACCTGAGAGAAGAAACCTCCAAATCTGTTAAATAGGACAATTTCTTACCTGTGCCAATCAACCTCCCTATTCACAATGCTCAGAGATTAATGTCTACTATCTGGTATAGCTGAACTCACTTAATCATTTTAAACTTACCAAAATGCTGAGACATAGTAATCCAGAAGGCTGGCTTCCTCCAAGCATATCTCATATTTGTAACAGGAACAAATCTCAGCAAGTTTCCTATAACAGATGTTTTTTTCAAACTGATCACTTGAAGTGACACAGTTCCAATTGAAAAATATCTGCATTACATTGTCCTGTATATGGATCCTTTCCTGGCAAAAGTTGCAGGATCTCATCTGGACAACATAACAACAGAGTAAAATGATACAAGCCTGATACTGCTTGGAAAGAGTTAATTTACTAGACAGTGATAACCCATTCCTGGCAGGATGTCTCCCCTTGATGAGTAAAATTATCTGGCTTTTCTCCAGAATAAAATAATAGAAGATTGATCCTGCTATGGTGAATTCCCTGAAGAAGTACAAAAAAGTTGCCCAATCTCATCAGAAAAATATACCAACAATAGTAAATTGCTTTTTACAGGGATTGGTTCTTATACCCATTCTTTCTGAGAAGTCACTTTCAAATGCATAAAGTGCACAAGAAAGATCCAAAAGCACGAAAAAATTTCATTTTTGCTGCCATAGAATTTGGTGTGTAGTTCTAATTTAAATAAGCAACTTTGGAATACTAATTAACCTCAAAATTTCAGGGGGAAGTACGTCCTCTAACCTGCCTTGATTTTTAGCCCCACCTGAAATTTTGCTTCCCTTTCCCAGGTTTAACTGGCCAGACTTACGCTTCAAGCTCTTGTGGTGTTAGCGGCATCAAGGAGGTAACTTGTTCTTCTGTTAAATCTCTCCAAGCAAGACGTTCAAGGCTGGTTTCCTTTAAAATAATTGATATAAATACAAAACGAGGTTAAAATCACGAGTCAGAGGCTAACACTACAATATTTAAACTTTCCACAATGAAACACTACATGCAATAACTTTAATTTTGATGATTTAGACTTAAAGTACGAAGTGTGTGTTATAAACGATTATTCAGAAATGTAAGTGTTTTCAAAAAAAACATCAGTTTTATTTGCAATAAATACTATGTTTAAAATATGAACCTGTAGTAATAAATTGCTTTCACTGTCATGTGACTCTGGTGACAGGACCTGCGTAAAGACTTGTAGTCGTTCATTTGTACGAGACAATCTCTTAGTTTCTGCCATGATGGAAGGTAAATGGCATGTGTCCCGATTCCATTGTGATGCTCTGTAACCACGGCAACGAAAAACAGCAGGCCTCGATCAATGTTATACATTGCCGACAAATTTTGCGAACATTTCCCGCCAAAATTTTTATTCTAAATAATGGCGACCTTACCTGTATAACAACAGTGGAAAGAAGTGTAGTTACGTTCAACGTGTAGAACCCTGCGTTATGGAATCAAAAATTTTGTCATTATCGAATCAAAAGGACGTAGAAAAACTGACTACAATGCTGAATGAAATTCGTGAGGAGAAGGTATTTTGTATAGTAACGCGTAGTGATATGGCACAGTTCATTGAGTTGCAGGCTCGAATTTTGCTCCAAACGTCGAATTTTTGATGTGTATATTGCCAAAGTTGTAAGGACGTTTTAGAAACTCGGCTTTCATTTCGTAAGTGCACGTTTCCTTCTGCAACCATGCTGAGGGCAAAACCTCAGAAAACATGGTGTTATATGAATTGCAAATACTTGAAACCATTTCTAAGGTTAGGACTTGGATTCTTGTGCTTTCAAGAACAGATTTAAAAATATATTGGTTGATCTAAGACTGTGTTTAGTTATTTATTTATTGTTTATTTATTTGTTTCTTTGTTTGTTTGTTTATTTGGCGCTAATGCAGTTTCGCACCTCATCCATATAAATACAAGTAACGTACGTAAATCGCATACCATTCGACAGCTTCTTATCTGGAGATTACAATGATACAGTAATATCATGAATTCACTCCAAACATAAGGCATTATAGCCAAAAAACCAGACACATTTAAGTTCGTGAGCTTCAACAGTGAACGGAGGGCTCAAGACCGTAATGTTTATAGATTTGTCTACAATTTAAGTATAGTCCCTTTCCATTGTTTCTTCGCTCTTTAAAGGCTCCGAAAATGTGTATAAACTCCAACCCTAAACCTAATCTTAACCCTTTGCCTGTCCCGTGCATCATATGACACACACTGACGTCTGAGCGATAACATCAAACAAAGGCTAGACAGGCAAAGGGTTAATGCTAACCCTAATCTAACCTTTGGGTTTATACTCATTTTTGAAGAATTACAAAGAAACATTCAACATGGTGCCAAGTAACAGGGATTTTCTTTAAGGCTATAATACATTATGTTTGCAGTGAATGGTTGGTATCATGGTATCACTGTAATTTCCAGGTAATAAAATGTTGGATGATATATAATTTACTTACATTACCAGGATTTACATGGGTGAGGTGCAAAACTGCATTAGTGCCTGTTTGTTTATTATTTATTATAAGATTTGTCCTCTAACAGGTGTAGAATACAATCAAATGTATTGTCCCTACTGTAGCTACCTGGTATTAAGCACCCAATAATAAATGAATTAAATAAGAAAAATCTATTCAAATTTAACAACTGCAAATAAGAATAATTTTAACTTTGGTGATATTTAGGACAAATTAAAGATATAGATGCATTGTCCCTGTCATAAATCTGACAACTGGCAAAGTTAAAATAAGATTTATGTTTGTTTTTGAATGAAAAAAGTGAAGTTTAAACTTTGATATTGTCAGGTATTTCGTTCAGTAGATTAGAAATATGAGTGAAACTAGAATTACCAAAACTATTAGTTTCAGATTGCTGTACATTAAAATGCAACATTATACAGCAGGGCTTGTTCTACCTATTCCCCAGATTGCCACTGGTAATCTAATGAGTAACATCCTGGCAATCAAAGAGCCATTTTGGTGCAAAAACTGGCAAATAGAACTTTTCGTGATTCTTTAAGTTTCTATGTGGGAAAATTACACACTTGTGGTTTGAACTTGGCCATAGTGTGCACACCTTGTGAATTGCATGCATTTTTCAGATTCAATTTTTTGGTGAGGTGTTATATATGAGGTGTTGTATATATGCTATAAGCAGGCTTCACTTATACAGTATATTATACAGTCAAGGGTCTGATACCATTGGAACTTCCACTATTTTTAAGGGTGAATGCTTTCAACTCTTTTTGCGCATATCTGACTGTTTGATCTTATTCCATCCAATACCAGTCCACTTCTGTATTCCCTCAATTAATTGCCCCCCTTGAATAAGCACCTCCCCTGAATAACCACCCCCCTTTGTCCTTGATTTTATAAACAAGCAGCTCCCTTGAATAAGCATCCCCTCTTTATATGCTAGTTTTTGAATCACAAATGAAGTTACAAAGAAACTTTCTTTTTTGATTGAAAATCATTTACATTTATGTCCATGTGCCCATACATTCCTTCCACCTAAACCAGTTCCACATGTGATGTATCTAATCCCCAAGCTTGTTGCAAATTTAAATGTAATGCAATCAACTCATTTATTACAAAATAGGTCATAAAACACTTAATAGAAGACCTTGCAGTCACAGTCATAAAAATTTTACAACTAAATCATTTCGTTAAGTAAAACAACTTTTACTGCTACTAAATACATTCAACATCGAATGGATTTTCGTGCTGTCCTAGAATCTGGTACCACTTTCAACGCAATCTATGTAGTAATAACTGTCCAAAAAGTCAGAAAACCTGAATATGACTTACTCTATAAAACCAAACATCATCATCATCTTCTTTCTCCATTTCCAGCTCTGTTGCCAGGTTGGAGCTTCTGAATCTTCGATCGCCAGTACGTCCGTCTCTGCGTATCCTCATATCTTAATCCTGCCAGTCCCATATCCTCCTTCACGTTCTCCATCCATTTCTTCTGCGCCCTGCCACGTGGCCTCTTTCCCTCAATCTCCATTCTCCAGATCTTCTTGGGCGCGCTTTCTTCATTCATTCTCCAAAGGTGCCCATACCATCGCAAGCGAGCTTGGCGTGCCTTTGTTAGAATGTCCGTAACACCAAGCTCCTCAAGTATGTCCTCATTTCGCTGCCTATCCAGTTTTGTCACACCTTTGATCCTCCTCAGCATCTTCATTTCAGTTGATTTTAGCATCCTTTCCTCCTTTCTCCTCAGCACCCATGTCTCGGCTCCGTATAGCATCACTGGTCGAATGACTGTTTCGTAGACCTTCATTTTCAACCTCCTTGGTATTCTCTTATCATAAATAACAGCAGTAAAATCCTTCCATTTATTCCAGGCGGTACTTATCCTTGCCCTTACAGCATCTTCACTGCCTCCTTTTTGGCTCATCGTTATACCTAGATACTTAAATTTCTCCACCTGTTTCAACTTGGTCCCACAGAGGTCAGTGATCTCCAACTCGACAGTTTTTTTGCAACTGGCCATCACCTCAGTCTTACTCGTGTTTACCTTCAAGCCGTGTTTCGCCATGCCCTCCTGCCACACAAGCCAATTTATCTGCAGTTCCTCCTCAGTTTCCGTTGCTATCACCAGGTCATCAGCGAAGAGAAGCTCCCATGGTATCCCTTTCCTGAAGCTACTACTTATAGTATCCAGTATGGGTTTTTTTATCAAACATTTACGCTCTAAATTAATAAAGGGCAAATACCAAAATGCTGCTTGCCATGGATCTTTGTAAGTTCAACATCTTGATTGACTTTCCTCAAAGTGATATTGATTATCAATGAAGAGTCTTTGTGAGGCTTACCGTATTAGATATCTGATCAAATTAACTCGACCCAAGAAACAGCTGGGATCGTTTCAACACTTTACAAAGAGCATTTGGCTTTCATGAAATTTTCGACGGTGAGAGTGTTATATTTTAAAACCCCACCGGGACCGATTGCGAAAAATGCAACTCAAGGGTTACGGTTTTGGAATCATACCCGCGACCATGCGAATCTAGAGCAGTGCTACGCTACCTGAATATAAATTACTTCTTGCCACTGTTGTGGGAAGCAGCGATCTTAAACATTTGCGACATAAAAATGGGTCTTGGCAAGAGGATTGTTATGAAGATTTAAGTCACTCCCATGTGGAACCCCTTTAGGGAGAAACCGTTGACTGGAAACGCCCCATGGACGTTTTCCGGTGTCATAACTTTCCCAACATCCTCTAGTTCGGGCCACTGAAAGCCTTCCAGCTGTGCTTAATATACCCGGTGCTATCATAACCTGTTGAAGGAGAAGCTGCTGAGGAAGCCATTAATCACCATGACAACAAATTTGTCGCACTCCTTGAATGGTGTTGCGAGGTTTAAGCTGAACAAAGCTAAGTTTAAGTTGAAGCTTAGCGAAATTCAGTGTTCGAACATGTTTTAACACAAAGTGGATGGAAAGCCGAGCCACCGGTGGTCGAGTTAGTAAAGCAGACACCCACTGTTGTAAAAGGAGTTCAATGTTTCGTCGGTACGGTAAACCAATTGACAAGATTCCTCGATAAACTAATTGACGTTTGTGAACCTCTGAGACAGCTCACGTGCAAACATGTTGAGTGGGAGTAGAATGCAGGACTGGAGGGATGCCTGATTAAAATCACCAAGTAATCACTAAAGCTTTTATCCTGAGGTACAGGTGTTTCAACTATTGAGAGGGCATTGCCCTTTAATGTCACGCCTCTGACTCGTATCTGGAAGTCACACTGACGCAGGATTAGGAACCTGTGGCCTATGCTTTACGACCGTTAACAAATACAGAACGCAATTATCTACAGATGGTAAAAGAACGTTTAGCGATCGTACTGTATTTAGTACAGAAAAAATAAACCAATACACCTACTGTATGAAACAAAGTTAAGAAACCTCTTAAGACGGTTCCTAAGAAGCCGTTGATTGCTACGCCGAAGGGATTGCAAAGAATGCCGATTTGGTCAAGAGGCACGATCTGGAAGTTGCCTTCAAGCCTGGAAAACTTGTATCGCGGCGACACGCTGTGAAGACCACCGTAACTAATGTTCAATTGTCAAGTGAAATATACTATCAAAAAAGAACCTACAAGAATGAGTACAGACTTCTCGCCATCATTAAAGGACAGTCTGGTGTAGATTCAGCTAGACAATCAACGCGACAGTGCCATGTAAATTCTAAAGGATGCTGTACCATTACAATTGGATAGCTGAAGTTAAAGATCGTCTTCCCTAAAACATTTCACCATATTTAAATGTTGGCGATCAACTCAAAGTCCAAGACGGCATTATCTTTAAGGCAGAAAAGTTTGTTGATCCAAAAAGCCTTAGAACAGCATTCCCTCGTAAATTCGTCGATGCGTGTCATCAGTGGCGTAGTTAACCCATTTTGACTGGGGAGGGGGATGTCTACCTTAATTTGCCCGAACATGGTATAATTTCAGAAATTGCCCGAATTTAATTTGACGCGCATTCAGGCCATGTATGGTGTACCGTCGCTTCCTCAACCCCAATACGTAAATTAAATATAAACTAGTAACCAAAGGGCATTTTGACCTAGTTTACCTCACCAAATTTTGCCCGAATTACTATCTATTTTTTTCTCGAATTACTATCTATTTTTTCCCCGAATTTTCTATTTTTCACAAACTTGGGGGGGTGTCACACCCCTACACTCCCCATAATCTACGCCAATGCATGTTATATATGCCCACGGGGATGCCTAAGACGAGCTCCAGAAAGTGTATATTGGCCGATAATGAATGCTACTGTCCGTGACTATGTCAGCCGCCGATCGTTTCCATTGGAATGACATGCATTGTCCTATCGCTGCTCACTATTGCAGTAACTGCTGGGTAATTGACTGTGTGGGGAAAGGCACGACATCTAAAAAGTTTTAAAACTAAGGTAACATTTTCTTAGACACGGTATGTTGAATTTGATAGTCTTGAAAATGGCTCTTATTGCTGTACGTCTCCGATGAGTTCGAGAAATCTGCGGAATGGGACTTTATTTACGTGACTTATTGTCCTGTATGTGTTCAAGCGAATATTATGGTCGAGAGTGTCGTCATGACTGCGAAGAGCTACGTTGAGAGGGCGGAGGAGGTGAACGACGTACGTGTTGCCAAGAAAGGGTCCCTAACCATTGCAAATAACGCCTAGCAAACTGTTGCAAAGGAAGCCTAAGGATAGAACCAGTTCTATCTTTCGACGTGTAAACAAGAAAAAAAGTTCATAAACAGCTGAAAGTGAAAATAGAGAGTCTTAATGTTTCTAGTGCAGGCCTTTTATGACAGAGTGACAAAGGCATGCATGTTGATTAACTCCAATGGGATTTCAAAATAGTTTATGAGACACGATTCATTCGTTTGCAAGCCAAAAACTATTTTTGGGCCGAAACTCCGATTAAGCCCTGTTATAATTCCGTCGATGTCAATTCTCCATTTATCATTTTACCGTCGATGATATTTCAATAACTACCACTTAAAATATGCTTTCTTCCACTGCAATAAGCGCGGAAAAGAAAGAAACAGGCTATCTGCTAATTGCGAATCTTTTATTCTCTCTTGTTCTAAAATTGTCTTAGCTCTAGTAATTTGGTAGGCCAGAAGACTTCAGAGAAACAATTGGATCCCATGAGAATTCTGAAAGTTTTCTCCAATCAAACAAAATGCTGAGTTACTTGTCATGTTTGATGTTTCCTAAAATATCGCTTATGTTTGGAATTTAGCGCATGCTACCGATCGCTTTACCAATACTGCGTCTCGTAAGACACAATTCTGATTAACTACTAATCGACCGCAGCCAAGCTGCAGAGCTATCACGTGTAAACCGCAAGATTACAGTAGCCGACCCGCAAAACTACCGTGTCTGGCACACGGTTTGTATTAGGCTATTTCTGAGTAGTAGTATATGGTTTTCAATTTTAAACCACAAAAACACACCTACAGAAGGAATGACAAGTAGCCCGACTGCAAGATTAACGAGCAGAAGAACGAGAGCAATATTTCCAATTAGCGAGGCAACTCAAACCGAAAATGTTAGAAAAAGTGCAAAAGCTGGAAGAGAAAATCAAGGGAAAACAAACTTACTATTATAGCAGAAATGTCCTACACCTGCCGCCTCTGGGAAAAGGTGACACGGCTCGTATCTATCTCTTGAAAGTCAATAGGAAACCGTGGAAAAACGATACCAATAAGACAAGTAAATATAAGATCCTGTGAAGTCGAACCAGAAGATGGAGCCTACGACATCTGGGAGCAACGGTAGATTACCACCGGGATCTAAAACCCATCGACAAATGCCAAATACTAGTTGTTCCTAGTGTAGGGGACATTTCCCAGACTAATAATGACACACCGTGAAAGTCAGCAAGTCACCCGAGGATTAGCCTTTCTTGCCTGGAGATAGTAATATACTGTACCCAATAGTTTGCCTTGTTTTGGAGAAATAAAGTATAAGAGCGGTACATGTACCTGCCATGTTTGAATTGAAGCTCAAACGACAAGGTACTCTTCTTGTGCAAGTCTAAGAGAAGCTATATATTACCGGGGAACATCGAAGATACTGGATGGTTTTAACTACTACAATACACTGTGATAATAACGGAACTAAAAGCAACTAGGAATGAATAAAACTGAAAGTCGTACTTTTTGCAAAGGAGCCAATTAACTCGTACAGCCAGTTTTTTAAGCCTCTTGCAATCCAGACGGAGCTGAATTGGAGAAGTCGGATCATAACACGACATCATACAGTTGCCATTGAGTGCATCCTTAAAGTTCTGAAAAGCATCCTGCTGAGCCTTGATCGTGGACTACAGCATGGCAAGCTAGTTGACGTGGTAGCAAAATCGAGGATGAACCTGGCGCAGTGTTCGACCAGTCCTATACACTTTTAACTTTGCGCACGTTGGTGGATGTTCTGGCGTCACCGTTGTTGTCAGTCTTGCGATCGCTTGGCGAGACCCCGGCCGCTGAGACTTTGAAATTTAAAAATACCAATTCGCTTACGTGAAGGATACGCTTATCCTTATTTAGGGTCAAAGCTTTTTCTAACTGGCGCTTTAGGACGGCTTACTAGGTTTTATCCATTCCCATATACAATTATATCATCAGAGATACTCTAGACTTTTTGGCAACCTTGGGGTGCCTATTGGAAAACACGTCTGTCTGCTTCTTATGCCCAAGATAGATCGCAAATAAGGGGCTTGAACCTGTATCGTCACAGGCTTTATGGGCCGAAGACATAGTGATTATACTGTATGCAAGTGAGGTATGAATCATATCTGATATTTCCATTTAAAATTGATATTCGAGAAGATGGCCCCATTGACTTCCTGGACTACAGCTTCACTGGCTCGTCGAATATTGACACAGGCGTACCTGTACTTCTCCATTTACCCTCGTCGCCCCAACTGGGAGTGAAACCTGGGGGTGCTGGCCCCTAGCTCAAGTGATCCGATTACGTAGAGCGTTTCATTGGTCTTCGACTTTTGCCTCAACAGTTGTTCGAACGAGAAAAGTATAATTGGGGATTGAACAACAGGGATTACCATAGAAATGATGTGTATCTTTTCCTGGAAGTTTTACAGTTTTCTAATTCCCTGGAATGTTTTTGGATTCCAGTGAGGGAGTGACTGCAATCTTCCCTTTTGCGATGACCATTGGAGAACTTTCACCGCCTTGTGGCCAGCAATCAAGAGATTTTACACCGTGGCTGTTTTATATCCCAACAACGAACCCGTATCTTTGGAATCAGCGACTATTGAATTAAGCACAAGCTCTACGTTCTTTATGAAAAACAATGATTCAAACGTTCATTGTACTGGTCACGGCTATACAGTTCCTCAAGGCAAAAGCGTTTGAGTGCATTAGATCGATAATGCATTGGCACAGCCTACGGAATTCGCGATTATGAAGCACATTTACTGTAGTTTCAGAGTCCATCAGAACTTGAGTAGGTACGGTATCCACCAAATTAATTGTCGTTGGTTGTCCGGTCCGTGAATGTTGGAAAAACAGGTATTCATCAGGGTTTTCTCTCTCTTCTCTCTGGCTTTATCTTGGCTATTCGTTGAACGCGAAACTCTTCTTTTTTGAGGGAGGCCTTTGGCGCCAATTTACATTGTATGCTGCGGTTGTTGCCAGTCATGTACGTTCAGGGCGAGTAAGTCTGAAACGTAATTTTCGGTGTTATCTGGAGAGTCAAGAATGTCTCGAATGTCTTGGCACGTGATGTGCCGCAGAATCCAATATGAACCCTAGAATGCTAAGGTTGCAGTTAGGTAAACCTGTAGACTCTCCATTTAGTCAAGTACTGGATCAGGGAGTTCGGCCGCTTTCCACAACAAACGGATGAAATTCTGGTCAATTGAGAAACGCTGCCATGTGAGGACTACCGTCATGCAGGTTGGTTATTTATGTTGTCAGGTTACCTGCACTTGTTCCCAGTGGGTGGGGATGACATCTTGTCCTTGACGTTAGTCTTAGTGTTTCTCTTTATTACATCGGTCAGTTACAGGCCCTGACCCTTTAGTTACTGTAATTTTCCGTATTTCTTCGCTTCATCCTTGTTTACTGTTACCCGTTCTGGTTTGTTCCACTCCTCTGTTCTACTTTTTTATTTCTGCTCTGCTGGTTCATGGAAGCGTGATATACAGTTCCCTAAGACAGTGGAATTTCTTGATGTGCAGCCCCCTTTAACTCTTATCACTCGTAAAATTGCACAGTTCTATTCCAAATTAGAATTGTTACTATTATTATTATTATTATTATTATTATTATTATTATTATTATTATTATTATTATTATTATTATTTTATTTTAAAGGCTGTTTTCTAGAATCATATTGCCGGGTTTCACCCAGAGACCTGGGGCAATAAGAAGGATAATACTATTAACGTTCTGATGTTACTTTTGATGAATAAAGAAATTAATACAAGTTGTTAGACGAAGCAAGTAAATCATATCGAGAGAGCCTTTCTCTAGAGGTGCACAGCACTATTGAGGACAATCTTCAGTAACTCCCACAGGCTGGGTTTTCCAGGTAACTTGATGTGACTGCACACATTTTTATTAACAAGCCCTAGGGCTCCAATAACTATTGGCACTATAGATGTTTTGAGGTGCCACATTCGATCTCGATTTGCAAATCTTTATATTTAGATAGTTTGTCAAATTCTTTGGCAGATACGTTCCTATCTGTAGGTACTGTCATATCGATCATGAGGCAGGTATTCCCCTCATGCTTTTTAATAACTATTTCAGGTCTATTCGCTTGGATGATTCTGTCATTGTTGATAGTGAAGTCCCAAAGGATTGTAACTTTGTCGTTCTCTACTACCTGCGGCGGTTTGTGTTCATACCATTTCGCTGCATAGGGTAGATCGAAATGCTGACAGGCTTTCCAGTGAATATATTGGCCAATTCTATCGTGTCTGTTTTTATATTCTGACGGTGTTAAGACGGGACAACCAGAGACAAGGTGGTCTATAGTCTCTTTTTGCTTATCACAGAAACGGTAGCTTGAATTTACTCCATTACGAAGGATTTCAGCCTGGAAATCTCGTGTGAACAGGTTTTGATCTTGAGCAGCGATTATAAATCCCTCCGTTTCGGCTTTGAGCCCAGCACCACGTAACCACTGATGGGTGTTCGATAGATCTACATTAGCACTTTTGGTACAGGTGGGGTACTGGCCGTGGAGGGGCTTTTTCTCCCAGTTTTCCTTGATCTGTTTAAGGCTTTCCTTCTTAGCTGGTTTTTTCCCACAATTTTAGCCCGCTTGGTACAATTTAGGTCTTCATCGATATTGATTTCAACTCCTAGATCACGTTTGTACTTCTCACTCTCTTTTATGACTGAGTGGGCTTTTCCAGAATTTTCATGTTGTTTGACCAATTGAAGCATCCAGTCATTAGAAGAGTCTAAGTATTTCCCGAGCCCTATGGTGGTGGTTTTGTAAGTGAGCTCTAGCTGAATTAGGCCTCTGCCTCCTTCATTACGTGGAATGTAGAGTCAATCGACATCGGATTTAGGATGGTGCATTTTATTAGTTGTTAGCAGCTTACGAACCTTGGTGTCTATTTTTTTAATATTAGTTACTGTCCAGTTGATAATATTAAAACTGTACGTAACAAGTGGTATGGCAAGGGTGTTAATTGCCTCAATTCTGTTTGCGGAGTTAAGTTCAGTTTTAAGCACTGCCCTTGCTCGTCGATAAAATTCCTTCCTGATTTTTTCCTTCATACTTGAGTGCTGGATGCCATTACCTTCATTGATGCCAAAGAACTTATACACTTCCTCTTGGTCTAAGTCCCGAATAACGTTGTTTATATCTAGGCACACATTAGCACTATGCACAAGTTTTTCTCTTTTAAACGTTGTTTTTGCACACTTGTCAAGGCCAAATGACATACCAGTATCATCACTGAACTGCCTTACTGTTTGCAGCAACCCTTCTAGATGTTCGTCATTTTTTGCAAACAACTTAAGGTCATCCATAAAGAATAGATGGTCGATGCTTCTATTTCCGATCTTATATCCGTAATCTGTGTTATTCAGTTCAAGTGAGAGTGGAAACAAAGAGAGACAAAAGAGTAGCGGGGAGAGAGAGTCTCCTTGGAAAATACCACAGGTAATATCGATAGGGTTAGATTTTAGAGTTCCCTGCTGGTGGTACAAGAAGAGATTTGTCTTCCAGAGTTTCATATTTGGCCTCAAAAAGTTGACAATAACCGGGGATACCTTGTAGATCTCCAGAGAGTTCAGGATCCAATGATGGGGCACACTATCGAAGGCCTTACGGTAGTCAATCCAGGCCATACTCAGATTGCGGTGTTTCGACTTGCAATTTTCAAGGATCATCTTATTGATCAGCAGCTGGCCTTTACAACCATACGAACCTTTTCTACACCCTTTCTGTTCAATGGCGAATAACTCATTGTTATCGAGGAAGTTATAAATGCGCTCAGCTAAAATGGAGGTCAACAATTTATATGTTGTGCTGAGACATGTGATCGGCCGGTAATTTTTAGGGTTTTTAGTGTCAGAGGTTTTAGGCAATAGGTATGTTGCACCTTCTGTCATCCATTGTGGAGATTTCAAAGGGTTTCTTAGCACTTGAGAGAGTTGTTCAGCAAGAAGGGAGTGGGATTCATTAAGAGCTTGCAACCAGAAGTTGCTGACTTTATCTTTCCCAGGCGATTGTGTAAGGGCACAACTTACATCTTTAGATGTAAGGTCCTTCCTAGCTTTTCTGGGACATTAACATTCTTAACTTCTGAGTTCTTTATCCATTTAGCATCTATATTATATTTTTTGTCACTTGTCCAGATATTTCTCCAAAATTTCTCAACCTCTTCAATATCTGGGTTATCTCTAACAGTAATCGTTTCTCTACCCACTTCCCTATAAAACGTTTTGGCATCTGACTTAAATATCTGGTTTTGCCTGTAGAATTTCGATCGCTTCTCCGATCGGCGAACTCTTTGAGCTTTTAATTGTACCTTTTGTTTGATGGTTTCTTTAACTTCGAGGATATTATCACTTTCCAGATTATATTTCCTTTTTAACTTTCGGCAGGTTCGGCCTTTAACATTTACTCCTTTTTTGAGTTTAGTTAAAATGGACAATTCCCGCCTCATTTGCTCAATCTCTTTCTCGATCTTTTCTTTCTCGATCTTTTCTTTCCAAGCTGGTTTCTTTCTTTTCATCTGCTTTCTTTGCTTCTTATTAGAGCATTTTGGGGATATTGTCTTAGCTTTCGCGTACATGATCTCATTGACACGATTATTTGTCTCATTGCCTCATTACCCAGCCTTATCTTCTTTTAATTTTTGTTGTTGTTTTGTATTTTAGGAAGATGTTCTCTATCATTCATATCGATATGTTTTACTTTTTCTAATTCCTCCAAAATCTCTTTTCGAATTTTTTTGATCTCAATCGCTTCATAATCCGTAAAAATTCTCCTTACCATTGCAGGTACCGGTTCATTCTCTGCAACATCATTTTCTACTACTGAGCCACGACTGACACTTTCTTCATCCTGTAGCGTCCTTTCATCACCTTCAAGCCCACGTTCCCCTTCATCAACCTCTCGTTCTTCAACTTCTTCATTTTCAAGATCAAATCGTTCCCTTTCGGCATTAACTTCTACTTTTACGCTCTCTCTAATGGATCGTATTTCTGCTTCGCTTAATCTTTGATTTCTTATTACATCACGCTGTACATTCGCTAGTTTGTTAGCATCTAAGTAAGGTCTTACATCCCCATTTCTCGCTCGCCAGATGTTATGTTCTCTGTATACATTTTCCCTCAGATGGTTTTTCCAGTGCCATAAAATAGGGATATCGGACATTCTTATACTCTTCTCTAGTCCATCTAAATCGTTTTTCTTTCGATTTAGTTTGAGGTGAAAGTTTTGCTGGGTTCTGGTTGGAAATATCTCGGTTAGAATTACCAGACAGTTCTTTTTCAGAAGTGTTTGTTCCGGTAGCCAAGTTTTCGACCCTAGGCTGGTTCCCTCCTATGGGGCACGTCCCTTTGTAACCCGCGCGACGGACGATGCGGTATGGACTTCTTCTTGCAGGTTGCATAGATTTCTTCCCAGACTGAAGGGCCCAATCTGCCCTGGTTTGTGATCAGAGTTTTTCTTCTCCTAGGTGGATTGCCGGGCAAGGTTGCGAGCCCCACTCCTGGAGATACGAGTCAGCCCCACAAGGTTGTGGCCTCTGGCCTTTGACCTGTCTGGCATGGGTGGTCCTACCAGGAGCATAAGCTCCCGCCAGCATAGCTCTTAGGTTCACTGAGGTACACAAGCCTCTCCACCACTCCAAGGTGGTAGTCCAAGAGTTAAAAAAAATGTATTATTATTATTATTATTATTATTATTGAGTAGGAGGAGCAACACGCCATCAAAGTGACGCTTTGGTAGAAATATACGAAGCCCAATATGTCCATCATGACAACCAGTCTGATAAGGGTACACAAGGCACATGTATCACAGCTAAATGTGCGTGATATGGTGTAACTAAAAGAAAACAACGCATAACCTTGCATTATTATTATTATTACAACTCGCACACCACCCAACTAAGGACAGTGGAAGGGGTCTCAGCCTGCTACAGGCTCCCAGCATCCCGCCAGGTAAGACCGCAACAGACATTGCACATTTCAGTGAACTTGTGATTATTATTATTATTATTATTATTACAACTCGCACACCACCCAACTAAGGACAGTGGAAGTTGTCTAAGCCTGCTACGCGCTCCCAGCATCCCGCCAGGTAAGGCCGCAACAGATATTGCACATTTCAGGGAACTTGTGGGGAAAGGAAATTTTACCATTAAAATGGATTTTAGGAAACACCCACGGGGCCAGCCCTTACTCGCCCAACTTATCCGGTCAGGAAGGAGTAAGGGATATACAGATCTGTTTCAGCATTTAAGGCTGGTTCATCCTCAACCAACTAAGGTCAGGGGCATCAGCCTGCTGTACAGATTTTCTTCTAGTCCTTGGGCTAACAGGGCAGGTTTGCCAACACCTGAAAGTAGTGTACTTGCAGCTGCCAGCCAATTAACGCAAGCTGAGGCTTTCGGCTACCTGTCTACCCAGCTGGCAAGGCAGGTGCGCCACTCCCTAGGTCATTTCATCAAAGCCTGCTCGTTTTATGGAGGTCACTGGCTCCGAGTCAATGCCCTGCCTTCCTATTTCTGGTTTTATCTCGGAGTTTCCCTCTCCTAGATAAGTTGCCATCCAAGGCTAAAGAGTCTTATCTACCCTTGGCTAAGGGGTTGCTGGCACTTGCCAAAGGTGCCACCCCGGACTCTGGTAGGCGGGAGCGTCCACATTCCCGTAGTAGGCTGAAGCTGTGCTTGTCCTACTCCAGTGCCTAAATTATTATTATTATTATTATTACGCTATTTATCTCGGTTGCATGATGATATAACCGGTTTTTTCCTCGAGACTAAGCCACACCCAGCAGCCTCAGGACTCAAGGACCTTTCTCAAGATTTTCGCGATGCCTAGTAATGTAGCTTTCTGCAGCAGCTCTATGCGACTTTTGATGTTTATCTTTTCCAACCAGTTGTTTAGATCTTTAGAAGTCATTCCCAAAGCACCTATAACTACTGGGGTAATTCTCACTTTTCTTAAGCTCCAGATCTTTTTTAATTCTCTTCGAAATTCATCGTAGTTATCTAATTTTTATTTTTCTTTACTCGCGACTCTCGTATCTCCAGGTACTGCTACATCTATCATGTCACATCTTTTCTCTGGCTTGTGCAGAATCACAATGTCAGGTCTCCTATGCTCTATTACATGGTTTGTTTGAATATTAAAATCTCATAGTATCTTCACATTAAACAATCCTTTCCCTTCCCAAACAGATAACAGTCTCTTTCTAAATTCCATTTCATCTGGTTTACTTTCATGGTAGCATTTCATAACACATACGTTTTCTTGTGTAGACCATTTTTTTCGGACGGTAGCATGATGACGACGGGGCCGGCGCGTCCTGTCCACGGGACACGTACCGGGCGAGAGACCTTCGTTGTCCACTTCAGCCTCATTCACGCCGTTATTCGATACATTTCTATTAAACATTCACTCATTTTAGTTGAGGTTGGTCACTATTAGTCTGGTCTCTACCCCTTGACCTGTCCGGTTTGGGTGACCCTACCAGGAGACAACTCTCCCACCAGCATAGATCTCGGGGTCATTGAGACACACAAGCCCCCCACCACTACAAGGTATTGACCCCCTGGGGGTTATTATTATTATCATTATCAGTTTTGTTATCGTTATCGTTGTTATTATTATTGTTATTGCTATTGCTATTGTTATTGTTATTGTTATTGTTGTTGCTATTATTGTTATTGTTATTGTTTTTAATAACTCGCATATTTGGTTTTCAAGGTGCTTTTGGTTTTAAGATTATGTAATTCACACTAACCGTACAGACTTCTACATTAAACTCATAAAAAGACAATTCCTCAGCTGTTCTATGAAGCCCTCTTATCAATTAATTTAACTTTTTACTTTTTATCGGGTGAGAGGATGGCAAGACACACTTTGATTCAATGGGCGCTTTGTCCTGTTCTGTGTATGTCAGTCACAAATGGCGTCATACGCAATAGTCGCTAATGGCTTTTGTATGCTATTCACAACATTCCAATTTTTCCAAAGTAAATTAAAAAATCCATTATTCGAAGATGCCTTTATTTGCAGAGCCATTCCCGAAGATTTATAATTATTTGTTCACGACAGCTGATGAAAACTATCACCAGCTACTTCATTATGTTTAAGGAATAAAATCAAAGTGGAACAAATAAGATACACAATTGTAATTTAAACTTTCGCAGCCCACTTTTACATTTCAAGGCTCTTTTGACTTCCAGCGTTGTTTCAACATCGATACCGTACACCGATGTTGTACAGAATTTATTCACTCCTGGTCGCGAACGCCATCATTTGTTAGTAGGGGTGCCCGACTGCAAAGATCGCATTCATTTGGGGCGTATGGCAGGTTCCGCTTTGTGGAATGGAGCGCAAACAACGTACTTGTTTGGTCCATGCGTACAGAGTAAAGACCAACAAAAAGATGGGCGAGTTTAATACAGCGAAACAAGCTCTGTAACATTCAATTAGAACCTTTTATTTTAAACATTATCCTTCGGGAAGGTGTCAGAAATACCGGCAAAATAAGGTTTTAATCATTTGTCATTTTCGTGATAAAATTTGAACAGCCGCTTACTTTAGGCTTTTAGGCTTTATTATTATCAAAAACACATCGCAGCTTACAAAGAGACTGGATTGTGTACAGTTTACATATTAAGGATTAAAGTGATTAAAATATTACTATATTACATTAGGCCGCAGTTAAGATAGAATTTTAATATGACTGTTAAAACTTTAAGAAAATTCTTTGACACATGCAGAAATAAAAGTTCGTAAAAATCTATCTGTCCTTACTTTTGGGCGTTTGAAAGGACGCATGTTCCTTAGATCATAGCTAGAAAGACCAGGCTCAGGCAACAGGGTGAAAGTTTATGGTTTGGGTCACTCCTTATTTGGTCAAAAAATTTTGCACATGCATTTTTGCGGCGTACACTTAAGCTTACCAAATTCCCCTTTACCAAACTTTCACTGTACAGGAGATCTGGGAATATAATATAAGTTATTCTCGTTTGAACTCGTTCTAATGCTGTGCTGAGATATTCGGGCAAAGCAGAATGAAGTGCCTCACAACCGTATTCTTACACCGGTCTCACGCAAGTACAATAGAAGTTGATTATCTCCTTAGCTAATAATTTGGCTCGTTTCAACTGGACAGTGAAGAAGACTTGGTTTTTTGCTTTCTTGATTATTTCTGTCACATGTTTCGACCATTTTAAATCGTCACTAACTATAAGACTAATTATTTTGACGTGTTGAACCAGACTCAGACTACCAGAGTTCGAGTGAACGCATGGAAAAGGTGACCTCGTTTTCTTGAATTGAATCAACAATTCTTTGCACTTAGGAACTTGAAGTTGGAAATTGTTTCGTATAGTCCATGCTTCTAGTTCGTCCACTCCCGATTGAATTAAGTTGTTGCCGTTCACTGGTACGACTTCAGAGACTGTCGTGTCATCAATATATTTCTAGTGAACGAAATCCGTAAGCTTAAGGTCGTTTATCATGACGATAAATAGCCAGGGGCCTAATTTTGTACCTTGACGCACACCACACGGTACATTTCCCCATTCAGAGTAGCAGTCTCTTGCAAGTTCAACACGCTGTTGCCGGCCAGTCAAAAAATCAATAAGGCAGTTGATAACGTGCATCGAAATTGAAAGCTGGCGGATTTTATTTTCCAAAATCGTGTGATCAATTAAATCGAAAGCTTTGCCATAATCAGATAGGGGCACTCATACGGAAGCACCTGTTCCATCAGTTGCCTCCGCCCTTGTGTGAAGCATACTATTCAGGGCTTTTCTTGCCGAAGATTTCGGAATTCACCAAACTGGTTGGGGTCAAGTTTTTCTAAAAGGCCAGGGGCGATGTATTTTTCGATTACAAATTCCTCAGATAGCTTTGACACAGTTGTGGTGAGTGAGATTGGCCGTAGATGTTTATTTATATCGTGCACTGGCTTTTCCTTCGGGATAGGTATAATATTTGCCCGCTTCCAAGAACTCGGGAGCTTTTGTTCTGCCATAAAGAAATACGTCGTTTCTGCTTCATTCAACAGAGCGGAAATAACCACACCTAAACATTAACGCTATCTCTCTCGTGCAGTCCGCCTAATGTCTCCTTATGGCGTTTGTGACCCGCGGGAGAACAAGGAACGAAAACTTTACAATTAACCTACACTGCCGAAGTCAACTGAAAAATGTTGACTCGAGCGGGATTTGAACTCGCACCTTCGGGATACCGGTCCGCCGCTCTACCTGTTGAGCTATCGAGTCCACAAGGATTGGAGGCGAGTTTTATCTCGTGCACTTAAATTGGATAAAAACTCGCTTCCAATCCCTGTGGACTCGATAGCTCAACAGGTAGAGCGGCGGACCGATATCCCGAAAGTGCGAGTTCAAATCCCGCTCGAGTCAACATTTTTCAGTTGACTTCGGCAGTGTAGGTTAATTGTGAAGTTTTTGCTTCATAATACCCTGAGGATGATTCTGAAAAAGGGGAGAACAAGGGTTGTATGTGTCTGGAATAGTTAACACTTTAGCTTAATTTTTATTCACCGAATGAATTCAGTCTGCTCGGGTATTGTGCCAGAAACTGTTCTCGGGGTGACCGTTTCTGTCCTTAAAAAAAAGTAATGTTGATCATGGCAGATTGCAGTTTATGTCTTGAAATGTGTTGTCGTATATCCTTTGTTTTTGTTTTAAAATTTACTCTACTTTCATTCTGTAGCTTGGAAATCTCATCACATCACGGTGTAATGACAGCCATGGGGATCTTGGTGTTTTATTGAAGGTCATCTTTCAAGGTGCCCTGTACATTGTTTTTGATTGAAAAGCATTAACTCCTTCCCAGCAGGATCAATCTTCTATTCTTTTACTCTGGCTAAGGCCAGACGATTTATGTCGTCAAAGGCGACATCCTGCCAGGAAAAGATAATAGCTCTATCAATTAAGACTCTTGTTATATGTGGTCACAACTATTGCATAGATGTTGTTCAACGCTTATCAGAGTCTATTAGTGTTAATGATTATATACTTGTTTACATCAGTCGACCAAAAAATACAATCACGTCCAGTTGGGTCTCCCAAGAGCGTTTGTCTTTTTGTGAATGTTTGATTTATTTTTAAACTGAGTTTGATTTTTAACAAGAGTGTTTGATTTCTAACTAGAATCTTTGATTTTGAAACTGACGTCTCGTCGCTAAACCCGGTTTCATAAATTCGTTATAATTCTACATGTATGTCTTCGTTATGCTTTTGTTGAACTTTACTGTTTGGGCTATCATATTTGAAGTACGACTATAAGATTTCCCCCTGGATCATCGATTGCTAACATTGAGATGTATTCTTTATTACCTAAGGATCTCCTTGTAGCTGTGAAGATGGTTTACGAAGGCGTCGTTTTCTTTTTAAACACTGCATGAATATATTGAATCAGGAAGGGGTGCCATCTAAGGTACAGTATTTAAACGATACAACGTCTTGATGACGACTACAAAGGCTTATTTTTGTCTGTAAACAGGTTCCTAGACTTCCTTATTGTCGATATTTGTTTAGTTATATGAGGTCGTGTAGTGTTAGATACTTCAGCCCGAGTTGTCTGCTAACCAGAGTTTGGTGGCCAGACTGGGTCAACACATCCTCCAGTTGATCGCTTGCTAGTATTCACACGAACCCGCCATCTGACTTGGGCCAACCACGTTTGCCGCGATAACCCGTTTCTAGACCCAGGTTGAGATCTGTCTGTTTCTTGGAAACTTTTTCCACTAAAACTTGGCTTTTGCTGACGTGAAGTGGTGACGAATGAGGGAACCCAGGCAAGTTAGGATTTTCTCGCCAGTAACATTACTTACTGGTAGAAGACTTTATCTTCCAGCTTCACGAGTTTCTCCGTCAAGATGGCTTAAAAAACTGCTGGAGAGGTGGACGGAATAAAGCAAAATCGTTTCATTTCAGTTGTCTGTTTTTACGGTCGAGTGGTCAGGGGTCGTCCACCCAGTCGTCTCAGTCGCATATACATAAATGATTTGACGAATAGTTTATAGAACACACGGCCAGATATCTTTGCAGATGATACCGAAATTATGACATGGAGTAGCGATATCAACACGATCACCAACCAACAAAGTGAAGAACTATTGCACATTTCAAACTAGGTGTCATCCAAAAAATTAACTTTAAATAGAAGCAAAACTGGATTTATGATCATTGGATCCAAGCAAAAACTTGCCAGCATCATCCAACGAGAACCGGCGTTGAAAATAGCAGATCTGATAATTTGAACTTAAAATTCCAAATTTTCTAGAATTCTCAGACGATTACGAAATATTATTGACCACAATGCATTGATTATGGTATACAAATTTCTAATACGACCATATTTTGACTATTGCTCTGATGTCTGGCAATGTGTAGGAACTAGATTATCTAACAAACTTCAAAGATTGCAAAACTTAGCTGTTCCCACTATAATCCGACAGGGTTATAGTGTTCGCTTGGAGAACCTGCAGTAGGCGTTAAAAATCTACATCAGCAAAGAATGCAGCAACTTCCTGTTGTGATGTATTAATTTCTTAAAAAACTAGTGCCTGATTACTTATCAGAAATTTTCACAAATATTTACCAAATTCATAATCACAACACTAGACAATCTCAATTTAAATTCACATTATCAAAGCCAAAATCTAATTTTATTGGCCAGTAGTGACCTTTCAACCGAAATTATAAACTACGAAACAGTAAATATTTTCAAAAAGAGGATTAATCAATTGCTAATATTTAATTTCTTATTTATACTTAGTTAATTTATTAGTTGGATTTGATTTAGAGGTATTTAGTATGTAAATACTTTATTATTCTAATTAACTCGGTCGATTAGAAGAACTATATTTCGTTTGTTTTGTAATTACTTTTGGCGAAGTAGAACTGGGTTTAATTAGGGAACTTAAGAAATGACGTTTTCTGCGACGGTGACGGCGACCGGATGTCATTTTTGCTTCCGGATAATGTTGTTGGTTTTCTTGATCCGCCGTCGGGGCTTCGGCGTCGACGTCAAAATAGAGGTTCGCCGTTTTTTCTAGAACGTGAGTAAATTACCTATCTTTTAGACTCGTAAGAGTATTTCTTGATCAGTTTGCTTTGTGGTTAATATGTTCAGTCCTTTTCTTGTTACTTTGCACGAGAAAAAACTAAAACTTGTTCGTTAACTTTGAAAAGTTGTGTTCATATGTTGGTTGTAAACCTCATTGAACCACGACAATGAGCACAAAGATAAAATAGTTTCAACTAGGTTCTTCATTAGTTTTCTAATGTGATCAGATAGTTTCCGAAGAACGAATTATTTAGCTCATTAAGAGGCCATTTTAAGCTCAGGTTATGATAAAACCGAAACTTTAAGTTGTATTATCGTCAGTTATTTGGATTTCATATTGTAGCAGAAACATCTTGGACTCCCACATGATGTGGTGAATATTTGAGGTCCTACACTTCAAAGTTAAGTTGTCCGATAAATTCAAAGCAAAAGACCTTACTCTCTCATATATCGAAACTGTCACACGTTGTCAACGAACTAAATGTTCAAACACTTCATAGACGTTCCAGTTAGACATTTTGCTTTGCTTAACTTCCGTATTTTGACGGGAACAATGTCGTACTCTGCCCAGACCCACTCAGTCACTCACGTTGCCGTCGCTGCGAAAAACGTGGTTTCTTAAGTTCCCTAATAATTCAGTTTGTCAGTCAATCAGTCAATCATCCTTGTATTGAGTGAACTAGCTTTACATGACAGGCAACCTGAGTTTATCTAAAGTAGTTTTTTCGCTACTAGAGTTGGCGACCTGCCCGAGTTCCTATAAACTGATCCCCCAGATTGACAAAAAAACCAAAACCTCACTCGTCAGGAATGAGCAATTTACAAACAAACCTGACGACGTCTATGGGAATGATTTGAATAAAAACAAAGTAGTCACTAGAGGATGCGATGTTGAATATAATGTTAATTACCTATACGGTTCGGGCTATCTCTCAGATTCTTATGTGCTATCCCGAAGACATTGGTTTCAGAAAATAGCCACAATTTGAGAGTGGATTAGTCTCGGCTAAATGTTGGGGAAATTTTTACGTTCCTCAATGAAAATTTACTGTTAGTTAATATTATACGTGCGTTATAGTAAAATATCCTTAAAGGATTTTTTGCATAATGCTCAGTACAAAACACGTAATTCAATGTTTAATTCAATGAGCCAATAACTCAAATGCCTAATTTAGGGTTACATTTATTACTCTTGATAAAAGATAAAATTTTCTTGCTCTGAATAATCAAGCAACCATTTTACATTCTATCCTTGTGTCGCCATCAAACGTAGTTAGATTTATATAATTGATTGATGACAATACAGTACCTTGGTTATTGATTGTTAGAGGGACATATAGTCTCCAAAATAAACTTTCTCATCAACCTGCCTTATTCCGTCCGTAATTTCCCTGAGCAAATTAATGGAGCTCAAAAGAAAATAGCGACAAACGATTTACCTGATCCTTCCATTACTGGGATGTATTGGTCAGTAAAATAACATCATGTCCTGGCATTATTTAGCTCAAGTTGCTCTCACTACACATTCATCTGTGGAAAACGTGCAACTTTGTCCTCAGTATTTGTTGTAAATGTTACGAAACAAAAGAACATGACAGAAGTCAATTCTGCCTGAACGTGCCCAAGAAACCAAAAGTAGTTAAAAAAGTAACCTCACTTGATTGATGCGGATTTTGATTTAGAAATTCAGGTAATTCATTTGGCTAAAGAAAGTTCTGTTGTTTATGTTAGCTTAATTCACATTCTTTTAATTTATTTATTTTAGATTTGTACAGAAATGGTTGGAACTTTACTTTTAGAGGTATGTTCGAGTGGTATGGGTTGTGCGAGTAGCGAAATGATACAAGCTGCACCCAGCGAAGTTTGTTGGCATCGTATCAACCCTTTAACCTACAGTTCAGATATATCGGATACCTGAAACCGAAAGAACAATGATAGAACAAATCAAAAGCACAGAGAGAAAACAAAAGAGTAAAAAGTCAGGTATTCAAGGGTTTAGGGACTCAGGAACAATTCTGCTTTGCTTGTTGTTTGTGAGCAACCCGCCTGTGAAGGGAAAGACGTAACCTCACCTGCGATCTTTGAAATAGTCATCCGGCGCTGTGACCCATATATCAAGGGTTACAGGAAACTTGAAAAATATTATATTTATGTTGTGGCCCATCTCAAGTAAAGTTTCAGTTCTTTAGTTTCTTCGGTTGCGAAGGGTGAATTGTGATGTTTCATGATGAAAGCATCGATTGTTAGATGTACTAAATTTAAAGTGAAGAGACAGTCATTAAGCCAGAGACTTTTCTCTTTAAAAATCGATAAAAGATCCTGGTCAACATATAACATAATGTGAATACCTAAAATTTGGTTGTGCTAAATTTTGTTTAGGGTAGTGTAGGAACCTAACAAAATACATGGAAAAAGTGGAGGGGTAATTTTCCATTGTATGTTTTGGAGCGAAAGCCCTATTCAACCTCTTGTCGATACATTTTACGAAAATGGAACGTCAAAGCCTTTCGACAGGAATCAAAATCAACTGCCCTGGAAAGCTACTCCTGTGCACTATCGAAATTACTACAAAGGCGTGCTGTCGGTAAATCACATCTACAGGTCTTCGGACCCCTGCTCTATTAGTTGAGCTGTTGAGTCAAGAGAGGACAATATGCTCGTTTAATCCATGTTAAGACCACGAAGGATTGTCGCGGCAACTTACCGCTAATCCGCGAGAATGTGCAGCATTCCGATTCTATTTCATAGTCATGGTTGATCACGATATTCTCTTCAGTGTATCAACGAGATGTTGTGACGGTAATTGAGAGAAAAGAAGAGAACTCACTGAAGGTCAGAAAAATACATCAGCCGTACTTACGTATTTCGAAGACGTTTTGGGCTGTGTCCTTCTTTAGGTTAGAGAATGTAAAATCTAATCATATCTAAAAAATATTCAACCAATATATAGCAGCGTTCCCCGACCGAAGATTCAATGTCTAGAGATTTCGGCTGTCAACGTACATGCAGCCTTTGTGTATGAACGCGGAATTTTAATTTATTCACTTGTAGGCGTTCATACCATTGCAGTCACATCCCATATGGTGTTCTTTTGAAGAAACGTTAGCGCACCGTGGTATTTCAATTTATTCACTTCTATGCTTTGATCATCGCATCCATTTATAACTTATTTTTGTAATGCAACATCTTATCGTGTATGCATATTGCATGTTCTTCCACCCATCTTCAATCCGTTGAAAGCCCGTGTTAAGAGAGCGTTTTTCGCTGGATATGTAGATTAGAGATGTGAAACGACCGTCTCCGTAATGTTAGTCAAGATCTTGCACGACATTTGAGCAACTGCGTTACGTCGCTGATCTCGTAATTTATCTTACTTAACTTTACGAACATAACTGCCGAGGTCGCCTGATCACTGATTGGTTTTTCTCGGCAACGTTTTTACCCATGACCTTGAAGTCACTCTAGATTCCGTCTGTGATAACTTCGTGGCCCTTTGGCAAACACTCCGGCAGTTATAAAACACTATTATCGTCGCGGAATTTATTATTGCATGCTGTAAACTGTCAAAAATATTAAAATTAAAATCAAGCTAAAACCGCACTAAACAAGATTTATTCAAGAGGGAGGACAAACCTCCTGAGAAAAGATTACTCTAAATACTTGAAATTAATGCTGAGTGGTTTATAGCTAATTAATCGAGATCCTGTACATATTCTACCCGACTTTTTAATTTTACTCTGGCTAATGCCAGATGATTTTACTTGTTAAGGAGAGACGTCTTAGACAGGAAAGGGTTAAGCCTTCAATACCTATTTTTTTTTTCCTTTTTTTTTTTCCTTTTTTTTTCTTTGTTCTCTCATTTGCTCTTCGTATTTTAGATATCCGATATATCAGACACCGGGCGTTAAGGGTTTAAGAAATCTGACTTATTTTATCCAACGAGTGATCATTTAGCTATTTGAGTTTAAGTTTTGGTTACCGTATTGTTTTTAGGAAGGGAATAGCAATGACAGAAATGTAGGGTGGAAAGTTACTTATGACGGTATTCGGCAATAGTAAATAGAGGAAATGTCCCTAACTTGTAAACATGTCGAAGGCCAGTAAAACATTATGACTGTGTATTTTATTCGCCCTACCAAAACCGTAAATTCTCAATTTTCCGAGGCAATTGCCATGTGCCGAGGCAAATATGGAAAGGGACTACATCATGTATCCTGTTGTTGAATCTCAAAGTGTGATGCATTGCTAAAAAGTAGCCTTAGTCGCAGCCCGACTTTCACGTGGAAGAAAGTGGGTCTGCATAATAACAAACAAATCCGTGTTCTGGGCTTGCATGGTTGCATGATTTTACACAATACATTCGCTACTTCTCGGTACGTCAAACGGCAGAGTCTGTGTCTCTGATAAATAGTTGAATTACCCTTTGCCTTCAACAAGGAATCTTTCGTTATTTTTGAATTTTCTTGATACAAAGATTGCATTCTATTACATCCTTTCCCGAGTAAATTATATGTACAACAGCCTACAAGGTTGAGCTCTCAAACTCACGTGCCAAATCAAAACATTGAAACCGAATAAGGGGAGGACTGCCACAGTTAAGCGAGCCAATCACGAGTCTCGTTGAAATGTAAGAAACCGTAAGGCAATCAGAATCTATTATGTAAAATCGTGCAACCATGCAAGGCCCAGAACACGAATTTGTTCGTTATTACGCAGACCTATTTTCTTCCGCGTGAAAGTCGGGCTGCGACGCAGGCAACTAAAAATCAGTGTGAATGTTGTTCTTTTTTGTTTCTAGTTTGATGAATCTTCAAGCAGTTTGTTATGTGAACTAGCTGACAAGTTTATTGAGAGTGTTAGAAACGATTCAGGGAACAATGGCAGGTTGTTTTTTGATTTTTGCTTCATTTCTGTAATATTTCAGAAAGTATCAATTGAACGACCAACTCAAAGTAACGTCAGACATGTGTAGTTATTGGACGCGGTTCAGCTAGATTTAGTGATTTGATAATGACGAGCAGATCAGTTATTTGCCGATACCAAAGGCAGGGAGGAATGCTTTAATCTGAACTACTTCAGCCTAACCATTGGGCTGAACGACCATGTTTATGGTGGTGAATTGTAATGCGCATGAGCAGAATATTGTTTGCAGCAAAACACAACATAATCTCGCGCTTAAGTTAAGAATAATCAGTAATTGTTGAACAGTCTTAAATTAAGGATTATTCTTAATATAATATTTCAGTTATGATTAGGATTAGGGTTAGCGTTGGGATTAGGGTTAGGATTAGTAGGTTAGTTAATCCTAATCCTAACCCTAATCATTACACCGCTTCCCACTGACACCCCCCCCCCCCCTCTACGGTGCTTATCCTAAATACAACCTACTACAGGGGAAAGGTACTAAGGTACTACTACTGGGTACTAATTTAGTTACATGAAAGAGTTTTGTTGAGAAGTGGGATCCGAGCGTGAGGTCATTCTTTGGGAGGGAAATAAAGTATAGATATTAAAAAGAAACCTTTGAATGGCAAGGATGGCAAGCTGATGGCTGAGCGTACCAAAATGCGACAGTTTATTAAGATATGATAACTTCACAATTAACCTACACTACTGAAGTCAACTGAAAAATGTTGACTCGAGCGGGATTTGAACTCGCACCTTCGGGATACCGGTCCGCCGCTCCTCCTGTTGAGCTATCGAGTCCACAGGGATTGGAGGCGAGTTTTTATCCAATTTAAGTGCACGAAATATTCTCGCGACAACTTAACGCTATCCATGAGGATGGATGTGTAGTGTTTCAATTCTATTTCAGAATCATCCTCAGGGTATTATGAAATGATAACTTCACAATTAACCTACACTACTGAAGTCAAAATTTGATCGAAATACTACATGCATCCTCGCTCTAACGTCGCATAATACTGTATGAACAGTTGTGTGGGTTAGATGTCTTGGGAATTAAAGACAGATCAGAAAACGGTTAGACTACGGTGCATGCCGAATATAAGGAACAACTTTGTTAAACGGATGAACAATGTTACGAGACCGGATTTCCTTGGCGAGGAAACCATCGCTGCTTACCCAACCATAAAGTGGGCTGTTTACAACGCCTTGAGAGGTTGACCAGACGTCTGCCGCGAAGGACAGACCGCGACTCAAAGGAAACATAGTTGAGGCTGCACCTTCAAGTTCTACGTGCTCCACAGAGGCTGTGGGATGTTGTAGAAACTGAATATCGTTATTGACCCGACCGCTAAACAAGTGCGCTCACTTAACGAGAGTTGGAAGAATAAGTGGAATCTAACGTCAAGGAATCACAAGAAAGTCGCAAAACAGTATGAGTGGTTGAAGAACGAACATTTGCCAAACAGCTGCTCAGTGTCAAACCCAGTGAAAAAAAGTAGCTTGAAGTCAACCCTTCAAACATCGTCATTCCAGACAAAATGCGCAACCAACGGAAAGAGGAATTCTTGGAAAGTTAACTGCTACGTGCGACCCTCAGGATTAATCGCAGCGGTAACACTGATGGGATGACAAATCTACCGAGAGGTTTACGAGAGGTTTGCAAAAAGTTTACGAAAGATCTTTTTTTGCCCTATCAAATCTGTGCAAAACAGCTATCTTAAAGTGCCTGTTAAGAAACCAATCCACATGCTTGTCGACGAGTGTTTTCGATTTCTGGTCATACATGAAGTACGGGTAGCCTATCACTTAGTTGATCTACATCGTGCTGGAAACGCAACTGAAAAGACTACCTATGGTTCGCCTTGAACATGTCGCAGCACCTGCGTGGTGACGAATTTTCGAGTGAACTTGAGTAACAATCTATCACCGTCCCTACGCTGCGATCAGAAATGAATCGACAGCATCATCACTTGATATTGGATTAAATGAAGTGGCTAGTGCGAGAAATTTGTCATGAATCGAATCACCAAGATACAGACATACCAAACATTCCGGTGGTCGTACGTTCTTACAAATAAAAATCCTGCTGACCCCGCACCATAGCAATACTAAACCAACGCCTGTAATGCTACCCGAAGAACGCACCCAAATCGCAACAGCATGTGAAGTCATTGGACCGGACTTTGCTGTACCAATCAGAAACAACCAAGCCTAACAGAAATCAAAGGCTCCTGTGATTTACCTCATGGATGAATATGCACTTGAGAAGCAGAGACTATGAAGTTGTAAGGCCAAATATTGTTACTGAGAGTAGAAAAAGTTGGACAAAATATGCTGAAGTTTTGCACCTCAAATTGGTGCAGTCAAACTACAACAGAATAGTTTTATCAACTCTCGGTCTATATAGTTAATACCAACGCAGTAGGGGCAATTTACCTTCGGGAAAATTTGGTTGAGCTGTTTTACCTATTCAACCGATTTGGAAGACTCGCTTAAAAAAGGTTTCAATAAAGCAACCAGACCATCGCGATTCCTCGACACAGGAGACCGGTTGAAGACCTTATGCCTTATCCTAGCTATTTTTCTACTATATGGTGCAGTTCGTGAATGAATAAATAAAATTCAAGCAGCAATAATTCGAATATAAAAAAACCTAGGCTCGATGTTGGCTCGATTTGGAGGTGTAGCCTGCAATCCTATGGTCAGCAGACGAACAACTAAATTAACAGCCCATCGACCAACCGAGTGAATTGAACCTCACTGCTATATCTCATGGATTACGTCATCTATGAGGTAAAAAGGGGAGGCTGACATCAACTTTGAAGCTAATGCTAAGTGTCATGGCGTTTAATTTTGTTTCACCAAGTAAAATTTGGTGAAACAAAATCATCCGCCGGGATAAGAATTTTGTCATTTTGCTTTGGCTAAAGCCAGACGATTTCACTCGTCAAAAAGGTGAGCTCCCGCCGGAAAAGAGTTAAGAGTAATTGAGAAGTGCAGCACATCACTCGAGTCTTCATGGTCCTACAAAAACAAAAGTATACGAGAACCTGCATTATAGCACTGATGATAAGGTCAAATGGTTGGAAGAGTTTGGAAGACCTAAATCTCTTTGTCATTCATATGTTAGGAGATAACAGAAGGTGAAGCTTGCCTGCTGGAAAGGCCAATCCATTTCGTAATGATAAAATCGCCATTACATCGTATTGTGACAAGAAGGCCCTCGAGAAGAACAGATCGCTTATTGGCTAAAAGCCAGGAAAAGTCAATCAGACGACAATGAGTGCAGCTCTGGTGATATTTTAGCGTCTCCTTTAAATCGGCCTTCTCAGTTTGACGATGGAGCGCAAAATTTGTGCGTAGAATGTCGGAGTTTATTAGTATTTTATGAGAATCTTACTTAGCGAGAATTCTCGATTAAGGCAATGAACATTAAACATTTACTTGAAACACTTTAATTCAAAACTAATAAAGTAACATACGTTTGTTTTTTTCCTTCTCTTTAAGGCGCTGTTACAATAGGCAATATTTTTTGGAACTTGTCGAACGGCGACCGAAAAGGACTAAGAGCGAATCCGTTGCAGCGTTGCCGCAATTGTTGCGAAAAGGAGAACTTAGTTCAACTTCGCGCAATGATTGTAGCAACAAAAATGTTGCGAGACTTGTGATCGCAGGCCATGTTACAATATGCAATTTCTATTGCAACTTGTATTACAACAAAATTGCAAGACTAGTTGCAAGACAAGTAACATAGTGTAAAAGTGCTTTTAGGTGATTAGTGCATATAGCGAAGAGGGCGAATGGGTACGACTTTAATCACAGGGAAGAATTAATGTTGTCGAAAGGTGAGATTCGAGCGTGTGATCATCTTTTGGTCGAAGTGTAAAATCTTGTTTTAAATTTGTTTTGTCTTAGATTTTGGCTGGGGGAAGCATATTAATTCACGGCACCTCGTTGTGTGAATGTATAGCTTGTCAGGTCTGCACTTCATTAGCCATCAACAAGGAAAACAAAATTATACTGAACTCATGCACCTTTTTTGTTTGCTGTTGGATGATCTTTTTTCATTCATTTTTTGGGGTTATTAATCACACAACTGCAGCGGGTCATTATTAAAATAAATAAAAAAAAAACTAACAGATTATCCATCTTAAATGAAAATTAAGAAATCGTCAAAATTTCGACGGTTCGGCTAACTTAATAACATTGTTTAAATAGAGGTAGTCGAAGTAAAATCCTTGATCTTGTTTATTTTCCAGAGTATTTCAGCTTTTCCCAAAAATTCTTTCGTCTCTGGCTTCGAGAGAATCGATCCCATTGCCGTCAGGTATGGTGGAAATGAACCATGCACGTGGCGAGATCGTTATTTTAACTTGCTTGCTAAGTATATTTTCTTTGTGACTTTGCGTATTTAGGTGGCGGCGGTGAGTTATCAGGACCGCAGTACAAAAGTCAAGTGATTAACACTGTCTGTTCGACCAGGTAAGACGACAGCAAATTGCTTGAGAATTTGTGTAAAACAGTGATTATAACATATTATTGAACTATTTTATTTTTATTTATCCACGCTAACATCGTCAGCAAAAGCTGGTTTCCACGATGGGCGTGTAAAACAATTTAAAGGAAAATTACATTATTTACAAGCAAAACAAAAATAGCAGAATGAATAACTATAATACATTGATGATAGACAAAAAAGTAGATAATGACAGAATCTTAGGTTGAATCAACATTATAAGTTGCAATTTTTCGTTTAAAAATTGTAAATGATTTACTATCTCTTATGTTTGATGGCAGGGAGTTCCATATTAAGACTCCATTAAACATAAGACTTTTCTTCATATTGTTTGTTCGTGGTTTTGGCAAACACACTTTGGAAGAACTTCCGCGAAGATTGTGATTTAAGACGTCTTGTCTGTAAGTGAAAAGTTTGTTCAGACATTCTGGACCAATATTAAGAATTTTAAACATGACTTTTGCTTTTGCCTTTTCCCTTTGTTGTTTTAATGGTTCCCATCCTAACGTATTTAAAGCATTTTCCTGGCTTACTTCATTGGATAAATTTGCTATAATGCGAGCAGCTCTGCTGCGAAGTTTTTGCAAACGTGTTGACTAGTGATGGAAGTGTTCAGTATGAGGCAAATTGCTTGTGCCAGAGTTTCTTTATCTGTCGTACCATAGCTTTGGTTGCTCGAAAACATCAATTTACTGCAGTTTATCGAAAATTTACGTTTGCAAATGTACCGCGTCTAATCTTGATTTGAAGATTTTCTAGAATCCATAAAACTTTAGGTAATTTAGAAAACCTATCCGCATAAGCTTGAATTGTCCTACACGTAACATTGAGTGGGATGAAATCGCTTTGAAAAATATAAAACAAAGATAGTTCAACTATAATCCGGTGCCAGCAGACAATTTTATGAACTAAAGTAAGAAAACAACAGTCATTAGTGAAAGCTTTATAATCATTCACGTGTGTCCTCTGCATTCCAGTTGATGATGTCATCGTTGTAACTATAAAAATCACATTGCTTGCTTGTAATTCATTTCGATTTGACAATGACTTTGTAATAAAGTCGAAATATCATCGCTTTCATTCGTCGTCTTGTTTTTAATTCATATCTTAGGTTTTCAAGATGTCATTGTTTTTCGGAATTTGTTTTTTACTTTAGTTCAACTATGTTTGTTGGAAGACTGTCACATACCGCTACATCTCGTAAACCAAGCATTCAGTATTTCCTTAATACTTTTTATTCATCATGAGGGGTGGAATCCTGGGCATTCCTGCAATATGGTTGGTTATACGATAGGATATTATTTGGCGGTATCTGACTACGGTCGACGGATTTCTCGCCAAAACTTATATGATTGCTATAGCCTATCGTATTTTATCCGTAGTTTTAAAATATTTTGTTGGTTTTTTGCTCATTCAAAATGCTTAAAATATTTCGGCGAATGTGATGAGCCATTTGGGGCAAACAAGAGACATAATTCAAGATCGAAAATTCGAATGAATTTTAATCTCTCACGACTATGCGTAATGCAACTTAGGTTTATATTTAAGCATTCTTTTAAAGTGTTCGGAGGTTGACCTTAACTCCTTTGAATTAACTCCTTTGAGGATCATCGTGTGGTTGCATGCGGTATGATGGTGAAGGTGGTGGTGTTGGTGTTTTTGAGGTGTGGGTGATGGAGGTGATGATGGTGGAGTGGAGTCGGATGAGGAGGATGATATATGTTTCTGTTAGTACTTTATATGATAGTTTTCAGTTGCCATCCAGTAGGGGACCCAGGGGAAGGACCCAAGGGACCTAGGCTCGTCTTTAAGCTATAAATTCCGATAGCTCTTTAAAATTAATTTCACGATAATGCTTGCGATAATTTTGCAGAGAATTTTCGTTCGGTTGTTCTATATGGTTGAGGCAGTATTTGTGACGAGACTTATTTTGTTGTCATTAAACATTATTTTGAATTGCTGGTATCTTGTTTGGATGCTTCTAAAAAGGGTACAAGCACTACATTGCCGATGCCGATAAAGATGACAATAAAGATGCCGATAAAGATGAGGAGGATGATATATGTTTCTGTTAGTACTTTATATGATAGTTTTCAGTTGCCATCCAGTAGGGGACCCAGGGGAAGGACCCAAGGGACCTAGGCTCGTCTTTAAGCTATAAATTCCGATAGCTCTTTAAAATTAATTTCACGATAATGCTTGCGATAATTTTGCAGAGAATTTTCGTTCGGTTGTTCTATATGGTTGAGGCAGTATTTGTGACGAGACTTATTTTGTTGTCATTAAACATTATTTTGAATTGCTGGTATCTTGTTTGGATGCTTCTAAAAAGGGTACAAGCACTACATTGCCGATGCCGATAAAGATGACAAGGCCAACTGTCAATTTAACACACGTCGTTCATCTTTCATACATTTGCGGCTTCATAACTAGCAACTCTTTTGCGAAAATAAACGTATTAACGCGACTCGCTTGCAGCGTTTTGGATTTTCGAAAGGCCTGGCGGTGTTTGGTATCGATAAAGCCTAGTTTCGATATAGTTGTAATTGTCCCCTCACCCACGAGGGTACTAATCTCGACGTGTGTGGAGTCCTTTTACACGCGTAGTGACTAGGGGAAAAAATTTTCGAAGTTTTTGAATAATTTATGTCGGTATATATAGGTATATATTCATGGATTCCGGTCACTCAAGTATGCCGTGTGTAAACTCGGGGCTTGGTATGTTGTTGACCAAACATTACTTAGGTTACTTAGATCCGTATTCAAGCAAATCAATTTGGTCTCGTTCTTTTTTCCCTTGTGTGGATCTCTAGCAAGTTGTTTACATCATTTGAACACTGAAGCCAGTAAATGATTTAAGACCGGCAAAGGAAATGGCTTTCTTGGTGCCTGCGGCTGGTTTCGCTTTTGAGGGCCACCTCAGTAACTGGACAATTTATGACTTGAAAGAGCAGTTCTCAAAGTTAGCTCCTTGGAACATACATTTGTCAACTGTTCACTTTTTCACTTTGTCTTGGTTCTTTCTGGTTTATATGAACAAAAGACGTAAGGGAACTCGCTCGCTGTCAGGACATTTGTATCTGGCTCGTGCCAGATACAAATACAGGCGAACCTGACATTTACTCTCCTTTTGACTCTGAAGATGACCGCCGCTAAGGCTGTCGAAACGTCAGTCACTTCAACCAACAGTCTTTCTCAAGACTACACTAACCTGGACGATCAACTTTCTCAAACATGTCACGATTCTCCCAGGTTCAATCCATTTACTTTGGAACTACTTTTGTTCACCAGCTGGTTCTGTTCCCTGGCAACTAGACCATGTAAGAAGTTGCAGCAGCAAAAATTAAGTTGTTGAGTTGGACTCTTCACCAGCACACTAAATACACCAGAGTGTTGAGGTAGGTTTTTCATTGGTTGCAGCAGCCCTGTCCTTGAGGTGTTTATGGTTGGGTACTAAATGGGACTAAAATAGTGGTCTGTTACAGTGTAGTTAAACTGGTTGGCTAGACTGCAGTTCAGCGAAAGGGTTAACCTACTACGAGTAATTCCCATTAACTTAAGCATGTTTATCTGTGATCATCCATTGTAACTTACAAAGTGTAAAGGGTTTTTGAATGTCCACTGTACACATCACCAATTTCGGCTGTGTTAGACAGTGCAACAGGACTATCGGGTCTTGGAGATGCTACCCTGCCACCAACATCTGGTCTGTACCTGCTTGACGTATGAAATTGTGCACCAGCATATGACGAAGGATCACCATCATGATATCCCTGATATGGTAATTGAAAGGTGCTTAACTCAGCATCATGAAAGACTTTTTCAATCTGGAACCTTACCAAAGATTTTAGCCTTCCGTCAAAGGCTTTCAACTTAGAAACCAGGCTTAAACAATATAATGTCTCCTCATCTTTTGTTTGCCTTGTATTGTCACAATCTGCCTCTTTAATAGCCTTGTTCAGCTCTTCAATGCTGTCTGAAAGTTTTTCGTCAAGGTTTTTCTTTTTGTGAACCTTTGCCCATGGTTGTTTTGTCATCCCATCTGAGCATTTCTGTTTCTTGCTTGGAGGTTGACATGGTGAATTTTCATTTGATCCCACACTTTGACTGTCCAGTATAGAAAGCTCCAAATTACCATTATCATCTTTAGTTAAATCGACCTCCTGAAACACCTCTACTTCTAGGCTTTCAAAGCACCCCTCTTCTTCATTCTCATCTGCTTCAATTACTATACTGGAGGAACTAGGTTTGGCGGCATCAATCTTTAAATTTGTTTGTGTTTCTCGATGCTTTATGAACGTGATCAGCCACCGTAAATACTCAAACTCTGGCTTTATGGTGGAATTTTCATCTACGCCTTGTCCTGACTTTCCTCGTAACCCTTGATATACCTTGATTGATAATGCAAATTTTTTGTCATAATTATGGCAAAGGCAATTGAATGTAGAGGGCAATAATTGTAGAGGATATTAATAGAGCTAAATCAGGTTTCCACTTGTAAAATATTCAAGCTAGACTGATGCAGATGAAGTCAATTTGATGGCATTTACTTCGTGTACACCGACACAAGAGATATCACGACCATGCGTCACGATTTTTTTGAAGGAAAACCCTCTTGGCAATAGTACCTCAATTAAAACTTCATTCTTAAACATTACCCACTATTCTAACCCTATCCAAATCCTAATCCTAGTCTTAGAGAACCAATTTGATGAAGAGATTGAGCTGGTAAACAGAATCAATCATTCAATGTGCTGCATGCACATTGCCTTCATTTTCTCCAAACGGAGTAACTCTACCAACGGAGGGGAATAACCAGGCATCTGTTTCAACCACGCTACGTTTACACAACAAATATTTAGAGCAATTACCTTGAAAACTGGGTGCGGATACTATTATATCTCGCCATGGACTTCGAAACATCCATTTTTGAAGACTCAGCATTGCCTCGCCAAGAATTGGCCTTCTTGTTTTTGTCGCGGAAATCAACTGAAGACTGCTTATGTACAGCAGGATAGTTTCTAACAATGTCCATAAACTCTTCGTGACTGATGTTTGAGTCGCCCATTTTTATCTCGAGTCGTTTAGATCGTCTTTTGTCAGCCTTCTTCTGCACGAAATTCAAGTTTAAGGTTTCTCTTTGGAAATGGAATCAATCCACACGAGTCTCGTGATTGCGATACTTTACTATGGCAACAGAAGATTTGCTATGATTGGCTACTCATGTCACGTACCGTCTTTTCATCAGCGACTGTCGGCGAATGTTGTAGAAAGCGTTTTCATTAAATTTGACCGCATCGGCGACTGTTGTAATTGTTGTAGAAGTTGAACTCGATTCAACTTCTACAACAGTCGCCGATTCATCGCCGATTGGATTACAACAATTACAACACGCGTTTCCATATAGTTGTAATTGTTGTAAGGGCTCATCGCCGATTATCGCCGATGGAATTACAACAATTACGACTATATGGAAACTAGGCTTAACACGTGGCGCTCAGATTAAAATACACGATTTAAAACCTTAGATTTTGATAACTGTTTTAAATACTGAAAGTCTTTCGTTAGGATGATGTATTCGGTCTCCAACCAATTTGAAGTTTCGCCAGGAGTAGCAACATAGCCATCTCATAACCTATCTATACTCTTCGTTTGGGGTCCCCCTTTCAGAAATCCTGCGTCCGCCACTGCCATTCTTTAGCCGAATATAACATTTATTCCTTATTTTTAGGTGGAACTCTAGTTGTGTCATTCATTTAGCTAATATGTTCAGGTACTCATTGATAATTTGTTTGTAAACTGACTTTCTTTTTACCCAATATAACGTTCGTACTATGTCGTACTAAATGATTTGATATGACGTAAAGTGGAGTTTTGTATTGCAAATTCAATTTTTTAATAAGAATCACAACGCTTTCGAGTTTACTTCTTGTTTGCAATATGTTTTGGAGAACCATTCTCCTTCATCAGGCTGTTCTTATAATGGCAGCTGTTGTGTGATTGCGTGTTTATAAGTGTTGATGTTTGTATTCATCATATAGTACGTCAGTTTTAGCTTATGGGTTCCGAAAACGGTTGAGAAACTAATTTAATTAGAAGTTAATTACATTATTTGTTATAGAATACAGGAACTGTGGTTCTAAGCATTCACATGTTAGTTATTACAGAAATCATAACAAGTGGAGAATTACGTGATCTTGTGGCTTGTTTAGTTCAGGTTTGGAGAGGTAGATATAGAAGTCTTCTTTAAGTTTGAGCTCATATCTTGTAGATGCGGAGTCCAGTATTTTGAAAGAGGTTTTGACGTTCGGCAGGTTTTTGGATTTTTCGGATGTTATTAGGTGTTTGCAGATATGTAATTTTTTTGTCAGATTTAAGATGCTCATATATTCGTGTCTGGAGATGCCTATTAGTTTTTCCAGTATATGGGGCATTACAGCCCCCACATTTAAATTCGTTGATTGCATAAGATTTCAACTGTTCCTCAATTATGTATTTGTTTCGAAGGATTCTGCTTCTTTTAAAAGCGGAGAAAACCAATTTGACGTCGATATTTTTGCAATAGTTAATCATTTTTGGAATTTTGTCCTTAGTAAGTTTTTGAATAACTTCCAATATATAGTAGACGAAAGTACGAAGTATCACTTGTTGTATCAGGTTGTTTGCTTGTTCTCCCAGATTCCTTCTGTTTTCGTTGGACCATATAATCTCTTTTAGTTCTGTCGCTTAGCTGTTTAGGGAATTGGTTTCTCATTGTGAGGTTTTAAGGTCGGTGTAAAAGCTTTCCCATCCGGGAAACTCAAAAGCGTTGTGTTTTTTGTTAAATTATTATGCCAGTTCATAATCACAAAATCCAATTTTCATTTAACCGTAGAGAGGTGCCCTTGACAAATGAAGAACTCAAGTTTGTCATAGAAAAAATTCTAAGGTTGGTAATGATATACCTGTACTATATCATTTACACTTATGATAATATTCTCTCATGTTTCTACACAACCATACAATGAGATGGATGCTACAAACCAAGGTGAACAAGAAATACCAAATCCAGATTACGAAGTCTAGATTACTACAACGCATTTTGGAAAACTTTGTGGTAACAGCTGTGAAACATAACAGATATGGAGCATGCATGATTAGATTAAAAGAACTGGTTTAAGATATTCGGCAAGAAGATATGGTTATTAACTTCCATTATTTATTTGTCCAGGATTTGTGAATGAACCGATTTGCCGGCCTACACGAAAGAATAAGAGCCTGAATGAAGGTTCTGTTTCAGATTGGAAAATAGAAGAAAGAACTTTTTAATTTGAAAAACCCGAACAAAGAGACTGTTGGTTTTTCAGGGGTGTGGGAACTATTGACCTAATTGGTTATGAACTATAATAAGCCTTATTTCATTTTTCGGCGCTGGGTTGAAGGATTGCAATCCTTGTCCCAACTGAATGTGAGGTGTTCTTACGTTAATGTATATCTAATAATACAGATTAATTTACTGAAATGGTAACCACTTCTACAACTGTGAATTCTTTTAGTTTTGTATCTGGACCGACTGTATCTAATGATGCGTTTTGGCTATACTTTCCCAAAATCCACATGAACATTTCAGGTCTAGTTGTGAGATTCAGCTTTTTGTTTTCTTTTAAGAGTATGTTTACCAGTTGCAAAATATCTGAAGGGCTGTTTACCCGGGCGATTTTTTCTGCGATTCTTCGCATCCTGACAAAGGCGATCAAGTGGATTGACTTGGGGATCATTTGTCCAAAGCTATACTGTACAATACTTTGGTGAGTTGTTTACTTAATCGCTTGCTTCAGGATGAGAAAATTCGCAAGAAGAATCACCCATGTAAACAGCTCTTAAAGAAGCGTAAGCTGCGTCTCCGCTACAGAGTGCAAGTAAATGACGCAGACGTAGCTGCTTGTAGTTTTGACATTTGAATTTGCTTTCATTTTCTGATTTACGTTAATCGTGCATGGCTGTAGAACGCTTGGCGGTTTGGTCAAGTTATGGCAAGTAATACATGTGAAGTTGTCAGAGGTTATTTATTTCACTGTCATTATACTGTTTTTTGCCACTGCTAACATTTGAAATTTTTTGATAGAATGTTTAAGAGCCTAGAATTAGAGGAAATTCCTCCTGTTGTTTATCAACTGTTGATATTGTGCACTAAGGTATGTGATCTAGATATGGAAGGAATATTTATAGATTATTGTTAAGATGGCTTACCTCTCTGTCAACGTCATAGCTTGAGTTACTCGGTTAGTCGTTTCTATATGCAGAACGGCAAATCTTGACATGCAAATGTTTGCACACACTTCAAAACAAATCAACACAGGGTAGCAATGTTCACCAAAGGAATTCGAAAATGAACCTTGTACAGTAAGGCTGAGCACAGACTATGTTCCATGAAAGCTGTCACTGTCCGGCCGTTCCAATTTTAGACGTCAGGAACGCTCCAAAATCTAATTGGATAGTTTGAAATACGGTTGACAATTTACAAAATCCAGCCAAGATATTGTTTTTGAAAGTTCTTTGTCAAACTGGACGCAGACAAGGCTGATTTCCTTTTGACAAAATCCAAATAGCTTACACGCTTGTGCATTAAAACAACATTCATTCTGTTTCATTTGGTCTATTTTATTAACGAAACTCCACTCAATTTTGGGTCTTTTTTCGACTGGCGTACTCTGTCAATCAGGTTATAACGTCCGAAATACTTGATCTGGAGGCTTAACTAATAGTTTACTGGTCAGATTAACGCGGAGTCGAGGGTCGAAATTCCGAAGTGCGTTTTTTCTTCTGTAGTCCCACTACCATCACATTCTGGTACTTTTGTTGAACAGGGTCATCGCATATCCGTCCTGGAAGGAGTTACCGCATACTTCAATCAACTTGATGCTAACTGCTATCAAAACGAAAAACAGAATAGGTATAAAATGAGCATTTAACAATTTTCCGACAAGACAGCTTTTCGCCTATACTTACCGTAGCTGATAAACTCGTGATTCACAGAATGTCTTCTTTCCTTGTAGTGGCGACTTACAGGACATCCCCAAAGATCAGTTGAGACACACAGAAGGGAATGTTATTTTACATGTTACATTTGCCATGAAACAAGATCAAGACCTGGGGAAAGAGTTTGTCAAGCATTTGAAGGTAAGGCAATCTCCAGTGCTCGTAATTTGGTGTATTGGGATTTTTATAGGAATACAATTATTGTTATAAATTCGTAATAAAGATCATAAATCTTGAGTGAAATAGTGGCACTTAGATACTTTCATATTGCTACTTTTCTAAGAATATCGAAACACAAGACGTCTTACCTTGATGAGTCAAAATCTGTTTGGCGTTGGCCTAAGTAAAATTATCTCTTAGCCCACCACGCGAAGCGCGGTGCAAGGGCCGAAGGTCCGAATGCGCGAAGGTACTAATCTCGTAGAGTAAATGGTTTGAACCTGGGAGAATCGAGACATGTTTGTGGAAGTTGATCGTCCAGGTTAGTGTAGTCTTGAGAAAGACTGTTGGTGGAAGTGACTGACGTTTCGACAGCCTTGGCAGCGGACATCTTCAGAGTCAAAAGGAGAGTAAATGTCAGGTTCGCCTGTATTTGTATCTGGTTCTTGCGTCATAAGTGGGTGGTCGTATTAGTCATGGAGGTGTGATAGTTTGTGAGAAGCAGTGGGTGTGGTTGTGTAGGCGTTAATTAGTTTGTCGAAGTGTTAGCTTATTGGTTGTTTGCACGTTGAATTTGTGAATTAGTCGTTTGTAATGTCCCGGTAATTGTTGTGATCGGTTTAATGGTTCTTGTTCTAAGTTCGTATACCAGCTTTCTGGTATACGAACTTAGTATACGAACTTAGAACAAGAACCATTAAACCGATCACAACAATTATCAGGACCTTACAAACGACTAATTCACAAATTCAAACGTGCGAACAACCAGTAGACTAACACTTCGACAAACTAATTAACGCCTACACAACCACACCCATTGCTTCTCACAAACTATTACACCTCCATGACTGGACCTTTCGTAGCCTTAAATGTCTTCCCGTGTAGCGTTTTTTCCTGCCATTTCCGTTTATGTTTGTTCAATATTATAACAACTAAAAGCAGTGGAAAGAGTGTCAACCTGCTACTGACAACTAAGAACATTCAGGTTAACCAGAACAGATGTTGCATATTTCAGGAAACTTGCCCGGGAAAGGAAGTTTTATCATTAAAGTGGATTTTAAAGACTCAGGGCCATCCCTTAATCGCCCAGCCCTTTCTGTCAGCTTGAGAAGTATTTGTTTTACTGTTATTATTAATATCGATATTATTAATATCAATATTATTAATATCAATATTATTAATATTATTATTACTTTAATTTTTTTCCAGTTAAAGTTGACACTGTTATAATTGTAAATTTGAAGGCAAGCTACAGCCTAAAGCCTTATGCTTTAACTGTTTTTCTAAGAATACTTCCCTTGCCAATCAAAGCGGCTTTCTGTAAGAGTTCGAATTGAATTGTTTCACCAATTGTTCTCAGCTACGTTTCAAGGTTTCTTTGAAACTAAGTACGTCTTAGTATTCTCTAATCGCGCTTTCTCTGTCTTTTCAGATCTTAGTATTTCACGATCTGTCTGTATGGAAAATCCCACTGGAGCTCTACTTCATCTCTTTCTATTACTCTTTCTGGTTTTTGCTCTTGCGGTTTACCTTCAGGAGGTCATGTGCTCTAGGTATATTCTCGTGTTTCATTCTGTTTACATTATCATGTTGGTTTTTATACTCTTTATATTCTAATTTAATACACTGTCATATGATGACCTACAGGCTCTACTTTCGCTGCACACATTCCACAGATGAATGACACATCTTGCTTTTCAATGTGTGTTTTCATTGCCTTTATCTTAGTACTTGGTCCTGCATGGGTAGCAGTTATGAGACCATCGGTCTCCTTAATATATCCCTTCGGCTTCAAGTACCATACTGTCTTATTTCTTACTTCCTCTGTTTGCCGTAAAATTTGGACGTTTGGGGACTTACTTTTTAAGCTGTCAAACCGCTCTATCCTCTGTCTGGCCTGGAATTTTTGGGCTTTCTGCTTCGTCGCTGCTGCTTATTCCTTCCCTCTTTACTGCTGAAAGACCAGTTCATTGCCGCTCCCGACATAATATTAAAGTCCTGTTTCTTCTAACTTTACACAACTCTCAATCTAAATTAGTTCAAAATCCCCACATTCACATGGAAAATATCAGCGATTGACATCAGCACGAAGGTACAACATTCCATAAACTGTCATCATCTTTCTCGTCTTTCGATCTATACTTTCTAGTTCCGTTTTAGTCCAGTTGATGAGTCCAGCGCCAAATCACAAAACCGACTCTCCCGAGGTTGTTTGTCATCTCTTCTGTGTTATTTTCAGTTAACTTACCTTCCAGCATTTTCTATAACCTTGGCATATATTCACACTTTAGCTTGTGTTTCATACTTTCATGCTGTAGTTCGTCATACTCAACGATACCTAAATGCTTATTACTATCTTCGATTGTTTTCATCCGTCCTCAGTCACGCAAACCGATTCGATCAAACGTATTGACCTTTCCTTTCTTCAGAATCAGGATGCCACACTTTATTCAGAGAAACTTAATCCTATATTATTTTTATTATTGTCATAAAGGAAACCTACAAGTTGATCGTAGGACATATTCTTTTCCCGATCATACCAATTAGGAAAAAGTTAAAAGGTTGCTAACTGTCCTAACTGATCTCAAAAAATGTCAAAGCAGCTGTTTTTGACTGGACACCTCACACATTCTACATTTGTTAGTTTAGATTTGATTGGAAAAGGCTGTGGTAATCCTTGATATGAGTCCTGCTACACGACTCCTGAGATGACTTTCCATATGATTGTTTCCGTTTCGCATCAAATAACTTTGAACATTTGTCAGGATACATCTTTAATTCGCTATCCATCCTTGAAGATTTTCGTTACATCTTGCTGTACTTTAGTCATTCCTCTCCCCAAACCTCCTATTACCACTGGAACCACTTCAAGTCGATATACTAGTCTTAATTGTTATTATTATTTCATTATTTCGTCTTTTCTTCACACCTATCAATTCGTGTTGGTGGTTCATGATGTTCGGACATCAAGCCAAAACGATTGGCCTTAGATATCCAACACTCCTCTAATAATCTTTGCTCTTCCTAAAACACAAGCTTTCTGCATGAAGTCAACTTGGTCTTACACTTCGATCTTTGATGCCCAAAATTTAAAGTTTGTACTAAGTGTTCCCAATGCTCCAATGACAATAGGAATAATACATATCTTTCGACATTTCCAAATCAATCATTTTCGTTTCAAGTCTTGGTATTTCTCAATCTTTTCAACTTCTTTCTTGTCCACTCTACTATCGAACTGGCATGCAACATCTGTTATAATGCATTCTCGCTTAATTTTGTCGTGTACTACTACATCTGATTCATTGCATTCTATCTCATGGTCTGTTTGAATGGAGAAATCCCACAAGATCTTAACGCAATCATTCTCTAATACACGTTCGGGGACATGCTCATACCACTTCTCTTGCTGCTGGAAGCCAATTCTCTTGCACAATAACCAATGGATCATCAGTGTGACTCTGTCAAGACGCCTCAATCTATATTGCTTTTGTGCTAATTTTGAGCACTCAGCAACTATATGGCTGATTGTTTCTTCTCGCTCTTCTCATAATCTGCACATTGGTGATACATCCTGTTTGCCAATTCTTTTCTTAATATAGTTCATCCTTAGCGCTTGATCTTGAGCTGCCATCAATATCCCCTCGGTCTCTTTCTTCAGTGTCCCTTTTTCAACCAATTCCAGCTATCCTTGTCCTTAATTTCGTCAGTTGTTCTCTCAAATTGACTGTGTAATGTTTTCTCCTCATATTGCCTCTTTCGCTTATCATATATCTCCTTTGCAGCGCCTTTCCCGAGTATCTTCTCGTCTTTGACTGCCATTAGTAATCTTTTGCTGCTGTTCTCTACATAGTTGTAAAGACTATTCGTTTCCCTAACTACACAGTCTTCAACACTTATCATACCCCTTTCTCCTTCAGCTCTCTTCATATGAAGTCTGTCAACATCGGCTTGGGGGTGCAGAGCTCTATTCCTGTTCATCAGTTTTCTTGTCCTTTTGCCAATATTTGTTAGTTCTTTTTTTATCCACTTTATCATCCCGGCCCTGTACCTAATCACTGGAACAGCCCGCAAGTTTACAGCATTTATGGTGTTTCCTCCGTTTAGCTTTGACCTTGGTATTTTTCTAAATCTTCCGATGTATTCCTTTGTGATAATTTCTTTCATGTCAGTATACTTAACGTCATCTACTACTAACATCGTGAGATATTTATATCCATCCCCTTCGTCAAGGCCTTTAATACTCTGTCCATCTGGTAATTCAACTCCTTCACAGTAGTGGAATTTTCCTCGCTTCATGATAAGGACAGCACAGTTGTTTATACCGAACTCCATACTTATATCTTGGCTGACTACCCGAACTGTATTTACCAGACTATCCACTTGCCTCTCGCTTTTGCCATATAGCTTTAAATCATCCATAAACAATAAATGGTTGACTACGCCCTTTCCTCCAGCTAGATAATACCCAGCTTTAACTTTTCGCAGAACCATTGTCAAGGGTATTAGAGCCAGTACTAACAACAATGGTGACTAGCTGTCTCCTTGAAATATTCCCCTTCTCATTTTCACTCTGCCTAAATTGGTTCCCTCCAGATGTTAAATCAGTACACCATTTCTCTATACTTTCGTTCAAAACTCCTTTGATGTTCTCTTCAACTCCGAATACAGTCAAACACTTCTTTATCCAAGGATGCGGCACCATATCGTATGCTTTCTTATAGTCAATCCAAGCTATTCCCAGTTCAGTTTGTCTTCCTTTGCAAGTTCTTATTATCATGCGGTCTCAAAGCAATTGGTCCTTCGTTCGTCGAGATTTTCTTGTACATTTTCTTGTACATTGCAGAAGCATTTCATTACAAGCTTGTTCACTTCCTTAGTCCATTTCTTTCTTGTAGTCATAGGATGACGACCGAAGCCTGCCTGCGTGCGCACAGAACAACTGCCGGGCGCGAAGCCTCTGTCCGTTCCAGCCTCGTTAACGCCGTTTTCGGGTAAATTATCATTTGGCATTTTTTCACTCATAAGAGGCAGTGGATTTCAGGTTGGAGAACCAAGCTAAAGAGCCACCTCCTGCGCATGAGGCAGACTTTATCCTACGCCGGACGCCAACCCGGGATTTCAGGGCTTCGGGGCTTTATTATTATTATCATTATTATTACTATTATTATTATGATTATGATTATAATAATTATTATTATTATTACAACTCGCACACCACCCAACTAAGGACAGTGGAAGGGGTGTCAGCCTGCTACGGGGTCCCAGCATTCAGCCAGTTAAGGCCGCAACAGACGTACATTTCAAGGAACTTGTGGGGAAAGGAAATTTTACCATTAATATGGATTTTAAGAAATTATTGTTGTTGTTGTTAGTATTATTATTATTTTATTTCACACCAAATATTATTATCAGTGGTATTGTTGTTTCCCAGAACATCAAGCTACATCCCGTAGCCTTAAGTGTCCAGTACTCTGCGCAGAATCTTTGCTGTGCCCAACAAGCAAGCCTTTTGAAGTAAAACAGTGTTCCCATACAGTCCTATCTTATCATACCATGTCTTCAAATTCTTACTGACAGTTTCAAGCGCTCCAGTTGTAATTGGGATAATAGATACCCTCCTGCAGTTCCAGATCTTTTGAACTTCAAACTTCAGATCTTGATAGTGGTCAATCTTTTCCTGTTCCTTTTCTAACACTCACACATCGAAAGGACGTGCCACATCGATAATGTGGCACACTCTTTCTTTCTTTTCCAATACAACAATACCAGGTCTGTTATGATCTAAATGGAGATCTGTCTGAATTTTGAAGTCCCACAACACCTTCACTTGGTCATTTTCCAACGCTGATTCTGGGGAATGATCGTACCAGGTTTCTTTGCATGGAAGATCGAATTTTTCGCATAAATTCCAATAGATCATTTGAGCAACCTTACGATGTCTCCAGTTCTTGTACTGGTTTTGTGCCAATTTCTTGCATTCTGCCGTTATATGGCTGGCAGTTTCCTCCCTTTCACCACACATTCGGCACATTGGTGACACATCTAGTTTATCTATCTTATTCTTGATGTAGTTCGTACGAAGGGCCTGATCTTGTGTGGCAGTTAGGAGACCTTCCGTCTTCATTGTGCCCTTTTTCAACCAATTCCAGGACTCTGAATCTCTAATGTTTTCAATGCCCCTTAAAAAGTGTGCGTGCAATGCCCTAGATATTTATACCCATCATCTTCTTCAAGCCCTCTGATGACCTGCTTATCTGGCAAAACAATACCCTCACATGTACACAATTTCCCCCTCTTCATTATCATCACAGCACATTTACTAATCCCAAATTCCATTCCAATGTCGTTACTGAAAATTCGAACAGTGTTTACCAGGATGTCGACTTGTTTCTCGTTCTTCCAAAATAATTTCAAATCATCCATAGATAGTAGATGATTTAAAGAGCCCTTTTTTCCCCCAGATCACAACCAGCTTTCACTTGCCGCAACACCATAGATAGTGGAATTAAGGCCACAATGAACAGCAATGGAGACAGACTATCTCCCTGAAAGATACCTCTCATTGTGTTTACGGTCCCCAAGGTCCTTCCACTTGCAGCTAACTCTGTTTCCCAGTTGTTCATACTTTTCTCCAACAATGCAATTATATTTCTTGCCACTCCAAACATTTCCAAACATTTGAGGATCCAAGAATGCGGGATCATGTCATAAGCCTTCTTATAATCAACCCAGGCCATGCCAAGCCCAATTTGTCACCTCTTATAATATCTTATCACCATTTTATCAATTAAGAGCTGATCTTTTGTACCTCTGGACCTTCTTCTATATCCCTTCTGTTCATGAGGCAATAGGTTGTTTTCCTCTAGGTGTTTGTACTGCTCCTTCTCCATTACACCAGTGAATACTTTCCACATTAGGGGTAAGCATGTTATTGGTCAAAAATTTGGTGCAATGTTTCCTTTTTCCTTCTCTTTCAGGATCAACATTGTTCTGCCCCTTGTAAACCATTCAGATACTTTATTTGTAACCAGACAGTCCTGCAGTTGTAAAGCTATCCTCTCTATACACGGTGTAAAACTCTTCAGCTAGAATTCTTGCAAGCCATCTGGTCCAGGTGCTTTCCAATTAGCCATATTCTTCAATTGTTTGGTAACCATCGCTGGAGTTATCACCAAGTCGTTCTGTTTCTGCGCACCAGCGAGCTTGCTTTCCACATCTTTCAGCCAATCAGCATTACTGTTATAATTTACTGGGTTATCCCAGATGCTGGCCCAAAATGTCCTACTTTCTTCCGCATCTGGGATCATGGTGTTCTCAGTCTCCATATTGTCCAGTTCCTCAAAAAAGCGTTTCTGATCTGACTGAAACAGCCAATTTTGCCTATATTGCTCTATCCTGCTTTCATGCCGCCTGATCTTCTTACTCTTTGCCAACACCCTTTGCTTTATATCCTCCAGGACCACCGTCAATTCTTTCTTGAAATTGTATCTTTCTTCTAAACACTCTTGAAGGAGTGCGTTATTTAACTCATCAGATTTTATCCTCTCCAGTCTGCTTATGTCTTTTCTTAGCTGTGCAACCTGACCATTTAATCTTCTCTTCCACCAAGATACCACCTTTTCCTTCCTCTCTTGCTTTTTAACACCAAGTCTTTTTGCAACTACCTGTCCTGCAGCAAGTAATAGCCTCTTGGTTTGTGTAATATCTTTGGTTTCCATGAAGGCGAGCACTTTGTTTACTTCTTTCTCTTTTTCTTTCAACCTTTTCCTTTTAACATTTCTTAAGTTAGGAGGAGGATCTTCCTCTTTCTTCACGCTCTTCAGTATTTCTCTTGCCAGTTGGATCTCCTCAATACTACATCGTCCTTTTTCCATATTGGCGATTACTTCCTCAGTGCTCATTTCTTCACTAGATGTTTCAAGCCCACGGTCATTGTGATTCTCGGTATCAGATCGTTTTCTAACTTCACCATCAAAACCCTCTTGATTCTCCACTTCTTCGGAGTTCGCCACAGTCGCTCTGCCTTGTATATCTTGACTCACTTCTCTCCTGATCTCTTCCAGTTCCACCTAAGATAACCACTCATTTAATTTGATTGTTCCAGCTTGGTCAGCCAATCTCTGCTCAGATATTTCAAAAAACCCCATATCTTTCCAAATTCCAAACATCCTCTTCCTATATCCCCTATTTATTGGGTTGCTCTTGTAGAAACACTTCATCACAATCTTGTTGACTTCCTTATTCCATTTCAATCTAGCAGTCGCTTGATGACGACCTGGAGTGGGCTGCTGTCCCCCAACTTCCATGCTGGGCGAGGCACTTTCGCTAGTAGCTCCAGTCCCATTTACGCCGTTATCGCTTGTATTATTGCATGCAACTTCCATATTCGTCATAATTGAGAAGGTTTAGCATCACCAGAAACCAGGATTGTTTTTCGAAGTTCCCTTCTCCTAAGTGGATTGCCAACCAAGACTTAAGAGTTCCACGTACCCTGGGCTACATTTAGTCTGGCCTCTAACCTTCGACCTGTCTGGCATGGGTGGCCCTACAGCCCTCGAAATTCAAGTATTTTTGCCTCGGCAAATAATTGCCGACGTGTTTCCGCTAATTTTCGAGTTTGCCTCGGCAATGCTTCGGCAATTTTTTTGCCGAAGCGCACAATAAAATTACCTTAAATTCCTTCGGCAATTACTTCGGCACCCTTCGGCATTCACGTCAGCAGTTGTAATTAAAGTGAAGTACATGCAGCGCAAGTGTTATAACGAATATTATTATATGACTATCACGTCATTTTACCATGCATAAAAGGGCAAAACAGAGTGCAAATACCCAGCCGTATTGCACTCTGTATTGCAGTCTAGAAAAGCCGTATTACACCGTAACTTTCGCCGACAACAGAGACCTCTGGTAGCAGGGAACACCGTAACATACTGGTTTGAAACCGGTTTACTTGCAAGGGCAAAAAGTTGATAAATAAAAAATACGCTAAGCCAAAATGTCCAAAGCGAATTGTCGGAAGAAATCTTTGACTACAGGCAACAAGTACTGTGATTGAAACGACTACCAATTACTTCACGCTGAAAACTAGATACTATAATTAACGTTAAAATAAGATAAAAAATCTTTTTCTACGCAGGTAAGACGCAAGAGTTAGACTAGACACATTTCTTTCTTAGTATAGATATGGTAAATGCGTAATGTCTTGTCATGGACCGAAAGCTTTAGCAACAAAATAGAAACAATATAATAACACTGATAACTTAATCGTCATTGTCTGACGATGAATAATCGTCCGATGAAGGCTCGACTTCTCCATGATCATGGTCAAGATCTTTCCCTGGCTGTACCCGAATTTCATTGTTGGCCTGACTGGAAACAGAATCCGTTTCTGATTCTGAGGAGGAAAGGTTGAGTTCAAGACCTTTTCTTTTGTCCTTTGGAGCGCGTTTCTTTTTGCGGTGAGTTGACATATATCCATCAAGACGACGTTTACTTGATCTTATTTCACCATTAGGAAATTCAGTTAGGAACAATTCCATCGCGTTTTCAAAGTCGCATGCCGTGATGACTTTGTGGTTACGAACTCGAAGCACTTCTTCTATCGACTGGTTATTCATGCTTTTTCGATCATTACGCACCATTCTTGCAAAGGATGAAAAAACTCTTTCCACCTGAAAAGGATTAACAATGAATATTTTCACGTTTGCAAACCACGTCAATATTTGAATAGGAAACATATTTCAAATATAGATTTAACTTCTAGAATACCAAGATCAGATGCCTAGAATCGAAATAATGCATTTAAATTTTAATAGCTTATATACTTTACCTCTGCGTTAGACACGGGAATAACAAAGCAAATCTCAACTATCTGTAGGATGTTGCCGATTCCGAGCTTCTGTTTAAGACTAAACAGACTCTCCCATGCTTTCATTGGAGTGGTTGATGACAAGAATCTCGTTACGTGTGAGAAACATATTTCAATCTCGGTGTCTAAAAAACACGACCATTTACAGTAAACATGTAACAACCAAAGGACATACATATAAGCACAATTATTAAACTAACTGCACATTATACAGTACCTAGACACCGCCCATCAAAGCCGTTGGCAGACAACACTCCCTCGAAGTGCTTTTCCAAGGTGTGTGCAGCAGTTTTTACATCAAGCTCCAGCTTCAAAGAATAGGACTTCGTGTCCAGTAAAGTTGCAGCGGCCGTGTACAGAGGATTGGTTGTGATATCGTTCATCCGGTCTTTGAGGTACATCGATAGCGACGCTAACGTCCCTTCAATGGAGTTTGCAACTTGAACCATGGTACGGGAGACGTCGCCACGCATTGTGTACGAACCGAAAGTTACTGGTGTATCGGCGTCCGGTTCTTGGCCACACGTTCTAGTCTGTCCAGGCACGGGTGCTTGTTGGTTCTCCTGTAGCTCAGGGAGAATTTCTTTATTCAAAGTAGGGAAAAGATCTTCAGCAAGAAACGCTTGATCGCCGAGTTCTTCCACTTTCTTGTGGAGCTTTTAGACTGTCTTCTGCGCTCTTTCGATGGCTGTTATTGCTTCGGGCATGATCAAGTCGATTTTTTCCAGCATTAATGAACAGGGCACGAGATAGGCGATAACATCACGTTTCACAGCTTGGTAAATAAGTAGCTTGATACTCGACGCTTCACGTCTGACACCTTCCAGCCTCGCCTTCTCTTTCTTCATTGTTTGATCGTACGGAAGTTCAATCTGTTCATTGGAAAACGATAACATGGTTTTCAGGTTTGCCAAATGGGTGTCGATTGCAATCTGCTGGTGATGCAGCCAGCGTGTTCCGGCGGGGCGTTTGTACCGATGAGCTCTTTTCCCTTCCATTTCAGCGTAACGTTTATAAAGTCTCCACTTCAAAGTGGCCTTTTTAAACAAATAATACTCGTTCTCCAGTTGTTGCTGCGCTTCCGAATCCAGAATAACCTTTTTAAATGCGTCCTTGACGGCCAATTCTAATTTGTGTGAAGAACAATAAATGAATACAAGATGGTGACCAACATCTTCCTTTTCCAAAAGATACAGCCGTTTGTTGGTTGACGTGCCATCAGACCCCACTCCAACTTCGTGATGTTTTCGTGGAATGGTCAACTTAGCCTCAACATCTCAGTAGTAGCTTTTAAGTCCGCTTTTGTGACCCACTCCCAGGATTTTTGTTTCTCTACATCATCTCCATGATCTCTCACAATATGAATATGATCTTTCCATATTCTCTCCTGTTCTTCATCTTCTATTCTTTTATATTCTCTTGGCTGAATACAATCCACGGTTTCAATTATATTGCCTGCCTTCACACACTCCAGAAATGGCTCAACACTGTGTTGAACATACCAGCCCATACTATTTTTCTCCCTTCGAATACAGCTTTCGGCGTTAATAAGTCCACGTCCACCTCTTCTCGGTATAACAATTCTGTTAATAACGCTCTTCGGGTGTAACGCCCCATTCATTGTCATAAGTTTCCTTGTCCGTCTGTCCATCTCCAATAAGTCATCTTCATTCCATCGTATTATTCCTCCACTATATCGAAGTAGCGAAACAACCCATGTGTTGACGGCCAATATCTTATTTCGTCCGTTCAATTTTGATTTGAGCACAAGTTTCAGTTTCCTTATATACTCCTTTCTAAATATTGTCTACATTTCCTTTTCCATAACTTGGTTAGATTCCAGTATTCCTAAGTACTTGTATCCGTCTTCATCCATTTGCTTCATTACCTGGCCATCCGGTAATATTATACCATTGCACTCGATTACTTTCCCTCTCTTTAATATTAGTACAGCGCATTTCTTTATACCAAATTCCATTCTGATGTCTGTGCTAAAAAGGTGCACTGTCCTTACCAGTGAATCTATTTGGACACGAGATTTCCCATATAGTTTTAAATCATCCATGAACAGCAGGTGGTTGATTTTATGTTTCTTTTCCTTAAGCTTATATCCTACGTTCGCTTTTCGGAGGGTGCTTGAGAAGGGTGTCATGCATAATATGAACAACAGTGGAGATAGGCTATGGCCTTGAAAGATTCCTCTTCTTATGTTTACACTATCCAGTGATTCACCAGACGATGTTAAATCCGTTCTCCAATTCTCCATGCTTGCTTTAAGAAATTCTTTAACATTTCCCGCTATACCAAACATCTCAAGGCATTCTATTATCCACGAATGAGGTATAGTATCATATGCTTTACGGTAATCCACCCATGCCATAGCTAAATTGGCATTCTGTCGTTTGCAATCCCTGAGTATCAGCTGATCTATCAGTAGCTGGTCTTTTGTGCCTCTGCATCACTTGTTTCAAGGTATGCATACACGTTCTGCGATCACTCCAGTCAACCATTTCCACATGAGTGGTAAGCATGATATTGGCCTAAAATTATCAGCAGAACTTCCTTTATCAGGATCTTTCAGGCACAGTACTGTCCTGCCATATGTCATCCACAAAGGTATTTCTTGCTTTCCACTGACCATAGCATCTAATTGCTCTGCAATTCGCTCATGGGAAGATGTTATTATCTTCTTCAACCAATATCCCTGTACACCATCGAGTCCAGGAGCCTTCCAGTTAGGGATCTTCCTGCGTTGTGTCTCCACCTGTGTTTTTGTGATTCTCACCTCTTCTTGCTTTACATTGATGCTGGCTCTCTCGACTTTCATTTTCTTTATCCACTCAGCATCTCCCCTATGACTGATTGGATTACCCCAAGTTTCACTCCAGAATATTCTACTCTCTGCCGCGTCAGGAATGATCTTTTCCATGTTAATTTGTCCATTTATCTCTCTATAAACCTTGTTCTGATCTATAGTAAACGATCGATTTTGGCGATACTGCTTAATTCTTTCTTCATAACGTCGAATATTTGATGCTTTTGCTAATACTCGTTGTTTCGGCTCTTCTATCACTGTCCCTATTCCTTTAGTTTTAATTCTGTATTTTCTTTCCAGGATAGAACACCTCTCTCGTGATCGTAATTCACCTTTTCTTTTACGCTCTAACACTCCTATATCCCTTCTCAATTTCTTGATATCTCTTTCTGTCCTTCTCCTCCACCATGGTTCTTTGCTTCGTCCATCATTCCGTGTTGTTTTTACTCCCAATTTTTCTGCTACATACATGCTCACTGCCTTTAGGAAATTATTTGTGTCTGTGACATTTGTTGTTTGAAAATACTTAATAGCCTTGTTCACTTTCTGCGTTATAATGTTCAACCTTATCCTATCTACTCTTTTGAGTGTCGTTGTTGTATCGAACTCTCCTCTATTCATTATCTCCTTGATTCTAAACAGTATTTGAAGTTCCTCCTCAGACACATCTGGATTATTTTGCCAATTATTCTACGGTTTTCTACTTTCGCTGTCACCAGGTTGTGCTTTACCGTTATTATTATTATTATTATTATTATTATTATTATTTTGTAGTAGACCAGGTAGTAGTAGCCCATGGAGACAATTATTATTATTGTTATTGTTATTATTACAACTCGCACACCACCCAACTAAGGACAGTGGAAGGGGTCTAAGCCTGCTACGGGCTCCCAGCATCCCGCCAGGTAAGGCCGCAACAGACATTGCACATTTCAGGGAACTTGTGGGGAAAGGAAATTTTACCATTAAAATGGATTTTAGGAAACACCCACGGGGCCAGCCCTTACTCGCCCAACTTATCCAGTCAGGAAGGAGTAAGGGATATACACCCCTCTAAAGTCCCTGAAAGTACTCCCCGATGCGTATATCCAGTTTGACCTTAACAGTACCCTGTTGCACTTCAAACCAATTAAGGTCAGTTTAGGCCTGCCACTTCAAGGGTTAAGTCTGAATATTGTTTTATTCTTAGACTAGTGCAGATCTGTTTCAGCAATTAAGGCTGGTTCATCCTCAACCAACTAAGGTCAGGGGCATCAGCCTGCTGTACAGATTTTCTTCTAGTCCTTGGGCTGACAGGGCAGGTTTGCCAACATCTGAAGGTAGTGTACTTGCAGCTGCCAGCCAATTAAGGCAACCTGAGGCTTTCGGCTACCTGTCTACCCAGCTGGCAAGGCAAGGGCGCCACTCCCTAGGTCATTTCATCAAAGCCTGCTCGTTTTATGGAGGTCACTGGCTCCGAGTCAATGCCCTGCCTACCTATTTCGGGTTTTATCTCGAAGTTTCCTTCTCCTAGATAAGTTGCCATCCAAGGCTAAAGAGTCTTATCTACCCTTGGCTAAGGGGTTGCTGGCACTTGCCAAAGGTGCCACCTCGGACTCTGGTAGGCGGGAGCGTCCACATTCTCGTAGTAGGCTGAAGCTGTGCTTGTTCTACTCCAGTGCCTAAATTGTTATTATTATTATTATTATTATTATTATTATTATTATTATTATTATTATTATTATTATTATATAAACTAAGGATATTGGAAGGGTTTTCAGCCTGCTACAGGCGCCCAGGATCCTGCTAGGAAAGGCTGCAACAGACATTGCACATTTCAGGGAACTTACGGAGAAAGGAAATTTTACCATAAAAATGGATTTAAAAAAACACCCACACAGCTTTCGCTCATTCACGTATAATTTCTGGTTCACATACATTAGGGGCTTACAGTGTAAGAGCTATGAACAGTCTTGGAGTTGCAAGGCCATTTACACCGGTGTCGCGTGATGACGGGAAAAGAATAAGAGTTTATATGATCTCGAGTATATTTATTAAATATACATTTTGCATGTGGTTGTTGCTGTAATCCAGACACTCATCGGGTTTTTTCACTCCTCTTGTGTGTCCATGTTATTGTACTCTAATTCAGGTGCCTGGACGTTCAGGAGGTGGAGGAGTGACCTAGTAAACAAGTGGGTTGTGATTGATTCTAGCATTAGGTTTGCTGTGCCTGTCAATATCGAATTTGGCGTAGCCGTCTTAAAACGATTTGTTTTTTAGGCATGCCAGGAGCGTCCTGACAAGATTATTACAGCATTCAATTTGGCTCTGGCGCTGTCCATTGCTCGAATTCATAGGTTTGAAGAACCTGTAAGTATCTGCCACTGTAACTTCTTATTTTCCATGAATATCCATGTTTCTTCGTACACAATACACAGCAGGAAATTGGCATAAATAGGTACTTGTGAACTCAAAAAATTAAAATATGGAATCCTAACATGTACAAATGTACATGTTAGGATTCCATTAGGTTAACAGGTTCAAATGAACCTGTTAACGAACTTTAGTTCCCAGAACGTTGGCAACACACATCAACTTTATTGTCTTTAAAAAAAAATGTTTTGCGATCAAAGTTACGCGATCAAAACTTGGTACTGCACTGTGAATGTGAATGTCTGTTAGGCACTTTCCCCACTTCGTGAGATGCGACAGAAAAATCATAACTATCATAAATTGACTATCATAAAAAGATTCTTTGTTGACAACAAATAAACCAAAAATTTTGGCAAATCTATAATCTTAAACTGCTCCTTAAATGGCCTGGACAAATGTCTTGGGTAACTGAAATTTCATTGTCCCTAATAGTGTGTATTGTTGTCTGTTGGCGCTATTTAATGCCCTTTCATGCAAATGATTGCGTATAAATGCGAATGAATGTTACTTTGTTTGCAAAAAGTTTAATCGAACGTGACGAATGAGTAAACGAATGTCAATTCAGTTAAATGTAAGTATGTTCGTGTTAATCAGTTCGAGGTTGGCGTTAATGGTAATATATTTTCTGGAAATAAAGAGCAATGACAGCTTTTTATCTGTCGTCATTTTATGATAGAAATACTGAATGGATTTGCTGGACTTTCGAAAAGCTAAAAACATTCGATTAGCGATTCGTGTTTTCACGTTATCCAGACACGGAAATCTACTTGGTATTTCTTACGTCAAGTGGAAGTACATGTGCTTTTGAAAAAATTCAACCAAAAAGTATATTCTGGGTACTGGCCAAAAATATAGTGTACTTTTGAAAGCGTACAGCGAGAAAGGAAAGTAATTTGATCTACAGATAAAATAGTTGTTCAATGTGAACGTATGTTGGTGTATTTTGTTTGAAAATTAGAGTAAGCGATACGATACTGAAGATAAAGGAAATTAAACTAAAGTGGTTTTATCTGTGCTGGAACCCCATCAGTGTTACAACCGATCTCTTCTCTCAGGAAGGGCAGCTCTCATGTGTTACCGTGAACTGATGAAAACTGTAGTACCTGCAGGAAAACCTAAGATGCACGGTGGAAGGAAACCAGACAAACTTCTCAAAATTGATGTTTGAGGTTTCTGTAGTATTGCGTCGGGGGAATTTCGAATGTGTGTGAAGAGTGAAATGGCGTGGCTGCTGATCTATTCACACGACCATCTGGTAGACAGCTAGTTTGGGTGGGAATGAGGAGACGGTGATTTTGATCCTGGTTTTACGATATGGTAGCCAAATTTTGGTTATTTTTGTAAGATATATATGTTAAGGATTACGAGCTGAGTTGATGGATTCTTATGTAAGACGTGTGGTTTAGTAAGGTTCATTGTCCAAAGTTCAAAGGTTGGTAATTGCCGTGACTGATTTCAAAGAATTGCAACGTTTCGGGCAAAGGCCCTCGAAATGTTGGAATTCTTTGAGATCAGTCACGGCAGTTACCAGCCTTTGAACTTTTTACCTTATTTAACACTGTCTACGTAGTATCCTATTTTTATTTCATTGTCCGATATTTGCTTGTTGTTGAAACTGAATGTGTAATGTCGTTTCCAGGTATGATCTTCTATTTCATATTGTATTTTGTTAAGTTTCGTGTTGGTGTTCTTTCGTTGTTTTTTCTAATGTTCGTTTTGTTTCTCAAGTACCGGTAGCTAAACACCTGTTGCATTCCAATTTATGTACAACATTCATAACTTTGGTTTGTTCTTTTGGTGGAATCGTGTGCGGATTTTTCTGTAGATTGGTTTTTCAGGTGGTTTTGGAAGTGCTTTGTAAATGAAAGATGCTTGCATTGTAGTAGAATGAAATGAGTACCATGCATACTGAAGGTGATCCTATTCTCTCTTGATTTTTTGGTTGTTGGATTGATGTTACGATTTGTGCTCGATCGAGTGATGTGACTACGCTTTGTTTGGCTTTAAACTAACGAAGGATAGTGAAATTTAGGTACTGGTCTAGGTGTGTCGGTTTCCGCTTGATGTTGATGGAGGTAGTTTAGTCGGACTGTCTTTTAATGAGGGTGTCTAAGAGAAGTAATTATTTCTTTAGTGAGAAAAGTAATACGGTTTGGGATATTTCTGTTGTTAGCACGAACACTATAATTGTTAAATTTGAATATTGTAATTATAATTATAGATTTTGGATGTGTTGAAAACTGCCATACTTAAGAGTTTCAAAAGTGTGGAACTCAGAAGGACTTCAAAGTGGTTGCAAGGTAATTATATTATGGGTGAGGGCCATAGTAAAAAATATCTGTAAAATTTTAGTTTGCCAGGATTGCCGTCAGGGCTTTGGGGAATTATTTCTAAAACAATGTTTTTAAAGAAGTAGGACACTGTTTATTGTTCTTTTCCTGTGCTGTAACAGTTTGATTTCATGTATTTTCACTGATCTAAATAATTTAAAGTACGGCTTCTCACTTGGGTAAACTCTTCCCTTGTTTCGATCAAAAGCGGCTGTCGCTTTTGTTCTTCGACTTTGCTAAACTTTGTTAGTTTACTTTTGTTCTCACTGCTTTTCCAATATCCTTTTGGCATTCTATTTGTTGCAGTTTTGCTTCATTCTACAGTGTCAAATTATTTTGTCACACAAGACGAAAATTTGACCGAGAACTCGCAACACTGAAGGGGAGAAGGAGGAAGCGTAAAGCGTATTCATTTTTAAGTGTTGTTCCAATATTTCTGGCCGCGATTATAGCAACCTTCCTCCAAGTTCCCCGATTTGCACACGGCATACATGAGTGAACCCGAACCTTCATATATATTCCTGTATATACTCCTGGCATGTGTATACCTGTACATACTCCACCCTTATGTAGACTCCACGCACATTTAGTCTATCGTGCAACCTGACGCCGTCTAGATTAGTGTTTGCATCCGCTCGGATTTTCAACCCTTGCACCACGCTTTGCGTTGTGGTCCAGAGAATGAATTTGCTATTTTGGTATATGGTGTCTTAGATCCGCTATCATAGATATGCTATCATGGATCCGCCTTCTTGAATTCCTTTAAATTTGTTCAGTTATATAACTAATCTAAAAAACGAAGCAAGTGGACTAAAAAAGCTTATTTGCATATGGAGTAATACTTTACTACAGAAAGGTGAGGCAATGATAAAGTTACAAGGAGAAATGAACTTAATTAGAAATTGAGCCACCATCTTGAATTTTGACCTTTTAACTTCACGTTTTCCTAAAATAAGTTTTAAATGGCCCTTTTAAAAATATAATTATATCTAATTTGATAAAGTGTTGATAAAGTAGGCGGAAAATACAAGAATGATTATCATGGAAACATCATAGATGGATAAACCGGAGGCAAATATTCTCAGTTAAATATGAGGATAAGCCATAAAAATTGGCGGATGTAGTTTAGACGGTTTTGAAATTACATTTGTTGCACGCGAGATTACTGGAAATGTCATACAAACCGAAAAAGTGATACAAACCGTAAACTCTTTCGTATTCGCATGTTCAATAGTCTCCACGAAACGTTTATTTATTGTCCTGAATTATTACAGCTGTTTCCTGTCCGTACTCAGCAATACTCACTCGCCCACAACGTTGATGCTAGATCCTCCGTACTTGTACTGCGAATTAGTATAAAATTTCTGCTAAAAAGCTTTTCAAACCCAACTAGGATTTCGGTAATATAGTGAAAATGAACCTTATTTTAATTTTGTACAAATTATAATCATTATGCTTGTAAAATCGCTAAACTGCTTATGAAATAATACCTTGTTGTCATTCTGTCGTGCCACGGAAATTAACCTGATCATAAAAAGTTGCACGGGCGACTTTTAACTTGGAAAATAAATAGTTTCGTACTTAAATCTACCCAGGACGGGGGAAAGTTCACAAGAAAAAAGGAAAACATTAATTAAATGAAGACTCGTTTGTGTTATTGAAAATACTATCGGTGGTCTCCAACTACAGTATGAATTTGTGCATCATGATAAATAAATTGATGTAAATGACTTGATATTTCCGTATCATTTATCTGCATTATTTGCACCATTTGTTGATTCTTTAGATAATATCGAAGTTATTCCTGATATCTCGAAAGAAATCCTTCAAACTGTACAAAATAGGTACGTAACTCTTTGCTTAAGCCGTTATCGCCAAGTGTCTGATATATCGGACATCTCTGTGTGTCGTTATTTACACTGGATAACCCTATCAGCTACCTAAGCTGCACTACCTAGAGGTGCAATAAGTGCCTCCCGTCGTGTTTCCAGTGTTACGTGCAGGAGGAAACCAGAGTACCCGGAGAAAACCTGCGGCGCTTGGTAGAGTCAAACTGGAGAACACTGTTCTCACATGTGACCACGGTAATTTTAATCCTCTCCACAACCGTGCGAAGCGCGGTGTGAGGGTACAAACCTCGACGTGCGTGGAGTCCATTTGCGCGCGTGGTGACTTGGGCGAAAAATTCTGCAGTGCGTATCTTTGTTTGTGCCCTCATTCACCGCGCAAAGCGATGTGCGAAGGTACTAATCTCGACGTGCGTGGAGTCCTTTTACAGTTTACAAAATGAAAGTTGAGATCGAAGGATATTCTCGTTCTTTTTTAACTTTTATGGACCTCAGCAAAGTTGTCTACATCATTTCAACACTAAAGCCAGTAAATCATTGAACATCAGCTTACGAATAGACTTTCTTTTAAAACGGTTGGTGCTTGCGGCTTGATTCAGTTTTTGAGGCCATCTTAGTAACAGAACCATTCATGATTTGGATACTGAAATAGCAGTTTTCACACCCAGCAGCTCCATGGAATGCGCCTAACTTATCACTTTTCATAGTGAGGCTTTGACTTTGTTCTGATGAATATCTACAAAAGACGTAAAGGAACTCGAGCTGGCGCTTGTTGCCTGGACATTTGCCGAAGGACTTAGTGTAAACGACATTCTTCGCTGATGTTAAACGGAGGGCGATTTGTATGAATCGAGAATTTTCAAGTTTAGGTTATCATTTAGATGAGCTACGTAATTTCCAGGTACGTATAAACTGAGAAGCCTTGAAATTCAAGTTTCGCGAACGGAATAGTTTGCTAATCTTCCTCGTAGACCGTTGTTTTCAGCAGATTCCGAAAGTAGCTTTCCGACTTCATTCTTCCCTGAGGGAGACTTCTTGTACCAAATATTATCTTCTGATCCATATACGACCAGCATTTGCTTTCTTCTAGATTTTAAGATTTGTATGCTCCGGCACTTTTTTTTACTTCCTCAAAAATGAACTAAATAGAATGTTTAACTAGTGAAAAAGTACTTCTTCTAATTGCCTCAACTCGTTTTTCTTGCCACAAAACTTTCTTCGGGTTTGGTTGTATTTTCTTTCCTGTTCTTTCCGGTTCTTGGTCAGCAGTAAGATTGCAGAACTCGCTCATGTTATCTATGTTTATTTTGTTCCTTTCGTTGTTCGTTTTGACCTCGTCACAAAAGTCTTACACCTCCTGGTTGATCACTTAATATAAATGTTCATCATAGCAACTCTTAGACATTTGTCCCCAAGTTTGTTAAAATGTAGAATTTTTCAATTTTTTTACGACAAAAAAAGTCAAAAAAAATTCAATCTTTGGTAGTCCGTAGTGCTGTTATCCGACAGGTATCCTATGGGAATGCTCAATTTTTAAAAAGGACCGTCTGGCCATGTAATAAAATATCACCTTTAGGCGAACTGATAGGGAAGTATAAGAGAATGACCACGTGAAATACCACAAGCCTATAACTGATACAGGGTCTTGATCAGAGCATTCATTGTTTTAATTAGGGGTGCACCGGATAGTGTTTTTTATAGCCGGCTGGATACCGGATTTACCGAATAATTGAAAAAAATCCGGCCGGATACCGGTATTTTGGATGAAAAGCTCGCACTTGCCACAAATCAATCATTACCCAAATTAGGTTTGGATTGAGAAGAGAAAAATTAAAACTTTACACTGAAGTTCAAATATGATTTGTCTTTTTTTGCAAGTAATTACTTTAAAACATTACTTGTTCACTGGCGTTTATAATTATTACAAGCATTAATTAGACAAGTTACGAGTTGCAACTTGCAAATGGCGGAAAAATGCAACAGAACTGAAGATGATCATGAAGATGAAACTCCTTTTCATTCATCACAATGCAAGAAAATTCTGAGAATGCCACTATATAACAAACTAGAGTGGGACTACAAACAACTTCGTGTAAAATGGTTGTTATGCGCATCAATATGTGTCACTTATTGAGATTGTTATCAAGTAACAGACGATTAACTTCAGTTTATTTGTTAAAAAATAACGTTAGATCAGAACACGAGTTTACATTGTTTCTTCCATTAATGTCTGTTGTTAGTATGGTACAAGTAACACAAATTGACAATTGTCTTTAGAAAAGCAAATTATCCGGTATCGGGCCGGATATAAGAAAATAACCGGCCCGATACCGGATAGTCCCATTACCCTACAATCCGGCCGGATACAATATCCGGTGCACCCCTAGTTTTAATTGTGAGAATGGATCTGTTGGCATTTGTTAAGCCGTTAAAGGCCATTCTCACCAGACACTTTAACACAGAATTGAAAATCTTAAACATAAATATGATGACCGGCAGTTAAAATATAAAAATATTTCCAATTGGTGTTTTTTGTTATTAATTAGTGGCCGAGTTGTCTAAGTTTCTGACTTTTTTTTTCTTTTCTCTATTTTTTTTTTGTGCCGGAGTGAGCCGTTTAAAACCTTCTAGTGGCTCAGGGCCCTCCTCACATATACTAACTTCATAGTTCCCATTATGCAAAAACTGTTGTTGATTCACTCTCCCAGTTATAACAACGACGATTTGTCAACTAAAAGTTGAATTTTAAGCTTTTTGACAATTTTGAAAAATTATCAGTTACTCGGATTCTCGAGAGATATCTTGGAAGGGTAGGCGAGGGTTTGTTGCGCACACGTATTTCTAATCCCCTCGCTCACTGCGCCAAGTGCGGTGCAAGGGCCTAATGCCCGAGCGGGCAAAGGTACTAATCTCGACGTGCGTGGAGTCCTTTTACACGCATGGTGACCAGAGGGAAAATTTTCGCAGTGTGTATCTGTTTATACCTACCTACCTACCTACCTACCTACCTACCTACCTACCTACATACATACATACATACATACATACATACATACATACATACATACATACATACATACATACCTACATACCTACCTACATACCTACCTACATACCTACCTACATACCTACCTACATACCTACCTACATACCTACCTACATACCTACCTACCTACATACCTACCTACCTACATACATACATACCTACATACATACATACCTACATACATACATACCTACATACATACATACATACCTACATACATACATACATACCTACATACATACATACCTACATACATACATACCTACATACATACATACCTACATACATACATACCTACATACATACATACCTACATACATACATACCTACATACATACATACCTACATACATACATACCTACATACATACATACCTACATACATACCTACATACATACATACACTGTGTCTGAAGTTATTATGCAAGAGTGATAATTTGAAATATATTTTAATGCGTTTTGCAAAACCTCATAGCAATCACACACATAATAAAGTGATATACAAGAAAACTATCTTCACTTTTATTTCAGTTGTTTCGGGCCCTGCTACGGTATTTCTAACAAAAATTTATAATGTTGGGTGTCTGAAAGTATTATGCAAATGGTAATTTGTCTGACCAAACACTGAGCTTTAGTGATGTTAATGGAATATTTACTACCAGAAACCAATTTAACATTCTATTTATTTCTAAACATCAAACAATGGAATCATTTTACATGTAAATATATCTACCTTTTTTATCATTTATTTTAATAAGTAGATCATCCATTAAATTTGTGAGACACTTCACTGTTTCAGGCTTGATTGCTGGAGTTGCTTTTTTAATTGCCTCCCACAACTCTGACTGGCTTCTGTACTGTTTGCCACCACTATACAGTTCCCTCTTTACCAGTGCCCACATGTTTTCAATCGGAATTAGATCACGAGAGGACGATGGCCATTTCATTAATTTACTTCCCGTAAACCCCTTTTGAGCCAAAAAGTCAGAAGTACTTCGTGACGCATGAGAGGGGGAATTGTCTTGCATGAAGACGCAGTCCTTCTTAAATTTTCGACTTTGAGCTTTGTACCATTTGAAGAATGTGTCTTCCAGTAAAGCGCGATAGTTATCACTGTTTAGCTTCACTCCTTCATCCACTTTGAACAGTCCAATTACTTTGTCATTGACAATCCCTGCCCACATCATGATTCCACCACCTCCGTGTTGTTTCCTCAGCCTTGGAGGAGCTTCCTTATCACAGAGAACCCACCCTTTAGACCAACCACACGAACCATCCATAGTCACCCTTGATTCATCTGTAACAATCACTTTACTAAAGTCAGTTTTCAAGTTTTCCCTGGCCCAATTCAAACGGTTCTGCATGTGTGTTTTATTGAGAGGAGGTCTGCTAACTGATTTCTTGACTGTGCTTATTGTTCGAAGGATTCTACACCTTTTATCACGTTTCACTCCTGTTATTCCTGCCTTGTCAAACACTTCCGCGCTACTTAGTAGTGGATGCTTTGTTAGAATTTGCTTCAATTCTTCTTTGTCTCTGTCGCTAGTGTTCTTAAATCCTTTTTCTTTGCTTCTTACCTTCTATTTGTTTACGTCTTCCATTGCATTCTTAACTATTCGATGGTCTCTTCGTAATATCTTTGAAATTTCTAATGTTGTTTTCCCTTTAGCTAATAACTGCACAATTTCCTTTTTCTCAGTTGCTGATAAATCTTTCTTTTTGCCCATGTTGACTTTTTAAGTAAGAGATCGGCAGCGTTATAGCAGCATTAGCAGTGTTATTACACTTGCATAATAACTTCAGACACTGCTTTTTTAATTAGTTGGCTATTTTGGGAATAAATCGGACCAGTTCGTGTAACGTGTATGTAAATATATTGCTATTAATTGCTTATATATCGCTTTATTATATGTGTGATTGCTATGAGGTTTTGCACAACGCATACAAATATATTTCAAATTATCACTCTTGCATAATAACTTCAGACGCAGTGTACATACCTACATACATACATACATACCTACCTACATACATACATACATACCTACATACATACATACATACATACATACATACCTACATACATACATACCTACATACATACATACCTACATACATACATACCTACCTACATACAAACCTACCTACATACAAACCTACATACATACAAACCTACATACATACATACATACATACATACATACATACATACATACATACATACATAGGTGAAAAGGTTGTTAACAACTCTGACAGTGCTCGATATCTTATTCGATACAGCAAGACAATAAAGCAGGACGAAAAGATGAATGTTGTTACTAGTAGTTTCACGCCAATAGACGATCTTCAGACAACTGAAAGAAAGTTCGGTTCAATGGTCTTTTATAGAAGTCATTACGTAGATAGTTTGGAATGTGTTGACGTCCTGGTGTAGTTGCGTAGGTAGTGTTTGTCTCTGTGGCGGCATTTCGAAAAGATTTCCGTTCTTTTGTTGAGGAGCTTTTTCGGGTCGGTCTCATAATGGCAGCTTTTCCTTCAAGGCACAAATTGCATCTTTTCCCGCGCTTGTGTATGCTTTTGCATGTTTCAGTATTGACCATTTTACTTCATACTCTCTTTTCTCGCTTTTCAGGTTCCAAATATGGGTTGATAACGTTGTTTCTTTTGAGTACTTGGCATTCCGAAAAGATTTCACATGGTTGTTGCAGCGGGTTTTGAATGAGTTGGCTGTCATACCGATGTATTTTTTTGTGGTTCCGTTGCACGTTGTTGTCACTTCGGCTTAGTAAATCAGATTGGATGAAAGGCATTTTCCTTGGAGAGGGCAGGTTTCGCTTTTTTGGCAATTGCAGCTTAGTTGGTCCGTAGTAGAAGTAGGGGCTTGAATTGCGTGTTTCGACAAAACGTGTGTGTTGTGTCTGTTTATGACAATTTTCATGCTGTCCATGCAGCTGCAGCTTATTTTCATGGTGTTCCTGTTAAAAATCTTGGCTAGTTTGTTGTGCGCGGGGAAGTGCTTGTCCACGAGGTTGAGAAATTTTCTGCCGATGTTGGTGTTTATGTTTCTGCTAAATGGGGGGTTGAACCAAAGGATGTTACGCGATCTTTTTTATGTTCAGTGGATGCTGGTTGGGGGTCATCAGGTAAGCATTCGATTTTGGATTGGAAGCCGCTGAATTCAGTGCGTTGTTGTAAGCTGGGGCGGTGCATTCGAAGGTCGCTTGGTCGGAAGAAAGTCTTGAAATTCTTCTGTTAACGGACTTTGGAAGCTGTTTAATGATTGATGGTGGATGGTTAGAGTGGCTCTTGATGTATAAAGTGTCGTCGTCTGGTTTCTCGTAGGGTTGGTACTTTTCGCTGATGAGGTCTAGGGCGATGTCTAGGAAGTTAACGATTTTCATGTCAATACTGATTTTCATGGTCAATACTGAAACATGCAAAAGCATACACAAGGGGGGGGGGGGGGGGGAGATGCAATTTGTGCCTTGAAGGAAAAGCCGCCATTATGAGAGCCGACCCAAAAAAGCTCCTCAACAAAAGAACGGAAATCGTTTCGAAATGCCGCCACAGAGACAAACACTGCCTACGCAACTACGCCACAACGTCAACACATTCCAAACTAACTACGTAATGACTTCTATAAAAGACCATTGAACCGAACTTTCTTTCAGTTGTCTGAAGATCGTCTACTGGCGTGAAACTACTAGTAACAACATTCATCTTTTCGTCCTACTTTATTACATATATATATATATATATTCTGATGAAGGAAAATCACAATTCTGATGAAGGAAAATCTCTAGTCATCAACGAAATTGTTGACTTATAATAAACGTCGAGTTAAAGTATCATAATGTTTCTGAATATTCTCTTTACTTAATCGGCTTTACCACCCCATAAATACTGAACCCGTGGCCATGCTCTTGGTAACGGCCTCCGTAGCTCAGTTGGCGGAGCATCACACTAGATTCGCGGAGTCGCGGGTTTGATTCCCAGCTGGAAGGCCAAAAGTTGCATCTTCGCAACACGTCCCGGTCGGGTCTTAAAAATCGAGGTAGCCGAACACTCGAGATTTTCCTTCATCAGAATTGTTGACCTATATATCTACGGATTCCGGTCACTCAACAATGTCGTGTGGGAAGTTCGGGGACTGGTATGTTGTTGACCAAACCTTACTTAGGTTACTTAGCTTCGGTCCGTATTGAACACTGACCTCAATAATGAACCTGGCCTGCGGGTGCTGCTTAAAAAGTTGTCGAGAAAATGGTGGCGTCATTAGAGGTCCTTTTGCTCATGATGACGACCGCTGACATAGAATTTTCTACTGAATTACTACTAGAACGAAGACTCGTTTTGGAAAGGATTGTTTGCTCAACGTTTTTGCTGCGTAATTTTTGCTTTGCAAAACGTTCAACTTTTCTCATTTCAAAGTTAAGATTGGGGTTTATTACCGAACTACCTATTCATGAACCCCTTGACACTATTTGGTAAGTTTTTTTCAAAAAACCCCAGCAAAATTGAAGTTTTTTTCCCAACTTTTTTCACTGAACCTAATCTCAAATCTCGATATGGACATATTTTAGTCCGTTTTTTCCAACAATGTTTTATTTCATCGAGTGAATAGCTTGAAGTGTTCCTGTCCACAAACACGTTGTTTTTCTAACCTCATTATGAGTGGGAAACAGTTATTTCGACTTATTTCATCAGAAAAGGGTAAAGTCAACATCTATAGACTAAAGGTTAAGCACGAAAAAAAAAACAAAACGAAATAGCAAACTGGATTCTTGAGTTTTATTAAGAAAACTTACAAAGTGGCTTCCAAACAAGTTCTTTTGTGGGTAGTTAAGAAAAAACCCAGAACCAGAAACTTAAGACGAGAAAAAATCATCGCTACGAAAAGTTCTCAAGCGTAAATAAACTTTCACCAACAAGCCTTCTGTAATAGCTCATACAGTAATAGCTCTCTTTCCCGGAGGCCAGTAGTATCAGTCACGAGAGAAAGGACCTCTACAGACGCCATCGTTTTACGGACATTCGCTGTAGTTGATTTGTTAGGAGGACCTGCAGTCCGGGTATATTATAGAGGTCAGTGGTATTGAAGCAAATCGATTTGGTCTCGTTACTTTTTTCCCTTGTATGGATCTCTCGGAAGTTGTTTACATCATATGAACACTGAAGCCAGTAAGTGACTTAAGACCGGCAAACGGAATGGCTTTCTTGGTGCTTGCGGCTGGTTTCACTTTTGGGGGACATCTTAGTTACTGGACAATTTATGACTTGAAAAAACAGTTCTAAAATTCAGCTCTTTGGAATATACATCGGCCAACTGTTCACTTTGTGTACCAATGCTTTGGCTTGGTTCTTTCTGATGAATATGTACAATAGACGTTACGGGAACTCGCATGTTGCCAGGGCATTTGCTAAGCAACTGATTGTAAACGACATTCATCGCTGAAGTTGAATCGATCCTGATTTGTATGAATCGAGACTTTTCACGTTCTAGTAATCACTTAGCTGAGCTACACAATTACAGGTACGTCTTAATGCAGTTGCTTTGAATTGCCAGTTTTGTGAACGGAATAGTTTTGAGCAGCTTTCAATAGTGGCTCCCCAACTTCATTCTTCCCGAAGAGAGACTTCTTGTACCAAATATTATCGCCTGGATTTTGCTCTTGTTTAATGGCAAAGTAGAATGCAGACTCGGGCTCATCTCTAGGACGATGGCTTTTGAATATTTTGTAATACTTATATGGATTGCGTTCATAGTCTATTGTTTGAGAAGTGAGATAAAACACTCAGCGTCCCGAAGATTTGTCTAGAGCTGACAGTCTTAATCCTTACTTCGCATTCCGCACGACGATTTCATTGCCTTTTCAGGATTGTTTCCCAATGAAATGTCATCCCATTGAAGATGTCGGGATCTATTTCTGGTTTGGAATCAAAGATGCAAGACAAACAGCCACCTGGAAACACGCTGAAAAGCTACTTATCATTGGTGATGATACTTTCCTTCGGCGAAAATGTTGTCCGCTTCAGTCTTTCTCAATTCTCGGGTGGCTTGTGGATGATTACCTTTACGATGTTCCACCAGTAGTGCTTTCATCAGGATTTTAAAACTTCTCAAGAAATTTTAAAAGTTTAAAGCCGTCTTCTTTCTGTAAATTTACCGTTGAACCCTTTTTGCTGAGGTGCCGCTGAACGCTTCGTTGAAAGTAGGTAGGAATTTCAGGTTTATACGCCACTTTCCTCTACTCGTTCATCTTTCGAAAAATTTTGCACAAGGGTTGCTTTACGTATTTTGTTGTATGTTTTGTATTTTCCGATTTTTGGTAAACAATAAAAGTACAGAACTCGTTCGTGTTTTCTTTGTTTATTTCGTCGGTTTTGTAATTCTTTTCATTTTCGTCACCACAGTCTTGTACCTCCGGATTAATACTTAGCATTAATCTTCGTCATAGTACTTCTAATAGACATTTGTAACCAACTTTGAGATAATGTAGGATTTATCAGTTTTTTAAGACAAAAAATATCAAAAAAATTTTCACTCATGGGCTGTCCGTAATGATGGTATTCGACCGGTAACCTATATGAGAATGCTCTACTTTTAAGACGAAAAGTCCAGCCGTTTCACGCGTTCTAAAACTGTTAAAGCGTCAGTTCTAAATTTTAGAACAACGCTTTGAAGCGTGGCCAGATTGTAATCTGAGCAACCTGGCCTCAACCTAATCCTAAACCAAAAACTAATTCTAAACCTAACCCTAATCCGAACCCTAATCCTTGCCCTGATCACATAACCTAACACTTTGACCAACTCGCCGAGTTTTGGAGGAAAACTTTTTAGAGCCAGGTTGCTCAGATTACAATCTGGTCACGCTTCAAAGCGTTATTCTAAAATTTAGAACTGACCCTAGCGTTTTAGAACGGATGAAACGGGAGGAAAGTCTGTCCATCTAATAAAAAATCTTCCTTTAAAAAAAATTAGCGAGAAGTTTGATTGGAAAACGACATTAAATACCTCAAGATCGCAACTAATACAGGGTATTGATACGAACATCCATTGTTTAGCAGTAGAATTGTCAGAATAGATCTCTTATCGTTTGTTTCACCGTTAAAGGTTATTCTCACCAATCGTTTTGTTTTAATAAATCAGAATGGAAATTTTAACGTAAATATGACGACAAGTAGTTTAAATATAAAATTATGTCCAGTTTGGGTTTTTAATATTTGTTGCCAAAGGTTGTTTTTCTTTTACTGCATTCCCTCTTCCAGTTATAGTAAGGAGGATTTGTCTTTTTGACCATTTTGAAAAATTATTAACGTTACTCGGATTCTCGAGAGATATATTGGAAGGGTGGGCGAGGGTTTGTTGCGTACACGTATTTCTAGTTTAACTTCTTGAGACCATCTTAGTTACAGGACAGTTGACCATTAGTGTGTTGAAAGAGTAGTTTTCAAACTTAGCTCCAGCGAATCTGCCCGACTTACCACCTTTTGTTTGGAAGCTTTGAGTTTGTTATTCCTGATGAATCTCGACAAAAGCTAGGAGTAAGGGGTCTTGAGCTGGCGCTTGTTGGCTAGACATTTGCTGTACAACTCATTGATTAGGATATTCTTCGCTGATATTGAATGGATACTGATCTGTTTTAATCGAAAATTGCAACTGTGTTACATAAATCACAGGTATGTCCAAACCGAGAAGCCTTGAAATACAGGTTTCGCAATCAGAATGGTTCTTTAATCTTCCTTGCAGGCCATTGTTTTGAGCAGCTCTCGAGGTACCTAATTTTAAGAATTTTTTATCACTGCACATTTTTGCGAAAAGTTTAGCCAGGCAGAAGCACGCCGTTGAAAAATTTCTGACCACACCCTAATGATAACATGTGTAACCACTGAATTTAAAATAGGCTACATTTGATATTCAAAAATGCCAAAACCAAGATACAGTACATACTGTTACTACATTCTACGACTGTCCATGAAAGCACAGTTTCATAATCCTGCCTATCAAAACTGACAAAGCAAATTTTATCACTGCACATTTTACATTTAATCACTGCACATTTTACTTTTATCACTGCGCAAATTGGTTATCATTTTACATTACCTGTAAAATTAGGTATGGCTTTCGAAAATAGCTTCCTGACATTATTCTTTCCTAAGGGATAGTTCTTGCACCAAATATTATCTTCTTTCCGATATTCGACCAGTCACTGCTTTCTTCTGTATTTTAAAACTTATCGAGAAAGTTTAAACTCGTCTTCATTCAGCAAATTTGCCGTTGAATTCTTTTGAAGTGCCTGTGAATACTTAGTTGAAAAGTCGTTAGAGTTGCAGGTTTATATTATACTCTTCGCCATTTTTCTTTTTTACTTCTTCGAAAATAAACAGCAGAAAGTTTAACCGCGGAAAAGATACGTTTTTTACTTCTCCCTGCTCATTCATCTTTTCGCAAAAGTTTTACTAGATTTCATTGTTGTATTTTGTTTTTTGTTTTGTACTTTCCGGCTTGTAGTCTGCAGTAAAATTGCAGAATTCGTTCATGTTTTCTTTGTCGATTTTGTAATCGTTTCATCTTTGTCATAAAAGTCTTATATCTCTGGATGAATAGTGTAAGTCTTTATAATAGTACCTCCTAGACTATTTTTACCAATTTTGAGATAATGTAGAATTCATCAACTTTTATTGACAGAATGTCAAAAAAGTTTTCAGTTATGAGTAGTCCGTAGTGTTGCTGTCCGACCTGTGACCTGCTGTAAGAACGGTCTGTTTTTAAGACGGACAGTCTGACCATGTAATGAAAAATCTTACTTTAAAGCGAATTGAGTGAAGGGTGTAAGCAGAAAACCACACGAAATACTACAAGCAAGCACCTGATATAGGGTCTTGGTCCACGCATCCATTGTTTTAATTGTGAGAATAAATCTGTTGAACCTGGTTTACACTAAGCAAAATAACGGGGTCACGCGAAGGCAAAAGGCACTCAGTTCTTTGTCTACTGACATTTTGGTCAGCAGACAAAATGCCAGCACATCTTGAGGGTTTGTATGCTTGTGGCTAATCAAATTACGAAGTAGCTTCGGAGGGTGACGAAGCTTTGCGAAATAGCCGCCATTCTGTTTAGTCACGTGGTGAAAGCCTAAAGGGTCGCGAGCGAGTTTGCAAGTTTTATCGAAGAGAAGTTCCACGCGGTGTTATAGTATTACATTGTTTTTTCCTCTTGTTTAGTTTATTGTAGCCGTCGTGGTTGCACTGTCCGACCGTTTGGTCGGGGTCTTATACGTACGGTCGATGTTGAAATGTTACATGCTTCAGATTGCTGGTAATGCAGCAATCATTCAGCCTTTACCATCGCCATTTGTTTCCCCAACAACAGTCTCTGGGTACGACATTGACTTATTAGTAGCACAGTGAAAATATCAACATTCTTGTAATCCCTCGACACACGACATTTTATATCGCAACATGGCGCCGCAACAAATTGATATTTGCAACAGCCCATTCGTTCATATATTATAACGATATTCCATTGGGACGATATCTTGCCTTCTCAAAAATCGTCCCGTCTATAATCACCTAAACAACTCGAGGAACCGTCATCACGCTGGGAAACCACCCTCCACACTCTCACCTACTTACGAATTGTGCTCATCCAGCAATTACCTGTTGGTATCAGCACAACCCCAATCTCTTCATATCTACAATCAAATCTTCCGTTCACTTGCAATCAAACTGTCAGCAGACACATGTACGCATTGCGTACCTATTTTGTCGATATGTCGATAGTGTAGACAAGGTTCCATAATGGAAGTAAAGTAACATAACAATATGGAATAAGGAAATGAGGAAAAACCTGATCTTTTTGTGTTATAATGTTCAAGTTCTTATGTAATTATGTCACTAGGGGTAACTTCAGCATTTGTAATCCCGTTAAAGTTCATTCTCACCAAACGTTTTAAAGCAGAACTGAAAATTTAAAATGCAAATGCGACGATTAGCAATTTGCATATAAAAGATTTTCCAATTCTTGTCGTTATTTTGAGGTCGGATCGTTTAGGGCTTTTCATTTTTATTTTTAATTTTTGTTATTGCATTCATTCTTCCATTTATAAGTCGGACGATTTGCTTATTAAAGGTTAAATTTTAAAGTTTTTGACAATCTTGAAAAATTATCAATCTTACTCGAAGGGTGGGCGAGGGTTTGTTGCGTACATGTATTTCTAGTCAGATAACTGCTCGTATCTGGAATCGAACCACAGTCATCAGTGGTGAGAGCTACAGCACTACCACCTAGAACAACAGGATAAAATGTGTCAAGGAACGAACTCAAACAAAATAATATTTTGCTAATTTGATATTTTTTTTCTTCATTGACGATCCTTGTTCAGCATGTTTGGCTGGGATCATGTTACACAAGGCATCGTTCAACTTGGTTTCGTTTTAATGGATACTTTTGGTTCTAAGAACAACGGTAAGCAATCAAGGAATTCCAACATCATTAAACATTACATTTTGCGTATTTTATAATGGATAGAATAAAGTTTCTTGACATAACTTTCTTTTTAGATACTAGTAACGTTGGACATTCCGCTCCTCAGCAGAAAGCATGCCATTTGGGCTCTCAAATTCTCTTGAACACAGTTAAGGTGATGTACATCCTCTTTAAAGGTTTTTGAACACATTTCTTTGCTTTGGTGAAGTTGCTATCTTAATTCGGGTGGGGATCACAGGTATAAGGAATAACCAAGATATTCTTTGTGGGAAATATGTTGGCATAGTTTTTCATTTTGTGACCTAACATGGTGACAGAATACTCTCATCAACTATCTTTAAAAATATATAAATTTTGCCATGACTAAAATTATGGTATATTTTTGACACTGATTTGGACCAAAGTTTAATATGAAAAAGTATGCATACAATTATTTCCTGGACCCTGGTTTACAACCAGGTGAACAAGACATAATGTAAAAGTGCTACTCTAGTTTAAGGTGTAGTATTCCCAACAGGTTACCTATTTTATTAAGTGGTGACCCTGCTTAAGCACGGTCACCACTTAATGTGGATATCTCCCGAAAACTAAATCTATCAATGGGGTCACCATGTAGAGTGGAAATATGAAACATAACAGCATAGAAAGAAATGGGTTCACCACGTAAAGTGGGTATCTCCCCGAAACTTGAGTAATATAAAAGTGTATGGGTCACCAATTTTAAGTCACAAATTTACATTGTAAAGGCATTTATTCCTCTGGTTTACTGCGGTATGCGCGAGTTAAAAACGCTGGATTTTTTTGTTTTTTTTTTGTTTTTCTTTTTTTTTGACGTTTCCATATTGTTTTTGGTGGGTCACAAATCTGCAATTGCGTTGCACGAAGCATGCGCTGTACCGCGGTCAACTGTTCTCAATTGACAGATGTTTGGGCATTGGAGTATGGTATTGCGACTATCCACACCATCGTTTTGATCAACGAGGGTTATGAGAAGGGACATTATGTAGTTGGTAACGACATTATTTAGCGTGTTTAGCTTAATACGTTCATCTCACTAACGCACACACCATTTACCTTAGAGCCAATGGCGTGTTTGTGAGTTAGGTGAACATTGATGGATTTCGAACGTTTCTAAATGATAATTTGACAAAAGTCAGTCGTAGCGGCTTAAAGTTTTTGAAACCTGAGAACAAAACATGACAAATCAGTAACGCTGACAAAGTAACGTTCGTAATGACTTCCCGCAAGTTTGTTGCGAAAGTTCGGTCTACGCGAAAACCGCGAAATTGCCCATGTATACATAAAAATTATGTCATTGATCCTTCGTCAGAGAAAACTTAGTAACTGGTAGATTAATTTCTACGGATAACAATCGCAGAATTTTTAAAGAGAACTAAGCCGGTTTGAGTCATTAACGTGAAGTTGTCGTAGTAGTCTCTGCCTTAAAATCTGTAAAACGATGGACGTTTCTGTCGGGATACTGTGACCTTGAAACGAAAACTTCACAATTAACCTACACTGCCGAAGTCAACTGAACAATGTTGACTCGAGCGGCATTTGAACTCGCACCTTCGGGATACCGGTCCGCCGCTCTACTTGTTGAGTTGTCGAGTCCACAGAGATTGGAGGCGAGTTTTTATCCAATTTAAGTGCACGAGATATTCTCGCAACAACTTAACGCTATCCATGAGGATAGATGTGCAGTGTTTCAATTCTATTTCAGAATCATCCTCAGGGTATTATGAAACAAAAACTTTACAACTAACCTACACTGCCGAAGTCAACTGCAAAATGTTGACTCGAGCGGAATTTGAACTCGCACCTTCGGGATACCGGTCCGCCGCTCTACCTGTTGAGCTATCGATTCCACAGGGATTGGAGGCGAGTTTTTATCCAATTTAAGTGCACGGGATATTCTCGCGAATTCAAATCCCGCTCGAGTCAACATTTTTCAGTTGACTTCGGCAGTGTAGGTTAATTGTGAAGTTTTCGTTTCATAATACCCTGAGGATGATTCTGAAATACTGTGACCTTCGTGAGGAAAAAATGGAAATCGAAACTGCTTAAATAACTGACTAAAAGTAATTATTTATAAAATAATTCAAAATTATAGCGTTATGAACTGGTAAAAAAAATTACATGCTCGTTAACAGATGTTGTTTTACCAACTGAGTGCCATGCTATATACGAAAAAGCCATTGGGATTAATTTTTGACAGGGATGGATAATCCGGACTATATATGTTGTGCACGTAAATTGTGTTGCGGCAAAAGGGAATTCCTAACCGCCCTGGCATCAGCGTACCAGTGTTCGTTAATTGTTGTCTTTTACTTGCCGTCCTTGGCTAAGACTATCGGATTTTTAACCTTTGGTTGTCTGGAACAACTTTTCTTCTCAGTCATTTCACGAATTACTGTGGTACTGCAATCACACTGTCATTTCATGGGGAAGGATTGAAACGACAGCATTTCAAGATAAGCGAACATTATATAATACGTAAATTCGCCGTAAAAAGATTCATTAATTTTGAGGTGATAATTCTTGTGCTGTTGCGGCTATGGCTGCATGAATTGCAAATTGTAAAGCGCTCGAAACTAAAGGCAGTATGAATTAAACAATGCTAATTTGGACTATACGTGGTCTAATGAATGCTGACAAAAGCAATGCTAAAATTAAGGGACAGGTTATCGTGGGATGAATGTGGTATTGTAGAAGACAATACGAAAATGTTCCTCGGAGAGGACATTTAGTCAATAACATCACGAAATCTTATATGCTGTTCTTGTACAATTACTGAGGAAATCAACTCAAGAGGGCACGTGTACATAAGAAAAAGCAGAAGGTTGGGAATTCGATTGAACGTTTAGATCGAACGCCCTTCGTCGGACGATTTTCTGGTTTAAAAATCAACAGCTCTCAAACTTTGAACTTTTCACACGTCGTCTAATTTTATATCCTTTAAGAATGCATGGTTTACACTTCCTTAGTATAATTTATAGTACTGGGTAATATACTCAATCTTTTTAATAGTGTTAACTGAAATACTTAAAGCAATATAAAAATAGGTTAAAGATAAAATTTCTCTGTCGGAGATTAGCAACTTCGTGTTTCAATTAAGCATAAATGAATATCCCAAGTTGTTTCAGGTGTGTGCCTATAACAACTCGTAACGTCTAAGCAAACCCATCGTCCGTCAAACAATTCATCATGTGGGATGACTACTGTACAAGAAACTTGTGGTTGTAAGGGATATTTCTGAACGATGTTTGAAGTTAAACATTATACGTGAAACAAACGATTCTGAGTTCACCAAGACGTTGCCGCGGGTATGTCCCCTTCGCGATTATTTTCTAAAAAAAACCTGAAGATGGAACGAGATTATAACTCAAAGTAGAAAACTTCTCGATATTAAAATTAGTTTAACAAACCGACTTGGATCACCAAAGTGAGTAACTAGCGTGTGGAACGTTAGCCTGGGGCTATATGTTGGACGCCCGTGGTTTAGAACACCTGAGAACATCCCGTTTAATTATAGCAGTAGTGACGAAACTGCCATTGCGTATACCACTTAGCAGCAATGCAAACTTGGTTCAGAGCGAAGCCTTCATTTCTTCTTCCGAATTCTTTGTCCCCATCACAGACCTCTTGACTAGACTATTTGATTTTCCATTGTTTAATCGCAATTATGAACAGTATTCGTAACCTTTCAGCTGCAATACCAGTAAATTAAAAATGAAAAGAAAGACGGATGTGCAATTCAACGAATTAGGTCAGTGTTTTCTACCTTTTTCCAGGTGATACCGTATCACAATTTATTGGACTAGCTATGCATGACTATCATGGTATATTATTCAGATAAGTGATGGTCTGTTTTTGTATCTTTCAACAAAGGGCAAAGTTTTTACAAAGGAAAAAGGTCTTTAGGCGGAATTTTCATATGTTGATACAAAATACTGACTTTTTAAATAGATGTCTGAAATGTTGGCAGCTAGGTTAGTTTGCTTAAGGGGCAATGCTAAAACTTTTTTAAGCAAACTAATTTAAAAAAATAATCGAACAAAGTCCGTCAGTAAAGTGACTTTGAAACGTAATATGTCAACCCGCCTTACGTAGTTGGGAAACAGTAACTGTGGAGATAGTGTAGAAAGGGTGACTTCAACAACGAACTTGTCAGAGGTGATTGAAATAGTTCTTAATCAATTGCGTGAAAACACGATACTTTTAAAAGTGGAATAGCATCGCAACATAAAACGGATGTTTGAAATGGTGTTTTCATGTCCGTTTTATGTTGCGATGCGATTTTTTAGGGTGCGACCTTGACTGTTAGCTAAGGTTGTTTGTTGCTAAGTAGTGCCGAAATTCTGTATAATTTTTCAGTATTTCTGCTTAGAGTAATCAGTGAGAGGAATCATTCATTTGTATGTTATTACCTTGTACGGTATGTTTTTGTATCAAGAACAAAAAATTTCTATTTTGTCATTTAAAAAGGCCCATGACGTCATCAGAACTGAAATATTGGATCAGATTTTGAACAGATTGCTGACAAAAATGACAAACTCATCTAAGCATTATATTGGTAAGATACACAAATATGATCCTACTGTAGAATTCCAAAAGTGAGACTTCACGTGATATTGAAAATGGTGGAAAACAGGTCTCGAAGTCCGGGCCCCTGGCTCTGTGCGACTACAGTTACAAATATCAGTTGTAACTGTTTCTATTTCAAATCAATTGAAATCGCTCATCTTGATTCACGTTACTTTTATACGTTTCCAGATCTTCTTAGAAAAGCCGTATCAACAAACCCCCAAGCTCTTCTTGATTCTTTACCAAAGGTATGCAACCCTCATTTATGCGGTAGACTTTCGTTTCTGATTAAAAGTTAGCTTTATTCCCTTCAAGGATCGGAATGGAAGCTGTTGCTGGTTGGAGAGACCTGTGACCTTTCTCGTGATCACATTAACCCTTTAGCCCCCAACCGCGAATGCAGGCGCGATTTAATCTATGCAAACTGGATGCGTGAAATGATTTCAATAAAAAGCTAGGTCCTTACTTCGATTATGTTATAAAATACTGACTTATAATGAATGGTGTTAACAACTCTTCCACAGCTCTTTTTTCCTTCAGATATTCAGAGTTCTTTGATATGTATTTATATCGTGAAATTGTCAGAACATTTTGAGTTTTGAAGAATCGAGACTTTCTTCGAAATTATTTAGCGAATTCATTTGAAACTATGCACGCTTGTAGATGTAGTATTACATTCTAGATGTACTATTAAAGTAGCGTTTCCTTGTAAATTGGTTCATGACCAGACTTCTCGCGTTTGTGACACGAAATATACTTATTTTCAATCTGTTTACGTTCGTTTTCACGTTTTAGCTATGGTGAAGGATATCTTAAACCGAATTCTTCATGGTAAATAAGGCAAAAACACAATGCCTTGCTGCATTGTTACAGCATATGTATCATTGTGGTTTTAAGAGAAGAATTATTTGGGTGCTGGCATGTGTCCATCAATCGTATGGAAAAATGGCAGCTAATTTAATATTTTTTTTATGTGCAGTTAAATTTTCGCCGTTCGATCCAAGATAGTTTTTATAATTCAAAAGGAATTGTAACTCATGAGCGAAGCTAAATACTGATGTAAGTGCAGATAAAAGAATATTAAATTGGCAGATATTTCTACACAGGGTCCATGATTTTTTTTTGTCAGGCGATATTTACTATCATAAGGTATGTTCATATTGAAATTTGAATTATGTATATTACTTGAAAGATAATGCATGATTTCCTGAAACGTCAAAATTCTCTGTCAGTTTTATGACCTCATCTGAGTATCTGATCTGAATTTCCCAACAACAGAGATAGCTATGGGATAGCTGTGAACACTTTTCATTACCCTTTCAATTTAGATTAAATCTTCTTCAAATTAAGCAAACTTGATTTTCCGTTTATATACACTTTGCGTATAATATTTAGTTTCATTTTCTACTGGAACAATTTTGCCCTTAAATTCATGTTTAAAATAGTAGGCTAAAATTATTAGAAGTTGGTTTCTCAAAACATACGGCTTTTGCTTGTGTTATAGGTCAAGATTTTTATTTTAAAATTAATTTAAAATTAATTAGTTAAATTTATTTTTATTTCGTTAAGTTTATTAAATTTAATTTAAGATCTACGGTGCTTTAAACTCTGATGATGATACAAATGGAACGGACAATTTTCCGCTTTACTCGAAACTGTACTAAGCTACCTCGAGAACATTTAAATTAGTCTTCAGAACAGACAAGATTGAAAGTAATTGGTTATTTCGGATGTTCATAGTGAACACCGAAGAACAATTTTGCTAAGCTCTTCCCACCTATGATGGCTATAAACGTAGGATTACACAGGAATATCCACTTGCCAAAATCTAAAGCAAACCTGTTTAGGGTCTTTTTTATCCTGGCTTATGCAGCCTGGGCGAATATCGGATAATAGTTTTTGTTTGGAGTTTAAATTTGTATATTTGCCTTATTTGGCATTATTTGGGGTTTTCACTCCGATATGGCCAAATTTCTCGGACAGACTAGACTCCCAACTGATAGGGAATATGGTAATGCACGATTTAATGTCTTTATCCAGAAAATGCGGAAATTGTAACATGTACAAAACACAAAACAACGGAAGCTTCGAAATATGAAAACATTTTTAGTATCAACGTTTCGACTATCTTGCAGTCATCATCAGGAATACTCTGAGTGCGGCGTGACCTAATGCAGATACAAAGAGAAGAAAATTAATGACGTGGACGTTTCGACTACCTGGCAATGAAAAGGCAGCGTTTTCTCTGTAATTATTTTAAGACGTAAAGGCCGATGTTGGACCAAGCTTTGAACCACGGTCAGCTAACGCAAATTTAAATGTGATGACTACCAAAGTTTATTCTAATTTGTTTATTTTATATATATGTGTTAAAAAGGAATTATACATGTGCATATATAGTACACCTTCTGTTGTTCGTTACCAGAAAATATACTATCATTAATGCCAACTTCTAACCCGTTAACGCAAAAATCCATTCCTTTTATTCAATCGAGGTTCATTAACGCTTCTGTCACTTTTAATTTACATTTTTGCATAGAAAGTGATATTCATTAGCGTAGATACGCAACCATTTGCATCAAAGGGCATTCTATAGCTACAGCAGACGACCATTTACACCATTCTACTATACATTAGGGAGAATAAAATTTCAATTACGCAAGACATTTCTCCGGTCTGTTGCAGGGCCGATTTAAGGCTATATGAAATCTCGAAGTGTATAAAAGATAAAGTCATAAAACTATCATAATTCATACATAAACTGAATTCGGTCAGACAGTTCGAACCTCTTTTATTTCGCCAACATTTGCATGACTATTTGGCTATTTGGTAAAATGCTCTATTGACCACGTTCTGCTTTGCTGAGCCCTTTCAGAACTGTCTTAACTCACAACATTGAATTATGCAACTGAAGACAGTTGTCCAGTCTATTGTAGGGACAAAATGGAATCTTAACATGTGTTTTAGGTCACAGCACTTTGTTAACACACGTGATCTTTCGCGTGCTAGAAAAAAAAAACAAAACTGTTTTGCGGCTAAATAAAACTCCGCGATCAATGTTTTGATGCAGTCCAGTACTGCCGTGTATTAAAAGTTTTGATTGCAAAATATGTTTTGTCTAATAAGTAAAAGTTGATGTGTGTTAGCAAAGTGCTGTGAACTAAAGTTGGCTAACGACTTCATATTATATTTGTCAGGAAAAATGTGGTATGATGAGAAAATTTTATAATGTCAGTTAAGGTGCAGACGAAATCACGTTTAAAAGATAAGGGTATAAAACTATCAAAATTTATAAACAAACCGGTGAACGTGGGCTTCCGATAAACAGATGTTGAAAGCCTTGCGTCCGATCAATTAAGACGTTCAAGAAAGATAGAATAGAACTATTCTCTATCCCACTACCAACCATATTTCAATGTTGTGAGTTAAGATAGTCTTGAAAGGGCTCAGCCTAACACACAGAACGTGGTCGGCTGAGCGAAAAATGGCAAAACAGTCATCGACATATTGGCGAAATAAAAGAGGTTCGAACTGTCTAACCGAATTCAGTTTATGTACGAATTACGACAGTTTTATTCCCTTATCTTTTATACATGTCCGAATTCGGTAAAACCTTAACTCGACTCTCCAACAGACCGGAGAAATACCCTGCGTAACTGTAATTTTATTTTCCGTAATGTATACTAGAATCGTGTTAATGGTCGTCTTTTGGCGTTATTGAATGCCCTTTGATGCACATGATTGCATATCTACGCTAATGAATGTCGCCTTTTATGCAAAAAATTGTAATTGAGGGTGACAAAAGCACTGATGAGTGTCGATTCTTTAAAATGAATGCATTTTCGCGTTTATGAGTTTGAAGATGGCGTTAATGATTGTATATTTTCTGGTAATGAACAGCAAAAGGTACAATATGATATAAGTGATTGTATATGTACACCTTTCGCTGTTCATTACCAGAAAATATATTATTATTAACTCCAACCTCAAACTCATTAACGCAAAGATTCTTTCATTTTATTCAATCGACATTCCATAGGGCCAACAGACGACCATTAACACCATCCTACTATACGTTAGGGATAATAAAATTTCAATTAGGCAAGGTATTTTTCTTCCGTAATTGAAATTCAACTATCCGTAATGTATAGTAGAATGGTGTTAATTGTCGTCTGTTGGCGCTGTGGAATGCCCTTTGATGCAAGTGGTTGCGTATCTTCGCTAGTGAATGTCGTTTGTATAAAATGGATGTATTTTTGCGTTAATGAGTTTGAGGTTTGCGTTATATGATAGTACATTTTCTGGAAATGAACAGCAAAAGGTGTAATATTTAAAAACTGAGCTGGAGTACTTTATGTAATGTTTAAAAAACGAGCAGGAGTGCTTTATCGGATATAAAACACGAGGCGGAAGCCGAGTGTTTTAGATCCAATAAAGCACGAACTGCGAGTTTTTTAGATGTCTTCTGAAATGAACCTCCTAATACGCTAATTCGCAAATTGGCGTATTAGGAGGTTTATCAAACTTTATTAAAAGAACTTTAAAAATTTTTTATTTTCAATCTATAACACATTGGTTGCACTGATGCATCCTCCTAACTTTTGGCAGCCATAAAACTACTCAAACCTCTTGTTTAAAAATAATTCGTGGAGTTTGCTCAATTACACCATTTGCTGCCCATTGCCAGAAAATATACTATCATTAACGCTAACCTCAAACTCATTAACGCAAAAATGCATTCATTTTATTCAATCGAAGTTCATTAGGGTAAATACTCAACCATTTGCATGAAAAGGCATTTCATAACGCCAACAGACGACCATTAACACCATTGTACTATATATTAGGGATAGTAAAATTTCAATTACGCATGAGAAATATCTTGTCTAATTGAAATTTTATTATCCCTAATGTATAGTAGAATGCACAGTGATCATGACTTATGATATGTTAATCAATTACATTTGGTCAAATTCATGTTATTCGAGCCCCAATATGTCGAATAAACTCTGCGATATTAAATGGTGATAGTCAAGTCAAGAAGACACAAACAAGGAAACTGATGCGTTATACATGCACGCGTAAAGTAATGAACTGTTCATGATTGGTAACTTTCATTACATCTCGTTACGGTTTTGTTATTTTTTTACGTTGTGTGATTTATACACACATTCATTTTCAAATGCATTATATTATTGACGTCGAGGTTTCTTCTGCCAAATCAAACAAAAATAAATCTTTTTCGAGTAACGGACATATCCGATAGCTACCAAAATTTTATATCCTGTCTGGACAAAAACCGAAATTCTTCTTACATAGAAAATTGTATTGCTATACGTGCAATTACGTTTGCAGGTTAAAGAAGCTTTTGAGTATCTACCTCACTTACCTCCTGAAACGTCAAAAGGCCTTCTTCAAGCAGTTCTGGTAAGATGTCAATTTTGCAAAACATTTTGAGTTATGCGATTGTTTTAATGTTGTGAGTTACCCAGGATTCTACTAACTGTTCAAAAATATTTTCATTTTACGTAGCCCTTATTGAAGATCAGCATATTGTTGAGGGACACTCTAATGCTTGTGTTGCGAAAGGCGATGTTTTCCAGGTGTGAATTTAAAACATGCAGTATATTATAGTTGAAATCGTCATTCCTTGGGATTGCCTTTATTACCAATATGCTTGTACGCTTGAGGAAGGTATTCAGCCTGATCCTTAAACTGCAGGTGGACTTCAATGGCTCCTGAATAGTCTCGAGAATGGCTTGTCATGTAGTTCATAGTTGTCCACTCCTAGCCGTACACGTGGTCTGATCATTTTGTCCTTGGACCCGCAATGTAAGGATTAGGGGGGAGGTACCCTAAGGTACCTCCCCTGTTATCATTGTGCCCTTCGAGGTCATTATCGCTTGTATTAAGCTTGGCTTCCCCCTTTCTTATGTCAGTATACTGATCAGGCTAAGAATGGAGTTGAATTTTGTTTAATTTAAAGATTAATTACTAATTCAATAGCTGAGCTAAATTATGAATTTCAAAACCACGAAAAAACTTCCAAAGACATGTTTCGGTATGACTTGTGCCATCTTCAGTTTATAGAAAGTAATGTTTACAAGGCTTTAAATAAGAAGTTACAGAATGAATAAATTAAGAAATTACAATGATGATATACTAAGATGATTAATTACAATGACAATATATATAGATGATATCTAAAAGAAGGGTCTTGTAAGCATCACTTTCTGTAAACTAAAGATGGCATAAATCATGCCGAAACATGTCTTTGAAAATCTTTCCCGAGTTATTGAAATTCGTAACTCTTCTATTGCTAACAAGAAGTTCTGAGCGAAATTACAATGCGATGTGTATGGTGCAAGATACGTACAATATATGGATATATATTTCAGAATCATCCTCAGGGTATTATGAAACGAAAACTTCACAATTAACCTACACTACCGAAGTCAATTGAAAAAGTTGACTCTAATATGTATTTCACAGCGAAGATAACAGACTAATTAACCGCAAACCGAATTTGACGTACTTCGACTTTTACTGTAAAGATAAGAAAATTGGGAAACAAAGTAAAACCGGTTATTTTCGTACCAAAGCACCCAAAGTTTCGGTTTTTGGATCGAACAATGTATCAAAGCGTGCTTGAACTTATGCAGTCGATCTGACTTTTTAAAACTCGATTTTTAAAGTGACATCAATCGAAACAACCCGAACCCTGTGTTAGGAGTGGGAAAAGATTCACCAGATTTTTATTTTCCTTATGCAAAATCTAGTTACCTTCTTGCAACATAAATTTTCAAAAACTCGTGAATTTAGAAGAACTAAGTTGATCAAAAATTGTAATTTAATTTCAAGAAAAATGTAATTTTTCGCCAATCTTTATAGCTTAAGGCAGATACAATACTCCCGAAAGACGTAAAACAGGCCATCCAGAGTAAATGAAAGCACTTATTTCTGTTTTAACAGCGCATTTTCAATTACTATTTTGTGAAAAAACTTCATGACTTCAGCTCGAAGGAAGCAGCCTCCATAATCCAAAATTTCTTACGGAAACTACGTCATTGTTGTGCACTGTAATAATGCATAAGGTTCATTGAATCAGCCATTTTGAATTTCGTGCTATCTCAGAAGCTGATTACATGAGACCGGTACAAATTCAGACCACTACCAAAGAGAAAATTGTCTGAAGTGTTTACATGAGACTGGAATGAAACTAAAGCCATGTTCTTACAAACGTTTCAGTCCGCATTCCGAGTTTTTGTTCCCAGCAACAATGTTTTTCTTGTTCTTTATTACATTAGTGGTTGATCTGGTCAGATTTCGTGTTTTTATTAAAACTTCGCATTGGTCCGAGTTCGAACCGGCCTGAACTCATTCGTGTCGGTCCAGCACCCGAAATGCGTAAGACCGTTCTGAGTCTATTTTTCGAACCGGTCTCATGTAAACAAGACAAGGATTTGTTAAGAGAGATGAAAGATCATCAAGCTGTATACTCAGAAAATGATTTCTGAGCCCCAGACGGGGATCGAACCCGCAACCTTCTGATGACCGGTGAGACACTCTAACCATTGAGCTACCAAGACTCAGATGATGAGCTAGGTCCAAGTTCGACATATATGTGGGGCTCAGAAATCATTTTCTGAGTATAGAGCTTGACGACCTTTCATCTCTCTTAAGTTATATCCAAGCTCTCACATTTCTAAAATTACAAGGATTTATATGGGAAGCGATCTCAAGTCTTACCGGTCTGACTTCTTACCGGTCGAATGTAATCAGCCCTTTAGGCATAAATATTCTTAATCTATTCATAATTAGTCAAATTAATGGTTAGGGATCATGATTCCCTAGACAAAAATTTATTTGCTAGAATGAAAGAGGAAAACACCCAGCGGCTATGATCAAGAATTAGAATTTTGGTGAACGTACCAGATTTTTTTTTTCATATTTTCCCACTTCATTGTCATGTTTTGGCTATTACATCCACTATGGGCATACGGTTAAGCGTCATTGATTTTCCTGCTTTTTTTCGGATTGTGTCTCTTTTCATTCTCTCCGCCTTTCGCCCTGTACTTAGAGAAGTTTGAAATGTTAAGGTCACGTACCCACTGAAACAAAATTCTGGATAATGCAATGCCAAACGTTGTTAAATCTGAGCCAAATTTCGCTCAACAATATAAACAGTTACTTGACTTTTTTGAAACAAATGGAAATAAGAGAAAATTGTACCCCTCGTGATTCATTGCCTTTTTATCAGTTACATTACAAAAGGTCACTGTAACTCATAATCGAACATGTAGCAACTGAGGAATATTGGGATGAGAGCTTTAGGGAAGATTTGCTGGGCTGAAGAATCTTTTTCGACGACAAAAGTCGTGCTAAATTCAATTCCGACTGCGCATTCTCAAAATCTAGAGCCTGATTACGAGCAAAATGTGCATTTTCGAAAGTCTTGTAGAGGTAGCCTAAAATACCTGTCGGCGATGCTGGCTGCTTCTTTGGGAGCACGGCCGCTGTCCGAAACCCTCCTTCTAAACTAGAAATCAGTGATGGTTATCTTAACTAACCATATTGTTTTCTTTTGTTAAACTAGAAATATAGAAGCAAGAAAAACTGCAGTCAGTGGATTTCTCATTGTCTTAAAATACTTCAAGGTTGTTGACGCATTGTTTTACTAGTTCATTCCAGTCTAGGGTTTTCTGTGGATGGGAACATGTGATACTTTTTACTGTACAGTTTGTAGATTTGGTTTGCGCTTTGATAAAATGAAATGATATGAAGCCTTAATACAACGCATCTTTAGTAATGGAGAAAGCAGCATTTATGGGGCATTGTCATGAAAAATTCGCTGTTCTGTTCATATTATGGTTTGCAATCCCATGAAAATAATCTGAGCTTGCTGTATTTGTTAAAAAATTTGTGATATAGTTATTATTTAACTTCACCATAAAATATCCGAAATCATGGAAGTCTCGTTCAAATGACGCTCATGTTAGCTATTTCAATGAAAAAAAAATTGTGATCATACGTTAAATCACCAACAAGTCCTAAATTTTGTCTATAAGAACAAAAATTTGGTTGCGTTGAAATGATTTACTGTGTTCTGTGATGCTCGTATGCTAGAGTATCACAACAATTGTATGGAACGTACGACTTGTTATCATGTCATGACAGTCTCATTTTGTTCCAGGTGTGTGATTTAATTTAGTTTTTATCTTAAGTAGACATTTTCTTTGACTAAGCAATATATGTCGTGGTACTAATAGTTGTCATAAGTCTGCCGTAAGCGCGGCTCATACGAACACAATGTAGACAAGAATAAAGCCATTAATCCTGGGAACATTTCCGGTGGATGGTTGCTTCAGTCTATACGTTTTTTAATTCCTTCCGTTAATTTCTCATTTCCTTGGCTATGAACGAAATATAAATGTTATCAGGATTAAAAACGAAGAAAGCATTTGGATATTACACCCAGTGTGCTTAGGCAGGTTGTATAGCTCTGCTACAGATAAGTGCAACTGTAGTTCTAATGATGTCGTATGAGGCTACAGCTTGGAAATCCCATATGAATACAACTGTCAAAATGGGCGACCAATTTTCCATCGAATTACTGAAAACAAAGCTGAAGATTGAAGACTATGAACTCACTCAATTTGCTACAAACTGTAGTCTTATTTTCTAAGGATTATCGCTCTGAAATGATTGTCGTAAATAAAAATGTGTTGAGGTAAATGCGTAACACCTTAACGCCATATGCACTGTTTAGTATGCTTAGGTCGCCATTAAAATTAAAAAAAAGTCATACTCTTGACCGCTTGATAGGATTTAAGAACAAAAACAACTTGATGGGACGTCGCAAAGGTGACCTCGACCGCTTAAAAGAGGTGGCCGTTTATTAGAGAATCACTATACGGCAAATTGATAAGAGAATATTCGAGACTTTGATAAGTGACCGTTGAATAGGGAGTGGCTGCTGAATAGGGGGCCACTTAATAAGAGTTTGACTGTAGTAAGGCTTTGAGCTGAAGCTCTTCATCCCAGGCAATGGTTCTGATACTCTTGTGTGTGTGCTCCAGAACTTTCCATTATTCCATCACAATCAAATCTTTGTGTTTTCTTAGAAAAAACAGAGCGCATGTTGGCGATTAAAATTATGATTAATAATTTTTTTTTTGTAGAAACAGCTGACTTACATGTCATGATTTTGGGTATTTTAATGGTAAATTTTGCTTACTATCATGTAATAAGCTTTTTTCGCTGAAGTGAATTTGATTGCGAATCGTAACATATCTAAAATATCTACTTTCTTCATGACAGTGTCTTAGAACTCCCGTTTTGTCTACTATTATTACTATTGTTACCACTACCACAGCGGCGGCGTAGCTCTCAAATAGGGGTCGGAAAATAGTATGCTAAGGGCCTACTTTTAGCAGGGGGTGTAATGTGGGGGTGAGAGACTGCTGTCAGTAAAAATACGATGTGAACTGTAGATACGACAACCTTAAATGCATTAAGATAAAAACTTAGAAGAAACAACTGACATCATGAAATGCGTCCATAATGAAGTGCGTCAATTTAATAAATAGAAAATTGCTTGAGTGTCTCTGTGCTGTGATACCAACATAAAATGACGTCATTTCAACCAGAAAAATGCCTAGTTTCTGGTCTTTTTCCGGTTGAAATGGCGTCATTCACGTTTCTGTTACAGTACAGAGACACAAGCTATTCTCTATTTGTTTTATAAAATAACCAAGGTTTTTCGACTTACAGTGACGTCATCTATGGCTCTGTACTCTAATACAAAATGTAAATGACGTCGGTCGTATCTCTGTACTCTGAGAGGAATTGAGGCTCGTCCAAGCTGAGCGTGCGTAGGACGCGAGTTATTTTATAAAATAAAATATAAATGATTACAAGTATCCCCCTGCAGGGCCTACAAGACTTTTTAAATTTCATAACTCTACACAAAACGTCATGTTTATGCTGCTTTTGCACCCAACATAACGTTTTTCATAACGGCGTTCAGCCTACAAATCAATGGGGCCTACACGCTACACACTCTTGGGGCCCACCGGGAAATGTTCCGGTGGACCACGCAGCCACTACACTATCACTACCTCTACCACTATCACCAATGTCACTGCCACAGCCTCCTTAGAATCCAATTTAAAAGCACAAGAGATTCCCGCGACAGCTCTTCCATGACGATGTACAATGTTTGAATTCCATTTGAGAATCATTCTCTGAGTAAAATAAAGACAAAGTTCTATGATTAACCGTACGATGAGACTTGTAACTCACTTGGATGACAGTCTAGCCTTATGTTAATTCTTAACAATGAATTTAATAGTCCGTGTAAAGATTTTTTTATAAACTTTCTTGTTAACCGCTAGTGTTGTGTCGTGCTTGTCAACTCAGTAGCCACGTTGCACATTACTATATGAGATGTTTGGCCGGGCATGAATTTGACTATTGGGCTGATAAAGATTGTGATGAAGAGTTTTGTATGAGAGCACACTTTCTCTACTATAAAGTCAAAATCTGTTCTTAACATGACTTAATATTTTTTTGTTTCTTTCCATTCGTCTTTATGTATTTGTATATTTTCCGTTCAGGTCCGTGGAGAAAATATAAAATTAAGTCAGTCTTTAAGTGAATCGAGTCAGTCTTCTAGTCATTCTTCAAGTCAAATTCAAGTTGACGTCCATAGGACGAGCAGCGAGAAGACTTATGGAAACGAGGCCTTGTGCTTGGAAATATTAGGTAGACGATTTATTTTATCAAACGACAGTCTTTTTGCCAATGAATTTCTTACTTGGATGGGTGAAATTGTTTACTGTTTCTTTTGAAACTATCTTAAGGAGGACTACGTCGTTGTTTTACGCAACAAGCTGATGTCCGTATGGTTCTCTATGAGGTAAAGGGGGCAATGTTAATTTTCTTACCTATTTATTTTATTTGATTGTTTATTCTTTTTCCTTGTTGGCTTATTTATTTGTTCAATTATTTTGTATATTGGTTGATTTATTATTAAGTTTATTTATTTTACGTCATTAGTTATTTGTTGTTTTTAAATGTATTTATGTGGAAATGCATTTAAATTTGTGGTGTTCTTAAATATTTAATAATTTAAATATTCTTGTAATCATTAATCTATTGGATCATTTATATATTTATTTTGGTAATGTTTAAAAACAAATTGTTACATTCGCCTTGCAATTTTTCTCGAAATTTTGACCGTCTCTTTCAAACATTGTTGACCAATGTAGGGACTATATGACGCTCTGTCGACAAACTCAGAATTACTACAGCCAGTCCTTGAAATTCTTCATGTGCATGTAAGTAAACTTATTCACGAATTCAATTATATAAAGACTAGGACACACGAGGTGTCACGTCCCTTAGACATGTCGCTGTGACTTGCCTCAGGGACAAATCGCACCGTGTGCACCCAGGGAAAACTTTGTCGCGAGGACAAAATTTCGTCTCTGTGACTTGTTGCATGAAGTCAAATTGATTTGAATTCCAAGTGTGTCCCCGCGACACTTCGTGTGAAGAGTTCATGCGACAAGTTTCATCGATAGAGTCTTAGGACAGCCAACCACTGTGCGTCATTTCATTCCCAACCATAGCTCGACTCTCTTTCCCTTCCTCCCAAGGGTAATCACTAATTAAAACTCGTCAATCAAGTAAAACAAGTCCTCGCGACAAGCCTCATCTCTGACGAAAGGGGTACATCCCTGCGACATGTCTCCGCGACTTCACGTCTGGCGTATCCCAACCTTAAAGCCATTGTGCAAATGGTGCTTTGCAATGCGAAAAGAATCATTGATTTAAAACTACTATTTGTTAAGCAACTATTGCGCTATTGCAGTATTATTCTTCCACCCTAAATAGTATTTTGTAGTTACAGCAGAATGACATAGCGAATTTTGGTTTAGTTCCTGAAGTATTTTGAAGTCGATGAGAGTATCATCCCTCCTGTCAAGTTGGACCCTTGTCTTACAGCTGCTGGTGATCAAGTATTTTTAGCAGAACCATTGGTTTGTATATCTTTTATCTTTTTTTACTGGTCTCCAACTTAACATTCATTCATTGGTTGATCATAATTCGCCGCCAACCCCCCTTAACTCCCTGGAACGCGATTACAATAAAATGACCGTCCGAACAGGATAGGATAGAGACCGGACAGGATAGTCCCGAAATTCGCTGTTACACATTATTATCCTGATGTCTGCATTACACTCGCATGAGCCTTTAGGGGAAAACTAAGGCGAATCATATGCCGACAAGTGGTATAAAAGTCGAGTGCTGCGTAGGCACTAAAGCATAGTGTTATACAACGTGTAAAAAAGGCGAAAGGGTGAGGGATCAGCCGAAACTTAAGAGAGGAGATAACGACGTTGCAAGCCAAGGACCTTCGTCGGAATGAAACGTGTAGGGCTTTCTCTCGAAACGTCAGTATCTCCTCTTTTGAATTTTGACAGTTCCCCCACTAATTTAGGTTCATATATAGAAATCTTGCTGCGTATACTGTCTGGTTGTTAACGCATACATCGGTATGACAATCGCGAGACAAAATCCTATATGTAACAGATTTCTTCTTGTTAGGTTGACGTGTTTGTGGAAAGAATCTCCTAGTTTACATTTAGTTGCCATAGTAAAGGCAGCGTTTTATGCATATAATGCAATAAATTAGACTGGATGTGGTTCTATATTGATGACATTCTCTGGAAAAAAAAAGTAGAGATATTTTGAAATTTACGTACCGATTCAATGAGATGTTAGCTGGTCTTTCAGCGATATGTTTTACATCTTTTACTACTATCATTAACGCCAACCTGGAACTCATTAACGCGAAAAGACATTCATTTTATTGAATCGACACTCATTTACGCTTTTGTCACGTTCATTAAAGAATTTTACGTAGAAAGTGACATTCATTAAAACACGATTAAGTCGGGGTTTTTGTGTTCTTTCGAAGTTTTATCTCCAAGAGAAACCTACCTAGAACAAAAGAGCGTTTTGAAAAGCTAGTGGTGACTATTAAATTTTCCCTGGGAAAATAGGGGTTAATGTACTGATTAGTTGACTCACATAACTAGCAGGAACTGTACATGTACCTGAAGTTGCTGGGATTGTATATACAATACTTGAAAATCTGTCCTAGAAGTAACACAACGTGAACACGTTTTTTTTTCTTCACAAAACAAAAACAAATCATTTCGCTTAAGATTTCCTTAAGGAAACCTCCTTCAATCGTGTTTTAAGAAGGATAAATATCTCGAACGTCCGCTTTAAGCCAGATAAATACCTCGGGGCATTCAGCCCTTCTTAATGTATTTGGCTTAAAGCCTCCGTTCTCGGTATTTATCTTATACTTTGCGTAGATTTCGCTACCATTTGCACCAAACGGCGTTGAATAGCGTTAACAGGCGATCATTAACACCATTCCACTATATACTAGAAATACGTGTACACAACAAACCCTCGCCCACCCTTCCAAAATATCACTCGAGAATCCAAGTAACATTGATAATTCTCCAACTTGTCAGAAAAATCGTCCTTACTATAACTGGAAAACTGAAAGAAATAATAATAATAATAATAATAATAATAATAATACCTACCACCTACCACCTATCACACAGACGGTACCACCACGGTCAATAAACCAGACATTGTTATCAAAGTCTTCAAAGCAAGGACGTGTCAAATTATTGACATGGCAGTTCCCTATGATAGCAACATTTCGACTAAAGAATAGGATAAACTTCAGAAATATAAAGACCTGGAAATTGAGATCACCAGGATGTGGCATCTGAACGCAACAACGATACCAGTCATCATGGGTGCACTAGGAATGATCCGAAAGGGAACTAGTAGGAATGTCGAGAGAATTCCGGGAAATAGCAAGCTTCAAGAACTGCAGAAGATTACTCTCATTGGTACTGCACATATACTTAGAAAAACATTATCTATAAGAACATGAAAATTGGTCCAATTGGAAGATAGACTTCTAGAGCCCTCTCACTCTTGGACCCCGGTGGGGACCCGGTGTTTCGACAAGTATACATACAGTCAAATATATGAATAATAATAATAATAATAATAATAATAATTAGCCAATACACGGCCCAAAAGGATGTGATGATTTCTGTAGTAGATGTGAAACAGCAGTTGAAGAAAGTGTCGAATTGGAAAGGGCCTGGGCGGATGGCGTACAAGGATTTTGGCTGAAGAATTTTAAAGCACTTCATTGTCGCATTGCAGAACAACTTAATGTAATTCTGGAATCTTGCTCCGTGCCGCAATGGATGAACCAAGGAAGAACGATTCTCTGTATAAAGGATCCGTCACTGGAAAATGCTGTGGAAAACTTCCGGCCCATAACATGTCTTCCACTTATGTGGAAATTATTCAGCGGAATGCTTTCGGAAAAAATGTACGACCATCTTGAGACTAGACACTTACTTCCTGAGGAACAAAAAGGGTGCCGGAAACGTTCAAGGGGGACTAAAGACCAACTCCTCATAGATAAAATGGTACTACGGAATTGTAAGCGTAGAAAAACGAATCTGGCGATGGCCTGGATTGACTATCGTAAGGCTTACGACATGGTGCCTCATTCCTGGCTTCTGGAAACGCTGGAACTTACTGGAATAGCTACTAATATCCAGCGATTAGTACGAGAGAGCATGCAAAATTGGAAGACGGTGCTTACATCAAATGGCCAAACTTTAGGGGAAGTCAAAATTCAACGAGGTATTTTCCAGGGCGACAGTCTATCACCCCTGTTGTTTTTCATCTGCTTGATACCGCTGTCGATTGTCTTGCGAAGCTGCAAAAGAAGATACCAACTTGGAAAGGATGCTGGGTCCATTAACCATCTGTTATACATGGACGACCTAAAGCTGTATGGAAAAGATGAACGTGAAATTGACTCTCTAGTGAACACTGTCCGGATAGTCAGCAGTGATATCGGCATGGAGTTCGGCCTTAAGAAGTGTGGTGTACTCGTTTTAAAGAGAGGAAAGCTTGTGAAATCTGAAGGAATTGACCTCCCAGAGGGGCGACAGATGAAAACGGTAGAGGATGATGGATACAAGTATCTCGGGGTCCTTGAGTACGACGATCTGCTTCACGACAAAATGAAGGAAACGCTGACCAGTGAGTACTTCTACAGAGTGAAGAAGGTTTTAAAATCTAAGTTAAATGGAAGGAACACCATACTAGCCTTGAACACATGGGCCGTGCCAGTGCAACGTTATGGTGCCGGGATAGTGAACTGGTCTAAAGCTGAGCTGGAGAACATGGACAGGAAGACAAGGAAACGGATGACAATCTATGGAATGCTACACCCTCGAGCGAATGTTGACCGCTTGTACCTTCCAAGACGATGTGGTGGTCGGGGGCTGATTGGAGTTGAGGACTGCGTACGTGCTGAAGAGATAGGCCTGTCCAATTATGTCCTGAAAAGTGAGGAAGCACTGCTTGGGGCGGTGAGGAATGAGAGTTTCTCAAACTTGGAGGAAGATGAGACTGCCGAACATTTCAAAGAAAGGAAGAGGAGAAAAAGACAAGAGGACTGGAAGGCTAAGACATTGCATGGTCAGATCTTACGTCAAACTGAAGATATCAGAGATGGGGCATCGTGGGACTGGGTGATGAGAGGACACTTGAAAAAGGAGACCGAGGGTCTGATCACAGCGGCCCAAGATCAAGCGTTGAGAACTAATGCGATCAAAGCAAAAATCGACAAACAGCAGCTATCTCCTTTATGTAGAATGTGTGGTGTGAAAGACGAGACGGTGGGCCACTTGTTGTGTGAATGTAGTAAGATGGCACAGATTCAATATAAACATCGACATGACAACGTTGCCAGGATTGTGCACTGGGCAATCGCAAAACAGCGTGGACTTGACGTCGAAGAGAAATGGTACGAACACAAGCCGAAACCAGTCATTGAAAATGCTACCATAAAAATGCTGTGGGACTTTACCATCCAGACGGATCGTGAAATTGAAGCCCGGAGACCGGACATTGTACTGATAAACAGGAAAGAGAATGAGTGCGTAGTAATCGACATTGCTGTGCCTGCAGATGCTAATATTGCAGCAAAAGAAAAAGAGAAGATCCAAAAGTACCAGGTCCTTAGAAGAGAGATTGCACGTCTATGGGACATCAAAACGTGTGTTGTTCCAGTGGTGGTTAGTTCACTAGGTATGGTTACCAAGAACCTTGGCAAATACCTCGGGAAGATTGGAGTTCCAACAAAGATCGAACTCCTGCAGAAAGCAACACTACTCGGATCTGCAAGGATCCTGCGAAATGTGCTTGAGGTCTAAGGCTGTGAGATACAGCTTGCCCTCAGCGTACTAACATGTGACCAGCGACTATTTAAGCTGAGTATTTTAAATTAAAATAATAATAATAATAATCGGAAAATGCAAACGGACAACAAGCTTGATCATAATAGACCAGATATAGTTGTAGTAAATAAATCTAGGCGGTCATGTCTGTTGATAGATATTGCTTGTCCCTTCGACGTAAGAATTGTGAAGAAAGAGAAGGAGAAGATTGATGTGTATCAAGATTTGAGACGAGAACTAAAACGATTGTGAAATCTCAGAGAAGTAAAGATTATACCGGTGATAAATGGAGCCCTGGGAACGATTGGAATGAATCATAGAAAATGGCTTGATCAGATTGAAATTAATTGCAGTACACACCTCTTGCAAAAAGTAACTTTGTTAGGAACGACAAGAATAATCCGAAAAGTTTTAGATACCTAAGGGCAAGAGACTTGTCTTGATATCTAACTTATGTTAAGATCATTTACCAGTGGACATTTTTGTGTACTGTGAGAAGAAATAGAAATAATAATAATAATAATTAGGGCACTGGAGTAGGACAAGCACAGCCTCAGCCTACTACGGGAATGTGGACGCTCCTGCCCACCAGAGTCCGGGGTAGTACCTTTGGCAAGTGCCAGCAACCCCTTAGCCAAGGGTAGATAAGACTCTTTAGCCTTAGATGGCAACTTATCTAGGAGAAGGAAACTCTGACATAAAACCAGAAGTAGGTAGGCAGGACAATGATTCGGAGCCAGTGACCTCCATAAAACGAACAGGCTTTGATGAGATGACTTAGGGAGTGGCGTCCCTGCCTTGCCAGCTGCGTAGACAGGTAGCCGAAAGCCTCAGCTTGCCTCAGCTTGCCTTAATTGGCTGGCAGCTGCAAGTACACTACCTTCAGGTGTTGGCAAACCTGCCCTGTCAGCCCAAGGACTAGAAGAAAACCTGTACAGCAGGCTGATGCCCCTGACCTTAGCTGATTGAGGATGAACCAGCCTTAAATGCTGAAACAGATCTGTATATCCCTTACTCCTTCCTAAGAATAAAACAATATTCAGACTTAACTCTTGCAGTGGCACGCCTAAACTGACCTTAACTGGTTGGAAGTGCAAGAATGTAAAGTTAAGGTCAAACTGGATATACGCATCGTACTTTCAGGGACTTTAAAAGGCTGTACATCCCTTACTCCTTCCTGACTGGATAAGTTGGGCGAGTAAGGGCTGGCCCGGTGGGTGTTTCTTAAAATCCATATTAATGGTAAAATTTCCTTTCCCCACAAGTTCCATGAAATGTGCAATGTCTATTGCGGCCTTACCTGGCGGGATGCTGGGAGCCCGTAGCAGGCTGAGACCCCTTCCACTGTCCTTAGTTGGGTGGTGTGTGAGTTGTAATAATAATAATAATAATTTGGGCACTGGGGTAGGACAGGCTGGCGCCTTAGCCTACCACGGGAATATGGACGCTCCCGCCCACCAGAGTCTGGGGTAGCACCTTCAGCAAGTGCTAGTAACCCCGTAGCTGCCCCTGTCAGGGTTACGACAACTCACATATGTGATGATAATGAGTCAAAATAGAAATTCAGATAACGGCGTGAACGGAACCGGAGTGTTAAATGACGGAGCCTCGCCCAGTAGGGATAATGTGAGGCAGCAGGCATTACCCGACCGTTATCAAGCTACTGCACGCAATAAATGAAACAAACAAGTTAATGCTGTTATTATGGAATGCTATTACATAAGTAAACCAGTAGATGAAAATGGAAAACCAATCAGAGGTTATCGGCAAAGGATGTATAGGGAATGGCAAGAAAGAGGATTATCCCAAGCAACAGAGCAGAGAATATGTGACCAAACGAGAGCAATTGGGAAAATTGGATGGTTAACTGAAGTTGAGCTAGAGGGTATAAGAAGAATAACCCATGCACATGAGGATACACCCGTAACTGAAGCTATGGAGGAGATTGAGAGTCTGGGAGAACAAATGGAACAGTGTATCCAAGATAATAATGTATATGGCATAGAAGAGACAGAGTCGGCTGAGATTTTGGTTGTGGAAGATAATGATTTCAATGAGGAAGAGAAAGACATGTTACAACAGATTAAAGAAATAATGCAGAAGAAAGAAGTTGGAGGTAAAAAAACCATTCAAAAAAGTGGATAGGGGTAAACTTAACCAGGTAACGAAAAAAATAAATAGAGTTGTCCAATATATAAAAACCTATAATATTACGGATACAAATAACTTGGTGAAAGCAGCCAGTGAGTATGTGACAAAGACATTGAGACTTAAAGACCAAGTGAAAGACGGTAGGAAAAATGAACCTTGGTGGAAAGAGAGAATTGAAAGAGATATCAAAACATTAAGGCGAGACAAAAATATCTTGGAACGAAAAAGAAAAGATCAACTGAAAGCAATGGGAAAGTACGTGGAATTAGATAGGAAATACAATATAAAGAAGAAGGGATTAACAACGGTTATAGAAGAATTGAAGCAACGAATGATGGCTAAGAGTGTGATAATTAAGAGATATCAGCAGCGAATAAGCCAATACAGACAAAACCTTATATTCAGTGTGGATCAAAAAAGAATTTACCAAGAATTAGATGGAGATGATAGAGGAGAAGGGACAAGTCCTGATCCAGAAGAAAGTAAAAGGTTTTGGAGTGAAATATGGGATAATGAAATAAAGCATAATGAAAACGCGCAGTGGCTTCGAAAACTGAACGATGAGGACAGGTCAGTACAGGAAAATATAGTGATTGCAAGAGAAATGGTAAAGATGCGATGTCGAAAAATTCCGCTCTGGAAAGCGCCAGGACGAGATGGAGTTCAAGGATTCTGGTTAAAGAAAATGACTTCATTGCATGAGAGAATTGCGATACAACTGGATGATATCTTGAATGGTAGAAAGGCTATACCTACGTGGATGACATATGGGAGAACAATCTTGTGCTTAAAAGACCAAACAAAAGGGAATATGGTGGATAACTATAGGCCTATTTCATGTCTGCCACTTATGTGGAAAATGCTTACTGGAATCATTGCAGACTGTATGTGCAGTTTTCTAAAAACGAATGACGTGTTACCTGAAGAACAAAAAGGATGTCGAAGAAACTGTAGAGGAACAGAGACCAGTTCTTAATTGACAAAAGTATGTTGAGAGATTGTAAACGACGACACACGAACATGGCAATGGCATGGATAGACTATAAGAAAGCGTACGACATGATTCCTCATTCGTGGATTAAGGAATGCATGAAAATATTTGGCGTTGCGAACAACATCCGAAGCTTTTTAGAAGACAGTATGGAAACATGGAGGACGGAATTAACATCATATGGGGGAACGTTGGGTGAAGTTCGGATAAGACGAGGGATTTTTCAAGGAGACAGTTTGTCACCACTGCTATTTGTTTTGAGTTGATACCTCTGACACTGGTTCTGAGAAAAACAGGAATAGGCTATGAATGGGGAAAAAGCAGTTTATGATTAATCACTTGTTATACTTGGATGATCTTAAATTGTTCGGGAAAACGGAGAATCAAATTGATTCGCTAATCAACGCAGTATATATTTTTAGTAAAGATATTGGAATGGAGTTTGGGTTAACGAAGTGTGGTATTCTTGTATTGAAAAGAGGGAAGGTGGTGAAAACAGATGGTGTGGTGATGCCAGATGGAAACGTGATGAGGCAAATTGAAGATGATGGATATAAATACCTTCGTATTATGGAGATGGATCAGATCATGGAAAGTGCTATGAAAGCAGCATTCGGTAAAGAATATCTAAGGAGATTGCGGTTAATACTAAAGTCCCAATTAAATGGCAAGAACAAGGTATTAGCAATAAACTCATGGGCTATATCAGTGTTACGGTACGGGGCAGGAGTGATAAATTGGAATATGGAAGAAGTAAAAAAGCTAGACAGAAGGACAAGAAAGATGATGACAAACTATGGAGCATTGCATCCAAAAAGCGATGTTGACAGGAATTATTTACCCAGGAAGAATGGAGGAAGAGGTTTAATTAGCTGTGAGTACTGTATCAGGAGTGAGGAAAATAATTTAGGGTGATATGTGAAGAACAACGTAGAGCCGTTGATACAGCGAGTAAAAGTGATTGGAGTAATTGACGGTCAGGATACTCTTAGTAAGGAAGAGTACAAGATGAGGAGCATTGTGGAAAGAGAGGTGGCGTGGAAAAATAAAGTTATGCATGGGCAATTTCTAAGAGATATGGAAGAAAGAGCTGATAAAGGGGATACATGGACATTGAAAGTGGGAACTGAGGCCTTGATATTTGCTGCTCAAGAGCAGATGCTACGCACAAACTATGTCAAATTCAAGATAGATAGGACTGGGGAATCACCATTATGCAGGATGTGTGGCCAAAGAGGAGAAAGTGTGAGCCATATCATAAGTGAATGTAGTAAATTGGCACAGCATGAGTATAAGAGGAGACACGACCTCGCACGAGCGGAGAGGTGGTATGAGCACCAACCAGATGCGGTAGTGGAATCAAACCAGGTGAAAGTGTTATGGGATTTTAATATACAATGTGATAAGGTTATAGAGGCAAGAAGACCAGGCATAGTCATTGTTGATCATCGGGAAAGGACTTGTAATATATTAGATATAGCAGTGCCTAATGACAACAGGGTCTGCATGAAGGAACAAGAGAAAGTCGAAAAATATCAAGAATTAAGGTGGGAAATCTCAAGGATGTGGAACATGAAGAAGGTTACAGTAATTCCAATGGTGATAGGTGCGCTAGGAACAGTCTCTAAGAGGATACAATTATGGATTAAGAAGATTGGTGTTGAAGTAAGGACGGAGCAATTGCAAAAAACCGCATTATTGGGACGGCAAGAGTACTAAGGAAAGTACTTGATGCCTGATATTGGAAAAAAGGAATATCTAGGGGACCTTTGGTAATTTGTTATTACCCGCTCCCTCAATATATGTATATATCGGCACAACATCGGCCTGCGTGAAATAACATCATAATAATAATAATAATAATAATAATAATAATAATAAAAACAGAAAAAAAACCCCCCAAATTACCAAAACAAAAAACGACACCCACAATTCGGCCTCAAATTAACCTATATAGCTTATATTTGAACTGCTTGTCGTATTTATGATTAAAATTTCGATTAAGTTTTATTAAAACAAAACGTTTAATGAGAATAACCTTAAATGGTTTATGAATGGTAAGAGATCCGTTCTGACAATTCTACTGCTAAACAATGGATGTTCGCATCAAGACCCTGTATTAGTTGCGTTATTGAGGTATTTCGAGTCGTTTTCCAGCCAAAATTTTCACTCATGTTGCTTTAAAGAAAGACTTTTTATTATATGGCCAGACTTTCCTTCTTAAAATTGGGGCATCCTCAAAGGTTACCTGTCGGTTACCAGCATTACAGACAGCTCATGATTGAAAAATGTTTATTGATATTTCTTGTCTTAAAAAACTGGTAAATTCTACATTATCTCAAAAATGGTTGCAAATGTCTATTAGAAATGCTGTGATGAAGATTTGTGCTAGGTATTCATCCGGAGGTACAAGACTTTGGTGACGAAGATGAAACGAATTACAAAACCGACGAAATAAACCAAGAAAACACGAGCGAGTTCTGAAAAATACATAACATACAACAAAATACGACAAGCAAACCTTCTGCAAGTTTTGGTCGAAAGAAGAGCGAGTAGAGAAAAGTAAAATACGTACCTTTTTCTTCTGCAAAACCTTCGTAAAAAAGAAAAGTGACTTAGCGTACAAACCTGCGACTCTTACGTATTTTCAATTCAGCGGCACCTCAACCCAAAGGATTCAACGATGAATTTGCAAAAGGACGACTGCTTTAAACTTTTAAACTTTCTTGAGAGTTTTTTTAAATCCTGATGAAAGCACTACTGGTCGAATACGGTAAAGTTCATCATCCACAAGCCACCCGAGAAGTGAGAAAGACTGAAGTGGACAACTGTTTCGCCGAAGGATAGTTTGGTGACCAAAAACAAGTAGGTTTGCAGCGTGTTACCTGGTGGCTGTTTACCTTACATTTTTTGTTTTAAGCCAGAAATACATCCCGACGTCTTCAGTGCGGCGACATTTCCTACGGAGAACAATCCTGAATAAAGCAATGAAATTTTTGTGTGGAAAGCGGAGAGAACATCGAAAGTCTGTTGCGGCCCGGACAAATCTTCTGGACGATGAGTGTTTTATCCCACTTCTCAAACAATTTACCATGAACGCTGTCCTGTTAAATACTAAAAATATTCAAAAGCCATCATCCTGCAGAGATGAATGAACCAAAATCTTCATTCTACTTTACCAATCAACACCAGTTAAATCTAGGCGATAATATTTCGTACAAAAAGTCTCCCTTGGAGAAGAATGAAGTCGGGAAGCTACTTTTGAAAGCTGCTCAAAACAATTCCGTTCGCAGAACTTGTAAGTCAAAGCTACTCGATTCAGACGTATCTGTGATTGTATAGCTCAGGTAAGTGGTTACCAGAACGTGAAAAGTCTCGAGATTTATACAAATCAGCATCTATTCAACTACAGCGAAGAATGTCGTTTACACTTAGTCGCTCCCCAAATGTCCTGACAGCAAGCGAGTTCCCTTGCGTCTTTTGCTCATATTCATCCGGAAGAACCAAGAGAAAGCGTTGCTGCAACAAATGAACAGTTGGCCGATGTATATTCCAAGGAGCAAACTTTGATAACTGCTGTTTCAAGTCATAAATTGTCCAGATACTAAGATGGCCTCCAAAAGTGAAACCAGCCGCAAGCACCAAGAAAGCCATTTCGTTTGCCGGTCTTAAATCATTTACTGGCTTCAGTGTTCAAATGATGTAAACAACGTCTGAGAGATCCATAAAACGGAAAAAAGGACGAGACCAAACCGATTTGCTTCAATACGGACCTAAGTAACCTAAGGTTTGGTCAACAACATACCAGTTGACCGGAATCCATGGATATATACCTATATATATATATATATATATATATACATATATAGAAACATAGATACACAAAGCAAAAATTTTTCTCCCTAGTCACCACGCGTATAAAACGACTCCACGCACGTCGAGATTAGTACCCTCGCACCGCGCTTCGCGCCGTGGGCGAGGGGATTAAGGAGAATAAAATTTCAACTACGCAAGATATTTTCCCACTTTGTTGCAGCGTCGATTTAAGGTTATATGGAATCCCGACTGGCATAAAAATGATGGAATAAAATGATTTAAATTCCACCCTATGGTTGGACTCGAAGCTTGCAAATAAAGAATTTGAATTCAAACTGATCAAACGAACCTCTGACTACGGACATTTTAAACAAGACAATTTAAACACTTCGATTCTGTCGCTTTTCAGAACGACCTTCGTGAAGCATTTACTACGTGTACCTTCCACTCCGACCCGAATATTATGTGGGAAGAGTGGAAGACGACATTCCTGAAAATTGCAAATTTCCATGCTCCCATTAGGACTCGTAAAGTAAAAAGTACTCACACTCCTTGGATAGCTGAGGATATTAAAAAGCTTGGTTATCGTAGAGACTATCTTAAAAAGAAAGCAGTTAGACTTAATTCGAACAACTACCATATTGCCTATAAGTTGTGCAGAAACCAAGTCACCAAACTTATCAGAAATGAAAAAACCAAATATTATAATACTAAGTTAAAAAATTGCAACAATAGCAAGGAGTGTTGGCTAGCTATAAACAAACTATTAAATAGGCAATCCAAATCAACAATGATCAACAGTATTAAAGTAAAATAGTCGGATGTGACTGGCGACAAAAACATCGCTGAAGAGTTCAATAACTATTTCTGCTCAATCGGACCAGAGTTAGCAAACAATATTTATTCCACTGGCATTGATCCACTTAGTTATGTGACTCCGGTATCGTCTATATTTGAGTTCCACGATATAACATATGAAGAAGTAAACTGCGTTATTCAAAACTTGAAAATGAGTAAATCACCGGGTCTTGATAATATTTCTGTTAAATTACTCAAGGGAGCTGGTAATTCGATAATACCGACGATTACTTATTTGTTTAACTCATCCTTGCGTACTGGGATTTTTCCAGATGATTGGAAACTTGCCAAAGTCATTCCAATTTATAAATCGGGTGAAAAATCAGACCGCGGTAACTACCGATCTATATCTGTTATTACTGCTATCGCCAAAGTATTTGAAAAACTTGTTTACAAACAGGTAACGGTTTATTTGGAGGTAAACAATATCATTTCAACAAACCAATCAGGCTTTCGATCTCGCCACTCTACTGAAACCGCACTTCTTAATTGTACAAATCAGTGGCTTGTGAACATGGATAACAACCTAATTAATGACGTTCTTTTTCTAGATCTAAAAAAAAGTATTTGACACTGTTGACCATAACATACTATTATCAAAACTACAACTCTATGGAATACGAAGGACAGCGCATAGATGGTTTCAATCCTATTTAAAAGACAGAAAACAAATATGTAAAATTAATCAAACAATGTCGGATGCTAAATCTATTCATTGTGGCGTACCATAAGGGACAAACCTTGGTCCTATGCTCTTCCTCCTCTATATAAATGATCTCCCTAATTGTCTCACTAAAACTAGTTCTGTAATGTTCGCAGACGATACCAGTTTATCATGTGAAGGATCGTCATCGGCAGAAATTGAGGGAAAACTAAATCACGATTTAGAAATGGTTCATATGTGGCTGACAACAAACAAACTAACTTTAAACCAGGAAAAGACTGAATATATGATTATTGGCTCACAGCAAAGACTTGATCTTATCTCTGAAGACATAAACATCAGTCTAGCGAATGAGCCAATATCACGTGTTCAAACTAAAAAAGTCCTTGGAGTCATTATCGACGAAAAACTTAAATGGCATGAACATAATGCAAAACAATGTAAAACTTTATCCTCATGCATTGGATTATTAAGAAGAGCTCGAGACTTTGTTACACAAGATGTCTTGGTAACAATGTACAACTCACTCGTTCTGCCGCACTTTACATACTGTTCTACGGTATGGCAAAATTCTAACACTGATCATATTAACAAACTCCACAAATTACAAAAAAGAGCTGCACGTGTGATAACAAGGTCTACTTATGATGAAAGGTCATCCCAAATTTTTGAAATGTTGAACTGGAAATCCATTAAAGAAATCTTAGAGGAAAGGCAATCGGTAATGACGTTCAAAGCACTACGAGGACTTAGCCCAAAGTACCTAACTCAGTTATTTAATCTAAACAGCAATACCAGTCACGAACTTCGTAGTAATAATCGATATCATCATTTGCCTAAACCTCGCACAAATTTTTTAAAGAAGAGTTTCTCGTATCAAGGAGCTGTGTCCTGGAACAAATTACCTAAGAAGGTAATCGACAATGTCATAAAAGGTAATATGTCACTAACATCATTCAAATCGTTTATTAAAAACCCATTTGTAAGAAATTAGATATAGTAAACTAAGCACTCTTATGAATATTAGAAGTAGTTTTCGAGTAGAATTCCAAATCTATAAATTTTATTTTGTTAATAATTAGAATAATTGTGTACGTCTATGTATAAAATAGAATGTTAATGTTAGTTTTATTAGTGATACACGGCCATTTGAAAATCAGCATCGCTGAAATGCTACCGTGTTTTAAATAAGATTAAATAATAATAATAATAATAACATCAGGTTGGGATTGTCCGCGGATTCCCAATTTGAGGCGCTCTGCATTGTATTTATACATTTTCAGTAATTATTGTTTACAGCAGATTGACAGATAATCAGAAAATTGTCATTTCTAGTCCAACTATGAACGTTTGTTTGAATGTTTTTATTATTCGTCACCTTCTATTTGAGACTTTTGTCTTTCATCCGCTTTCTTAAGATCGGGTGAAACTACGAGCGTTAAATTTCCAATGGCCACTTAATAGAGGTAAAAACAATAGGAGAGCCGTTATCGGAACCGCCAAAAGGTGGCCACGGTTGCTTAATAGAGGTGGCCGTATTTAGATAGGGGGTTAATAATCAATATTTATAACGACAATACTTTCGGGACTATGATAACAGGCCGCTTGAAAGTGGGCCGCTTAATAAGGGTTCAACTTTAGTAGAATGATCTCAACAGTTGTCTGTTGGCGCTAATGAATTGCCCTTATTGCAAATTGTTTCGTATCTATGCGAATGAATGTCACTTTCTATGCTAAAATTTTAAATGAACGTGGCAGAAGCATAAATGAGTGTCGATTCAGTGAAGTGAGTGTATTTTGCGTTACTGAGTTTGAGGATGGTGTAAATGATGGTATATATTTAGTAACGAACAACGAAGGGAGTACAAATTTAAATACTTAAAGAACAGAGTGGTTTTATAAAACGAAGCACACTCCTAATAGTGACATCTTGGAACTCAAGATTTGAGAGATATACATGAACAGAAACTTTTCATGAAAATCTGACACTGCCGAAATCAGCTGAAAAATGTTTGCTCGAGCGGGATTTGAACTCGCACCTTCGGGATACCGGTCCGCCGCCCTACGTGTTGAGCTATCGAGTCCACAGGGATTGGAGGCTAGTTTCATCCAGTTTAAGTCTACGAGATACTTTCGCGACATCTTAACGCTTATCCATGAGAGGATGCGCAGTGCTTCAATTGTATTTCAGAATCCCCCTCAGAGATATACATGAATAGAAGCTTTTCATGATAATCTGACACTGCCGAAGTCAACTTAAATTATTAATTATTAAATGTAATGTTTTGAATCTTCCAAAATGTTTTACATGTTTGGTAATATTGAGCTAGATAAGCATTGCGAATAGGTCAAACAGCACAGAGATATAGAATATGGAAACGTTCTTGGTTGGTTCAGTGCTTCGTGAATTGTGTTTAATCTGGACTTGAACTTGTTTGGTTTTGACTACACAGCATTTTGAAAGTGGCTTCTTCCATTTTCAGGCATCGTGATTGTGAATGTGTACACATTGTCGTGGGAGGCGGACATCTGCAAAGACACCTGTGTTATGAGTGGGAGGAGGGTCGTGTGGGTGAAGTTTGTGTTTGGTCCTCTCGTTGGTTTAAGGTTGTTAAGTCAGATTTCGAGTATATGTGAGATTCTTTATTGATGCGCTGTAGATGCTTTGCTGAGTAGTAAGTCGGGATCTTGAGTATGGTTCATGGTCATTTATCTCCTTGTTACTCCAGTTAAACGTATGGATATGTTGCCAGCAAAGTTTTTCCATTCCGTATTGTTTTGTTTGTCCGTTTCCTATTGCTCGTTTGTGTTCTTTTGTTCTTCGCTCTAGAGTTCATTTTGTTATATATATATAATATATTATTTAATATAAAAGCAGGGTTTAGTAAACAACCAAAAGAAATAAACACTCTTTTGGTACAAACGTTTTTGCTTTAATGTAAGCTCCTTAGGTGTGTATATACTGTAACAGAGTGGTTGCGTTACCTAGTTATATAGTCTATAATTACATGAATATTCATATTATTAACGTCATTTAGTTCTTATGCTAATCATAGGGTTATTTTAATTTGTCATGTATGGTAGCTAAATTTAGAAATTAGTTATCTGTCCAGTTTGCGTGGTCGGAATAATTAGCTCAACTTTAAGTCCGGTTTTAGTAGTGAAATAAGTTCCTTTTCTTTCTTTTCCCTAAACAGTCTATTTGAATTGTTGCATTGGTAAATTGGTATAATCTTGAAATGCCCATTGTTGCAAGTCTTCAAATGATTGCTAACTTATAGGTGTCTATATTCTTGGTGTCGAATTCGTTCTTTATGCAATGTTATTCGTTTTCTCAAGTTCTCGGTTTGTCCGATATAAAAGCTTTCACTATTCGGACAGATTATCGCGTAAATTACGTCCTTTGCTTTGCAGCTTCCTGTGATTAAATATTCACGTTCCGCATCTTGTTTCCTGGCATTTGGAAACTGTGGGTGAATCTGATATTTCTTGCAAATGGAATTCAGCTTTTGTTAAGTGCTGTTTTAAATTCTTTGGTTGTCGTTGGCTAACTATATAATTCGTTTGATCCAGTACGTTTTTCAGTTTTGCTGAATTTTCAAGGAATGTTAACTTCTTTGATCCTTCCGGTTATCGGTGGGTTGTTTTGGTTGTGAGTCATAAGAAGATGGGAGGGTGTTGTTAGTTTTGGCCGTTGTCTTCTTTATTCTTAGTTCGAGAACATCTGTCGATTTTGCCTTTTGTATACTCTTAGTTATTAGTGACGTTGGATTATTCTGTTTTCAAAGAAAATTTTCGAGTTCTTTCAGGTGCTTTTCCTTTAATTGTTCGTCTGTGACGATAGAGCATACTCTCTTCGCTAAGTAGTACGGAATATTCCATTTTGTATGTTTTGGGTGGCATGGAAAATAGTCGAGATATTGATGCGTGTCCATATCTTTATAATATATGTCAGTTTCTAGTTTGTTCTCGTTCTTGAATAGGAGTGTGTCTAAAAAGGGCAATCTATAGTTGTCGTTTTCCATGGTGAATTTTAATTTTGTGTTGAGACTGTTTAGCATTTCATAAAATTCCTGTAGTTCTTCTGATTTCTGCAACAGAAGAAAGCAGTCATCCAAAAATCGTCTAAATGATTTTATCAGTTCTTCTTTGTCGTAATTTCCATATTTCTCCTCGTATTTTTCGTACAGTTTCTTTTCGAAGTATCCCATTACTAAAGTAGCTTATGTGGACGCCATTTTTGTTCCCATTGCTGTGCCTTGTATTTGTTTATAGCTCGTAACGTCAAACTGGAATGTGTTTTCTTTTAGCCCATTAGATATGGCTTTTAAAATGAAATTTTCAGGAAAAGGTTGTATTAATCATGTTTGACAATTGTCTAACCAATACGCGATTGCTTCAAGTCCTAAGTCATGTGGAATGTTCGTGTATAGATTGACTATGTCGAAAGACACTATAATATGGTATAAAATAAAACATATTCCGAAGAATAATGTCATCTTGAAAACTCAAGATATGAGTCAATACAAGATAAAACTATTGCTGAAACTGTGATATTTCGACTTTATTTCAAAGTCATCTTCAGACAGAATGATATTACAATAACATGCCAGAGTCTATATACAGGAGGTGTGATGACATCATCGAGACGGAATTAGGAAACACTACCGATAATCACTATTTACATGCTGAGATGTTGAGACGCTATGATGCTAATTAATTAGAAATTCTCACCATCACGAATAAAGTGGTTGAGCGTGAACAATAGAAGTATCTGGCTAACAGATAACAAGTGTGCATTATATCTAAATAAAAAGGTTGAGTTTCATGCATTTCGAAAATTCGGCGTCATCTCAATCAACCCGTTAAATTTATCGTTATTTATGACACGAAAAAAGTCTCCTATTTTATTTCTAACAAAGATAAGATTCCGGACATGACTCGCAATAATGTCGTCTACCAAATTACTTGTCCTGGCTTCAACAAAACATGTATAGGTAAAACCAACCGTTGTCTTCACAAACGTCTTTCCGAACATTCTACTCAACATAACGCCAGTGCAGTTGCCCAACATTTTCTCGAATGTGAACACGCTCACTTCATTAATGACTTATACGATCAGTACGACCGACTAAATGATCTTCCCTCATCTTCTAACATATCTACCTTCATTAAAAATTTAATCTTTGATAACTATAAAATTCTTTATACGAGTAAGTCTACTAACACCAATGAACTTCTAATGATTGAAGCACTCCACATTAAGTTTAATAAACCTGAGCTTAGTTCTGGGCTTAAAGCTAGCAAAGAACTCAACCTTTTTATTTAGATATTACGCACATTTGTTATCTGTTAGCCAGATACTTCTATTGTTTACGCTCAACCGCTTTATTCATGATGGTGAGAATTTCTAATTAATTAGCATCATAGCGTCTCAACATCTCAGCATGTAAATAGTGATTATCGGTAGTGTTTCCTAATTCCGTCTCGATGATGTCATCACACCTCCTGTATATAGACTCTGGCATGTTATTGTAATATCATTCTGTCTGAAGATGACTTTAAAATAAAGTCGAAATATCACAGTTTCAACAATAGTTTTATCTTGTATTGACTCATATCTTGAGTTTTCAAGATGACATTATTCTTCGGAATATGTTCTATTTTACACTAATATGGTGTTTTCTTCTTCTTTTGGATTGATGTTGAGGAAGTCCATATCGTATCTTACGAAGCTCGGTACATCTTGGCATAATGGTTTGAGAACTAAGTCAATTACGTTACTTAGTCTGTGTGTTGGTGATGTTTGTCCTGCGACAATTGGTCTCATTTTTAGATCTGCTGGTGGTGGTAATTTTATGTATTCGGCTTTCTGTTTTTTGACGGCGTCTTTGATGATTTCGGACTTATAGATTTTGGGTAGCCCGTTTAAATTTGATGTTCTTCATGAAAATTTTGTGATGTAGTCTTTTTCTTGTTGTGTTAGATCGTGTTCGTATTCCTTAATCAATTTTTTTAATTTTTCGAATAATAGTGTCGCCCTCATTTTGCTGTTGTTGAGTGTAATTTTCCGCGTCTGATAGAAGTTCAAGTATCTTATTTCAATAGTATGTTTTGTCCATAATGACTGTTGCCCCTCCTTTGTCAGCTTCTTTAATTATACTTGTCTCATCTTTTTCTAAGTCCTTTAACGCCTTTCTTTCTGACGCGGAAATGTTGCTTATCTTGGGATTTGTAGTAGTTGGTTTATGAAGATTTTGTAGACTTTCCAAAAATTCTGTTTGGTAGATGTCGTTTGTTTTTGATGGAACAAAATTTGATTTGTTTTTAACTAACGAATTATCGGAGTTTCTTTTGCGACCGTTAAAATGTTTGAGGAGTCACAATTTGCGTGCAAATTCTTGTATGTCCTTTTTTAGTTCCGTGATGTTTTGCTGTGGTTTTGGGGTAAATTTCAATCCTTGCTTTAGTAATTGCATTTCGTCTTTACTAAGGTCTCTTGACGAAATATTGATAATTTTAGGTTCAATCAACCTGGTGGTTTTTGGAATGTTTGAGGTTGTCAAAATTTCTCTTGTACTTGGTTTTCCGGCGGGTGTTGTTTGGGTAGGCAATACTCCAGAAAGTTGTTTAGTCTTCTGTCGTTGTTTTGGTTGTTGTATTTTCTGCATTGTTGGAAAAATGATTCGTTCTGTTTCGAATATCTTCTTTCTGTGAAAGCATTTTTTTTTTGTTCCTGGTTTGTTCATTGTATCTTGAGGGTTGATCCATTTGTCGTGGAGCTCTTTTTGTAATTTCAGCATACGTTGCTCTCCTGTTATCATGTGTAATAATAGCATCGGCAGGTGTAGATCGTTGATGGTATTTCCTATGTGTGGATTTGAAGGTTAGAATTGCTGGTGTTTTATTTCGCTGTAACCCTCTTTCAGGGGTTTGGCTAGGTGTTTGACGTTTAGGTCGCTGGATGTCGGAAAGGGATGGTAAATGTTGTATGTCTGTCATTCTTCTGCTCTGTGATCGCTTTTTGATCAACTATAGACTACATTATTTTGCATCTGAGGTGGCACTGGATATTTTGGGTTTAAATCACGTAGTGTTGACTGGGAGTGTCGATATTGTACTGGAATAGGATTCTTTGGATGATCTGGCTAAAATATTGGATGTACATGTACAGTATGTATTCCTTTTGCAGGTTCAGTTCTGTTTGTCCAGTCGTTCGTTGGAGTTTTGGTTTGGACCTTCTTGATGGATTTTGGTGGTAGCAGCTTGAACGTAGTACTTTGGAAAGCTACTTTCGAAACTTTGCGTAGTCAAAGTTAAACAAGTTCACGTTCTCATAAACTGCACACCTCAAGTACACATCTAGTTTAGCCTTAATCGTCTGTTCTTTGCTGCATTTCGTTTGTTATAGAATCATCTATTGAGTTTGTTGCAGCAATGCGTGGTTCGAGGTTTGAACGTGTGCGGAGAAGAAGAAACCGTTGAAGAAGGTATTCTTTATTTTTTTTTTTTTTTTTTTTTTTTTTTTTTTTTTTGAGTAGGGGAAACGAAGATTAACTTTTTCCAGTCCAGAGCCATCCTTCTGGGGCGAAAAATCGTACGAATTTAGCCATAGTTAAATACCAGAACACCTGTCCGTACAGAATAGAGTTGATCCAGGCGAGCTTAACTCTTTCCTATCCAGAGATCTCTGTTCGAGTAGCGAAATCGTCGGACGTAGGCGGAACACAATAGTAGAAGGCCTATCTGGACAAAAAGGATTCAAAGCAAGAACCATACGAGTTAGAATGAAAATTTTGACTGATAAGTCTGAGGAACCAAACCAACAGTAGAATCCTATTTACTAGCCGCCACCAAGTTACGAATAGTCCCATGATTGCATAGGCAAAATGCATGTGGTTGTAGTATAATTGCAATCAAATGCCATAATGATGTGTGGCTCTTTCTAAGTGAACAAAATGTGTCCGTTTTCTTTTCTTACTGGTTGGAAATTGGAATTTGCACAAGAACTTTGCCAAATCATTGTGATTATTGTAACGTCATTACACCATTGCGTAAATGGTCTATTCCATGTAGAGAGAATTTATTCTTCACATCGTGAAACTAGAAATACGTTTACGCAACCAACCCTCGCGCACCCTTCCAATACATCTCTCGAGAATCCAAGTAACATTGATAATTTTTCAAAGTTGTCAAAAAGACAAATCGTCCTTACTATAACTGGAAGAGGTAATGCAATATAGAAAACACAATATTTGGCCACAAATATTAACAACCCAAACGGGAAATTATTTTATATTTAAACTGCTAGTCATATTTACGTTTAAAATTTCTATTCTGTTTTATTAAAACAAAACGTTTGGTGAGAATAACCTTTAAAGGTTCAATAAATAATCAGAGATCCATTCTGACAATTCTACTGCTTATCAATGGATTGTTCATAGCAGGACCCTGTATTAGTTGCGATCTTGAGATATTTCGAGTTGTTTTCAAATGAAACTTTTCACTCGTTTTGCTTTAAAGAAAGATTTCTTATTAGATAGCCAGGCTTTCCGTCTTAAAATTGGATCATTCTCAAAGGTTACCGGTCGGATATCAGTATCACGGACAGCTCATGAGTGAAAATATTTTTTTCATATTTTTTATCTTAAAAAACTGATAAATTCTATATTATCTCAAAGTTGGTTAAAATTGTCTATTAGAAGTGCTATGAAGAAGATTTATGCTCAGTATTCATCCGGAGGTACAACACTTTGTTAACAAAGATGAAACGAATTACGAAACGGACGAAATAAACAAAGAAAACATGAATGAGTTCTGCATTTTTATCGCTGACCAAAAATCGGAAAATACAAAACATAAAACAAAATACGACAAGCAAACCTTGTGCAAGTTTTGTCGAAAGAAGAACGAGAAGAGGGAAGTAAAAGACGTACTTTTTCCACAGTAAAACATCAATAAAGAAGAAAAATGGCGTACAAACCTGCTACTCTTGCGTATTTTCAACTACGCACTCAGTGGCACCTCGATACAACTTTCTTGAGAGGTTTTAAAATCCGGATGAAAGCATTACTGGTCGAATACAGTAAAGGTCATCATGCACAAATCACTCTCGAAGTGAGAAAGACTGAAGCGGACAACTGTTTTGTCGAAGGATAATTTGGTGACCAAAAACAAGTAGCTTTGCAGTGAGTTACCTAGTGGCTGTTTACCATGCATTTTTGTTTCGAGCTAAAAATACATCCTAACGTCTTCAGTGGGGTGACATTTCATAGGGAAAAAATCCGGATTGAGGCGATGAAATCTTTGTGTGGAAAGCGGAGAAAGCATCCAAAGACTGTCATGGCCTGGACTACTTTTCTGGACGATGAGTGTGCTATTCCACTTCTCAAACAATTGACCATGAACACTGTCCCGTTAAATACTGCAAAATGTTCAAAAGTAATCGTCCTACAGAGATGAATGAACCAGAATCTTCATTCTACTTTACCAATAAACACCAGCAAAATCCAAGCGATAATATTTAGTACAAGAAGTCTCCCTTGGGGAACAATGAAGTCGGGAAGCTACTTTTGAAAGCTGTTCAAAACAATTCCGTTCGCAGAACTTGTATTTTAAAGCTGCTCGATTCAGACATGCCTGTGATTGTGTAGCTCAGGTAAGTGGTTACCAGGACATGAAAAGTTCTAAGATTTATACAAATCGGCATCTATTGGACTTCAGCAAAGAATGTCGTTTTAATACACCTCGTCGCTCAGCAAATGTCCTGACATTAAGCGAGTTCCCTTACGTCTTTTGTTCATATAAATCAGAAAGAACCAAGACAATCCGTTGCTGCAAGAAGTGAACAGTTGGCAAATGCATATTCCAAGGAGCTAACTTTAAGAACTGCTCTTTCAAGTCATAAATTGTCCAGTTACTGAGGTGGTCCTCAAAAGCGTAACCAGCCGCAGGCACCAAGAAAGCCATTTCGTTTGCCGGTCTTAAATCATTTACTGGCTTCAGTGATTCTGTTTTATTAATAAATGGTAAGATTTAGATTCTGTTTAATTAGTAAATGATAAGTGATCCATTCTGACAATTCTACTGCTAAACAAGCGATGTTTGTATCAAGACGCTGTATTAGTTGCGATCTTGAGGTATTTCGAGAAGTTTTCCAATCAAAATTTTGACTTATTTTGCTTTAAAGATAGATTTTTTTATTAGATGACCAGACTTTTCGTCTTAAAATTGGAGCATTCTCAAAGATTACCGGTCGGATACCAGCATTACGGACAACTCATGATTGAAAAAAATTTTTTTATATTTTTTTGTATTAAAAAACTGATAAATGCTACATTATCTCAAAGTTGGTTGCAAATGTCTATTAGAAGTGCTATGATGAAGATTTATGCTAAGTACTCATCCGGAGGTAGAAGACTTCGGTGACGAAGATCAAATGAATTACGAAACCGACCAAAGAAACAAAGAAAACATGAACGAGTTCTGAATCTTTATTGCTGAACAAAAATCTGAAAAATACATAACATACAGCAAAATACTACAAGCAAACCTTGTGCAAGTTTTGGTCGAATGAATAACGAGTAGAGAGCAGTCAAATACGTACTTTTTTTCTCTGTAAAACTTTCGTTAAAAAAAAAATGGCGTAGCGTACAAATCTGCATCCCTACGTATTTTAAACTAAACATTCGTTGGCATCTCAATCCAAAGGGTTCAACAGTGAATTTGCAAAAAGAAGACTGCTTTAAACTTTTAAACTTTCTTGAGAGGTTCTGAAATCCTGATGAAAGCACTACTGGTGGAATATTGTTAAGGCCATCATCCACAAGCCACCCGAGAAATAAGAAAGACTGAAGTGGACTGCAGTATTTTGCCGAAAGATAGTTTGGTAACCAAAAACAAATAGGTTTGCAGCGTGTTACCTGGTGGCTGTTTACCTTGCATTTTTGTTTCGAGCCAGAAATATGTCCCGACGTCTTCAGTGGGGCAAGATTTCGTACAGAGAACGATCCTGAATGAGGCAATGAAGACCTTCGTCGCTCGTCTTCACGCTCTTCCGTTTCTAAAATCCTGGATCCGCCCCTGGTTTGCTAAACATTATTACTCCGAAGAGAACTACAATGCTGACAAACCCGGGTCCGACATTTCAATAACCCCGAAAGTTCGGCGTTACAAATATGAAAATCTGTGCACTTGCACCCGTCTCAGGTGGTAACGACAGCCTTGAGCGACCAGAAAAGCGCCTCATTTGAGACCGTCAGACGAGCATCCTTCTTTCCATCAAAAACAAAACTTTCGTCCTTCCCTCACATTTTTAATTCTAATACTGTTTAAATATTAATCACCTCTCTTAGTATTAGCTTACTGATCGACGATCAGCGGAGCTTAGTTACAGAATCCGCGATGACTACGTTGGTTATCAATCGATACGCGAATAGCCTTCTTCATCATCTCGTAGGTTTCATTAATTTAAAGTTCTGATCGGTCTGGAAGCATTCTCACAGTTTGAAGATCTTCATTATTTCATCGTTTGCATGTTTGCTAAACTGTTTTGTTTAGCAATTGGGTATTAAGTTAACAAGTAGAATTCTTTGCAATTCATCAGCCCCTCTCTTTCCTTTAAAATTCTGTCATTCCTTCCCTGCCTTCAAAAAATGATGTCCATCGGCGGTTCATCACAGAAAACCAAAGTGATGAAGAACTAAGAATACCAAACGACTTTCCATCTTCATTAACATATTGTTTACCTACAGTGCGTGTGATTCGTTACACTTATCTCCCACCTTTTTCGAACATATAATACCCCATGTTTTCGATTACACCTTGCATTTGACTGTGATGAAGGACTTCCGCTCGAAACGTCATTACCTTGTTAACTCTCTTGTAGTTTTGGCAAAATATTACCTTTAAACTCTTTCTACATGTGTACATGCATAGATGCATACGGTTAGATAAACCAAAGAACTGACAATTTGGTTCAACATGGAAGATAATTCCAGAGTTTTCAACCTTTACTTCTATCGTTGCTTTTAATTACTTCAACAAATAGAATTTAGAAATCGTAGGGGAACGTAAACCTAGTTTTGGTACAACAACTAAAGTTTGAGCGCTTTGTCCCACGCAGAAGTGCTGATATATACTTTGAATATTCCAGATTTGGAAGAGCAAAACCAATTTGTTGAAAAACTTGAAAAAATGTTAACTTCCTTGATGGAGCGGATGAATAAGTGCGAGATGGAAGATTTTGAATTGGTAAGAACCTTTAACTGGAGAAGTGGATGACACAATTTCTGAAATTTATTTTTGCATTAATATTGTACGACTTTTTGTATTTTGCCAGGACAAGTCTGCGGATTATTCTTTGAACAATGCGGTCGGTGTAAAGAATAATATCTTTGCTTGCCTTGTTTTGGGATTATATGAGGTAAGGCTTACTTATTCGGGTAGCTTTTATGTTTTACATGGCTTCTATTTTGCTCAACATTAATGTTTTAATTACACAGGTTTTATGCTGTAGTATCTCAGTTTTGAATGGCTGGTAATGAAATCGTGCAATAAAGCAATTGAATCCTGATTTTGCATGATAGAAAGAATTATCGTTGGCCTTGTCACCCCAAGCTCATCCAGATATTGTTAATTAGCATACCCTCGCAGGTGGATAGTGTTTTTTGCGCAATCTAATTGGTTCCTCTATCTCGGAATATCCTGCACTATTCACCTCCGAGCAAAACAAGATGGCGTCCAGTTATGTTTACTTTACGGAAGAAGAACTTTTCAGTCAATAAACGAAGTCCCCGTGCCAGACAACGCCAAAAAAGCAACGAAATTTGGGAATTAAGTGTTCAAAGATATCTATTTCTTTTATTTTAATCGATAAATGTACACAGGATATTTCTCAAAATGTTTTGTTTACAAATGATGAGTGGGCGACAAGCCGACATCCCGTAAAATTGTAACAATTTCAAAAAAATACATGTGAAAGCAATTTTACGAGGTCAATGCTAAAGCAATTATTCAACTCATTGTCGATGAATTGTGTTGATATTTATCTCCACTTCGGTGAATAATTGTTCTTTATATTGCCTAATTGCTAGCCATCCAAGTGCTAGGCCAAGGTGCTCCTGCTCCTTATCCAAAGATCTTGCATTTAATATAGTATTATGCGGTTGTAAAATAACTGATAGTACCTTGTTTTAGTTTATTGTGTGCTTTCGGATTATTTGCTTGAACTGTCTTCAGCGTGCAAAGATATAAAAGTATTGTGCTGCGTTGGCAGCACAATACTTTTCTTGACCAACCGGGTCAAGAAAGTAGCAAAAATAAGGAGAGGAAATACTGACATTTCAGACGAAGGCCCTTCGTCACGTTCCATTCAGGCAAAGGGTGTTCGCTCGAAAAGACACTATAACCTCTTACAAGTTTCGGCCGTTCCCCCGTTCGGCTGGATATTTACACGGCTTGAGCGAAGTCGTGAACGTTCTGTTACATTAAGGATTTTACGATAAACTTAGGGCCAGTTTGCATAGAGGTAAAGTAACAGCTTAGCGCGCGTATGCGCCAGATGGAATCTTTCAAAGATATCGGGCAAACAGTTATGTAATGAATGAAGAGTACTGCCTCAGTATCAAACCATCCTGCGCAATCAACGAATTTAGAAACAAAGAAAATTGCATCTGTGATACCAAACAACTATAGAGACGACGCAGAGGTAGGGTAACCTTACCATTGAAGTTACCCTGATACGAGGGTCACCCTGAATTATGTAAACAGGGGCTATCTTTTAGCCCTTCGAGAATGGTCACCCTTCCTCCATTTAAACAGATCGTTACTAGTTCTTTTTTTGCGATTATGTAAATTTGAATTGATTTAATTGTCCTCTTCCCGTGCACGTTTAGGAGCAGTAGATTTTTTCAAGTTTGACCCTGCTTAAGCAGTCGTTTTGTTCTTAATCATGGGTCTTCAACAGTGGCAGATTTTATTACAAGCCAATCAACTCGTTTGTTTACATTGTTGGGACGGACTAATCAGATTGCTCGAATTCGGAACTTTACCAACTTGACTGCTTTTACTGGGTCAACATTGCGAAAAACTACATCTCTCTTAAGCGTCACGTGCATGTGGTTTTTTCATTATTTAGGAGAAAACCCTTGCAGTCTGAATTTTTCTTTAAGTCTATCCTGGAATATGTAGTGTGTTTCGAAATAGGAGGAATATTGGTTTTGAGGAGTGCTTTTTTAGTCAGTAAATGGTCTGTACAATTTGCCAAGTAATGATATAATATGCTAACGCTGTCAAAACCGTGGACAAAGTAATGCGATAGAATGTAGTTTCGATTATAATTCGGCTATGATTTGGAATAGTCATTCAACTACTCTCAAAGATCAATCGATTACAAATAGACATTTTAAATTCCAGCACAACTTTAAATGACTGTGGAAAGATTTAGTAGTTTTGGTGTGAATAATTCTCCGCAGTGACACAGTAATGTGGATTGTAATGATAATTTTTTTCTTAAGTAACATGAATTGTAATGGCAATCGCAGGGGTAAGACCTCTATGATTTTACTCTGGCTAACGCCAGACGATTTTAGTCGTCAAGGGGAGAACTCCCGCAGTGAAAGGACTAATTTATACTTAGCATATGTTTAGTTTTAGTATTTCTGACTTTTGAATACAACTCCTAGTAATTCTGTATTTTAGAAACAGTTCATTTCTTTAGGTTAGGATTAATAGGTCATTGTGTATAAAGAAGGTTAATTAATAGATAATCGTATTAAATCTTTCCCGGTTATTTAAGACTTCTATTATTTTACACTGGCCAACGCCAGATTATTTTATTCTGGCCAACGCCAGACGATTTTACTCGTCAAAGGGAGAGCTTCCGCCCGGAAAGTGTTAAGCAGATACGAATATTGGACCGTTCGATATTCTTATCGTACATTCAAGTCTCATCAATCCCTATTCGGTTGACAGTCATAACTAATTAATTAGGTTTGGCAATAGCTGTGTAATTTACTCGAAGTATTACCTACTGATAAACTTTTACGCTACCTTACACATAATTTGGGTACCGGGATTCTTCTTTTCGGATTTTATAAAAAGGATAGCAAACATAAAGCTGGTTACAGTGTTGTGCAGGTACGAGGGAGTTTACAAACACACGATGCGGCGTCAAAGACGACCCCGATACCGATTTTGCGAACCCTTAGTATTTTACTCTGGATAACGGTGGAGATTTTTTTGACCTGGTTTACGACTGAAGATTTTACTCGTCAATGGGAGACCTATCGTATGGAAGCAGTTGAAAACTATGTTATTAACTCTTTTCAGTCGGCGGCCATCACTTAATTTTGTACTCTGGCTAATGCCAGAGAATTTTACTTTAGCTAACGCCAGGCGATTTTACTCGGAGGAATGAGTAAAACTTGAATGAGTGCCCCACATCATTCGTTTTTTAGCTAAATTTTGATGAATCTTGCTTGTACCGTCCGTCGATTGCTTTAGATCATGTTTTCAACGTCAATTTTTCCCTACAGGCACCTTATATACCTCAACGTAAAATCGATTACGTTTGTATTTTGTTGATCTTTTAAGTCAGGAGTCGAGCACCCTGAGCGCTCGTAGAACGAGTGCTTAGGGTGCTCGACTACTGACTTAAATGTCACACTTTTTCTAGGTTTTGATGGAGCATTCATTTATAGCTGGAGACTACAGGTGTGTGTGGTAGATTCCTAATCAAGTTTTTTGAATATATACGAAATTCCGCGTTTAACCGTTTCTGAAATAGCGTTAGTTCAGCAAAATACGGTCATGCATGCACACATTCAATGTCCATAATTATTGCTATTAAACTGAAACTTGAGCAAAGTATTTGGTTTGCTGGATCTGGGGTAGGTGAGTAAGTGTATCGTCGGAATGACGTAGAGTGAGTCATTTGAGTGGAGTGGAGTAAATTAGCTAGCATAAATGACTGGGAATGAATGGGCCAGTTAATGATAGTATAAAGGTAAAAAGCCAAAAAGCTGAAATACTGGCGAAAACGAAATTGGCATATTGAACGTCCGATACTGAACAAATCGGAGGAGCCGAATGAGGACCCAAGGAAATAGTAAGGAGTAGGACCTAAAAATCTCGAGGGAATAACGCATAAACAGAAACTTTTTACGATAATCTGACATTGTCGAAGTCAACTGAAAAATGTTGGCTCGAGCAGGATTTGAACTCGCACCTTCGGGATACCGGTCTGCCGCTCTGTCTGTTTAGCTATCGAGTCCACAGAGATTGGAGGCCAGTTTTATCCAATTTAAGTGCGCGAGATATTTTCGCGAGAATATTTGAAACTTAGTTTCCCATTCGGGGTGTTCAAGGGGTTCGGATCTGTCTTCATATTATTTGACTTAAGACATGTGGAATACTATTTCTTAATGATTTTGATTATTTCCTGTGTCGTACATGTTTGGGAAAATTTAATTCATACGCACCCAAAGGCCAATGCTCTAGCCATTAGTTCGGCCTTCTTATTAGTATTCCTGAGGCTCCGTATTGTGAGAAAGTCCTTAAGTGACATATGTGTCCAGGTGATATGTTAGCTTTTCTTCGTGCCAATTCTTGTCCATCGTATTTCGTAACCAACGAGGAATGTTCACGTTCAAAAGTAGTCAGGAGACTTGAAATGTGTTTTTACAAAAAACGACGAGATTTCCTTCAAACAAAACAAAATTCCCAAACAAGTTATATAAAGGATAAACAGCGTTGACTGCCCGCTCTCGTCGCTGGTTTAGTACCTCCTGCAGAATTATGAACAAAAACGTCACTCCTACTGTTCATGCGGTTCCCCAGGTAACGTTTGCATTTGTACTAGTAAAAGAAATCTGCGTCCACTTTTTATTCAATTGATATTACTTGTAAGAACAAATCAATTTGGTTTGTTTTGCATCAATTAGGGTTCCCCTTAAGAACATTTAACCTTGATTTGATACTTTGTGGGAATAAAAACGTAATTTTTGACCTCAAAAATTTCCGCTTTTTATATGAATTTTTTTAGCCTGGAAAGCTGTGAAAATGTCCTTCAGCTATTCGACAAGTACTTGAAACTATCAAATATCCTGAAAGAAAAAACATCTGCGCAGGGTAAGATCATAATTTTAAAGAATTCCTTTTTTTTTGTTGCAACAATGTAATAAGACTTTTTGCTGTTCTGAAAACACCACAGGTAGCTATGGGACTAGTCAATTGGACAATTTAAGCCCGAGCCTACGAAGAAATTTTCTGAAAATTGCTGAGTTTGCAAATCAGAAATTCTGCGGCCGCCTTTAAAATTTAGCCACATTGCTCAAAGGTAACTTGAGAAGGACTGCGACACCATGCTCTTAACACAACAAAATATAGAAGAGTGAATTAGTTTAGTGCGGAAGAAAGGTCGGGCCAATTTAAGTTAAATTATTCCACCATGCCGTCAACAAGCTGTGCGGTATAGGACTGTAGCAACGAATCAGACGCTTCTCTTAAAAAAAAACCCAAAAAAAAACCAAAACCAAACAAAGACAAAAACAAAAAACTCCCGTTATTTTATGGCCATCTGGAATGCTGATCTGATGGTATTATAGCAGCGTGAGAGCATGGAAAGATGCCTTGACCTTCCACTTAAGTCCTTGATAAGACGTACCAATTGTCTATAAAATGCTTCTCGTAAAAATATGAAAATGGATCAACCAGAATCATTCACTCGATATGTTCGAAGTAAAGTATAACAACCGTTCCCGATGTTGCTTACATATTAAACTCAAAGAAGCAATGACTCTAAGTTGAGATCAACTAACCTATCAACTGTTATCCCCTCGCCCACCGCGCGAAGCGCGGTGCGAGGGTACTAATCTCGACGTGCGTGGAATCCTTTTACATGCGTGGTGACTAAGGAGAAAAATTGTAGGTTTATTTGTATATAGGTATCCATGGATTCCGGTCACTCAAGAATGCCGTGTGCAAGCTCGGGGACTGGTATGTTGTTGACCTAACCTTACTTAGGTTACTTAGCCAGATTTGCCGTTACATCGACAAACGAAAAGACTTTCCTGGTACTTGCGGCTGGTTTCACTTTTGCAGGACATCTTAGTGGACAATTTATGACTTGAAAGAACAGTTCTAAAACTCAGCTCTTTGGAATATGCATTGGCCAACTGTTCACATTCTGTAGCAACGCTTTGACTTGGTTCTTTCTCATGAGTATGAACAAAAGGCGTTACAGGAACTCGCTTGTCACCAGGACACTTGCTAAGCGACTAAGTGTAAACGACTTTCTTCGCTGAAGTTGAATCGATGCTGATTTTTATAAATCTCGAGACTTTTCACGTTCTGGCAACCACTTACCTGAGCTACACAATCACAGGTACGTCTGAATCGAGTAGCTTTGAAATACAAGTTCTGCGAACGGAATTTTTTTGAACAGCTTTCAAAACTGGCTTCCTGACTTCATTCTTCCCTAAAGGAGACTTGTTGTGCGAAATATTATCACCTGGATTTTGCTGGTGTTTATTGGTAAAGTAAAATAAAGATTCTGGTTCATTCATCTCTGCAGGATGATGGCTTTTGAATATTTTGTTAGTATTTAACCGGACAGCGTTCATGGTAAATTGTTTGAGAAGTGGGATAAAACACTCATCGTCCAGAAGACTTGTCCAGGCCGCGACAGACTTTGGATGCTCTCTCCGCTTTCCACTCAAGGATTTCATTGCCTCATTCAGGATCGTTCTCTGTACAAAATCTTGCCCCACTGAAGACGTCGGGACATATTTCTGGCTCGAAACAAAAATGCAAGGTAAACAGCCACCAGGTAACACGCTGCAAACCTACTTTTTTTGGTCACCAAATTATCTTTCGGCCAAACACTTCAGTCCACTTCAGTCTTTCTCACTTCTCGGGTGGCTTATGGATGATGACCCTTGCAATATTCCACCAGTAATGCTCTCATCAGGATTTCAGAACCTCTCAAGAAAGTTTAAAAGTTTAAAGCAGTCTTCTTTTTGCAAATTCACTGTTGAACCCTTTGGATTGAGATGCCAACGAATGTTTAGTTTAAAATACGTAGGGATGCAGATTTGTACGCTACGCCATTTTTTTTTTAACGAAAGTTTTACAGAGAAAAAAAGTACGTATTTGACTGCTCTCTACTCGTTATTCATTCGACCAAAACTTGCACAAGGTTTGCTTGTAGTATTTTGCTGTATGTTATGTATTTTTCAGATTTTTGTTCAGCAATAAAGATTCAGAACTCGTTCATGTTTTCTTTGTTTATTTGGTCGGTTTCGTAATTCATTTGATCTTCGTCACCGAAGTCTTCTACCTCCGGATGAGTACTTAGCATAAATCTTCATCATAGCACTTCTAATAGACATTTGCAACCAACTTTGAGATAATGTAGCATTTATCAGTTTTTTAATACAAAAAAATATAAAAAAATTTTTTTCAATCATGAGTTGTCCGTAATGCTGGTATCCGACCGGTAATCTTTGAGAATGCTCCAATTTTAAGACGAAAAGTCTGGTCATCTAATAAAAAAATCTATCTTTAAAGCAAAATAAGTCAAAATTTTGATTGGAAAACTTCTCGAAATACCTCAAGATCGCAACTAATACAGCGTCTTGATACAGACATCGCTTGTTTAGCAGTAGAATTGTCAGAATGGATCACTTATCATTTATTAATTAAACAGAATCTAAATTTTAAACGTAAATATGACGACAAGCAGTTTAAATATAAAATAATGTCCAACTTGGGTTTTTTATTATTTGTGGCCAAATGTTGTGTTTTCTTATTGCATTCTCTCAGAATGGATCACTTATCATTTATTAATTAAACAGAATCTAAATCTTACCATTTATTAATAAAACAGAATCTAAATTTTAAACGTAAATATGACGACAAGCAGTTTAAATACAAAATAATGTCCAGCTTGGGTTTTTTATTATTTGTGGCCAAATGTTGTGTTTTCTTATTGCATTCTCTCTTCCAGTTATAGTAAGGACGATTTGTCTTTTCGACAATTTTGAAAAGTTATCAATCTTAAGGTAGATGAACGATCTTCAAGCTCAATACTCAGAAAATGATTTCTGAGCCCCAGACGGGGATCGAACCCGCAACCTTCTGTTTCAATCATTATTAATATATAGTGGCTTCCGCCTAGGTCGCACATATATGTCGAATTTGCACCTTAGCTCACCATCTGAGTCTCGGTAGCTCAATGGTTAGAGCGTCTAACCGGTCATCAGAAGCTTGCGGGTTCGATCCCCGTCTGGGGCTCAGAAATCATTTTCTGAGTATCGAGCTTGAAGATCGTTCATCTACCTTAATATATCCAAGCTCTCACGTTTCTCAAACATCAAACTGTTATCAATCTTACTCGGATTTTCGAGAGATATATTGGAAGGGTGGGCGAAATACGTGTACGTATTTCTAGTATTTTCATGTTTGACCTCTATTTAAAGCCGTTGTCGTTGCACGTTAAAAACATCTCACGATTTCGATTCGGTCCGTGAGGAAGAAGAATGGCTACACGTTGACAAAGTCTACATTTACGACTTCAACTTAAGGGTTCTATTGTTGTTTCTTAGTTTAGTCACGCAATATTATGACAAAATTTCTGAGTAGCACAAATGAAATTAAACACTTCAGGAAAACGACAAATTTTTTGAAAGTAAACATGTTTCGGAAAACTTGTGCCATCTTCAGTGCAATATAAAACTAACTATTTATAGGCTTTATATGTGATTACGATATGCTAATTAAGATACCAGAGATGTGATTCATCTATTGAGTTACTCAAATGAAAAAACTACTGAGAGATATGTTAATTGTGAGACGGGAACTATATTTACAAGATAAATGGATTACTGATATGGTGCAAGAGAAGAGAGGGTAGTGTGTAAATTATAAACTGAAAATTGTGTTGAAATTATGAACTTGGACATTAAGTTCAGGATTAATCTTGTTTATTTGCAGAGGTTCTTTTATTTTGAGCGAGAATGTAGAATTGGCAGATTCTAAGATTTTAAAACAAGATTGCGAGTATTGATTTTTACAAGGTGATTTCAGAAAGTGTTTATAGATGTGAGAGTTTTTGTCGGTAGAGATGTGTTCCTTGATCTTCGTGGATAAGTGACGAGATGTCTCGCCAATATAGCGGGAATAACATGCGGCGCAAGTGAATTGATAAGGCACAAAAGATTTGAGTTCATTCAGAACAGGATCCTTAAACGAGAAGAGGTTCTTAATTTTGTAAGATGAGAAAACAAGTTCGATTTCCATATCAGTACAGAAGCGTTTAGCGAGACTTGTTAATCTTCGTTGAGTCAGTTTGGAATAGAAACCCGTGAAAGGAAGTTTAAAGTAGCGGGTTTCTTGTCTGTCTGTTCGAGGTGTCGTAGAAAGGTTGGATGTGTGACTGTTATTGTTGGTGTCGTCATAGTATTTCTTGACCGTCTTGTTAATAGCATGAAGAGGAAAGGAATTGCGTTGAAGAATAACTATGAGATTGTTTAAGTCGTTTGGAAAGCCACTTTCAGTGTTGTTAATTTTGCGAGTCCTGTCAATAAATGTTCTTGTTAGTCCGGTTTTATAAGAAAGTGGACAGAAGTTAAGGTAACTCATAAGATGTCCTATATATCTTTGTGATAGACGGATGTGGTGTATGTGTCTGATGATGTGGAGAGTAAAACGTCTAGGAAAGGTAGTTTACCATTTTCCTCTTTTTCAAAAGTAAAGTTGATGTTGCGATGCTGTGAACTCAAATAGTTAAAAAATAACATAGCGTCGTCCTCGTTGTGAAAAATACAGAAAATGTTGTCAACGTATCTACGGTAAGATAATGGTTTGGTGCTAAAATAGTTGTGAAGCCAGTTTCGTTCGTGAAAGCCCATAAAGATATTAGCAAGTATCGGAGCTAGAGGTGACCCCATAGCTACCTCGTGTATCGTGTATGGAAGCAGATAGTCGTGAGAGTAGCGACTCTCTCTTTAAACAACTGAACTGGTTAATAATTCGTGACGAAATTGAACTTAGGAAATGCTGTTTAATTTATAAGAGAATTAATGGCCTAACTCCCAATTCAATATATATGAAAATTTCTGACTGTCCTAGCCGTGTCTCAGTAGCTCAGGGGTCAGAGCACCGATACGTAGATTCGGAGACCTTGGGTTCGATTCCCGGCTGGGGCAGTCAGAGTTTTCGTATATATAATTATGATCGTATCAAAATCCTCTCTTCATATATAAATGTTGTTCAAAGCCTCCTGTATACAAGAGTCGTGTATCACTCCGCTACTTGAGGAAGTCACCTGAGAGGCTCCACTCTACGTTGTGAAGATGAGATGTCTTCCGGTTAGAGAATTGAGAATAGTGGCCAATTCAATATATATGAAAATTTCTGACTGTCCTAGCCGTGTCTCAGTAGCTCAGGGGTCAGAGCACCGATACGTAGATTCGGAGACCTTGGGTTCGATTCCCGGCTGGGGCAGTCAGAGTTTTCGTATATATAATTATGATCGTATCAAAATCCTCTCTTCATATATAAATTATATAAATAATATGCTTGTAAGGAACGCTGACACTCATTCACGATCGACTAGACATTGTAATGTCAACTTAGTTTGTCCCTGATACAAGAGAGACTCTGAAGGAAGTAGAACATTTCAGGTCTTAGGGACAAAACTATGGAATACGATACCAGTAGACATTAGGAAAAAGGAATCTTATAACTCTTTTTACACAGCAATTCGTACCTATTATTACACTAAATAGAGTTTGTACTATATATAGATACGGTATCTATGTTGTTTTTATATCCATTTTTGTCTATTTTGTAGGTTTTTTTTTATAGTCTATTTATGTGTTTATATGTTTATTTACTGAATTTGAGGGCCACGCGTTTATCAGTGCAAACTGTTGAGTGTAACCCTATTGAAATAAAGTTGTCTCTTTAAAGTTGTCTATCTGGTCGTAAAACATACCATCGTAGAAAAAATGCATCTGTGATGTAGCGACGAGAAATAATTGTTTGAGGTCCTTCTTGTTAATGGGAAACTTGGGGTTGTCAGAGAAAATTAGATCTATGGCTTTATCTATTGTTTCTGTTAAGGGAATGTTGGTGAAAAGACTTTCTACGTCATAAGATATGAAGAATTTGTTACCAAAGGCAGAAGAGTTAAAGCTTAAAAAGTCTTCGACAGAAGAGAATGAGTCTTTGATAGTGTGATCGCTGGGTATTAATGGACTAAATATGGAACATAAATAATTGGCTAGTTTATAATGATAGGAGTTAATAGAAGATACTGCAGGCCAAATCAGCGGAGATTTATTCGCTTCTCGGTGTTTATGTAATTTAGGCAAACCGTAAAATCTGACCGGTTAAGAACCTTTCGGAAAGGTCTTCCAATACGTGTTGTCATCTAAACAACCTAGATTCTTAAGTTTTTCTCAAAAAGCGTTGGAGTTTAGCCTCCCTATATAGAGATGGATCCTCAAGTAATTGCTTAAACTTCGACGGATTGTTTATCATGTTACGACAAGAGTTCTTATTTACCTGGTTGTCCATAATCACTACTCCATTCCCTTTGTCAGGTTTTAGTATGATGATGTTCCCGTTCTTTCTAACGTTTTTCAGGATGCGGTACTTCTCCAGGTCAGATGGTGTAGGACGATTTAGGAACGAGTCATATGTGCCAATTCGTTCTTTAGATGTGCGTGGTCCTCTAGGTTTTTAAGTTTTTCTTTCATTGATTGGTGAATGGATTCGAACGTAGACAAAATGTCACTGGAGTTGAGCCAAGGAGGTTTGATGGAGAAGCTTTGGCCATTCTTTAAGATCTCCAGTTCCTCATCTTTGAATTTGTGTGAAGACAGATTAGTGACTGTTCCTTTGTTTGTGAAGGGCATTGCTTTATTTCTAGTCAGGATTTTGAGTTTCTTACAGTGAGTGAGCAGGACTTGGTTTATTCGCTTGTCCACATTCTTTTTGAACGTTTTGTTTAAGATGAACCAGTTGAGTGGGCTGAGGATACTTTTTAGTTCGTCAGTTTTCTTTGTAAGGTCACCACTTATCTTAAGTTGTTCTTTGCAACGTTTGACAATCGTGGTCCTTAGAAGCCGTTTCCGAATGGCGTAGGTATCTTCATTATCGACGTTGGGAAGTGGGAAGCAAACAAACTTTGGGAAGACTCCGAATGATTGACAGTCTTTGAGGAAGGCCACGTCGAGATCTGCCTTGCGTTTCTTGGTCGATAGTTTTTCATAATTCCGAAAATCGGCAATAACAGTCACAACGACACCAACAATAACAGTCACACATCCAACCTTTCTACGACACCTCGAACAGACAGACAAGAAACCCGCTACTTTAAACTTCCTTTCACGGGTTTCTATTCCAAACTGACTCAACGAAGATTAACAAGTCTCGCTAAACGCTTCTGTACTGATATGGAAATCGAACTTGTTTTCTCATCTTACAAAATTAAGAACCTCTTCTCGTTTAAGGATCCTGTTCTGAATGAACTCAAATCTTTTGTGCCTTATCAATTCACTTGCGCCGCATGTTATTCCCGCTATATTGGCGAGACATCTCGTCACTTATCCACGAAGATCAAGGAACACATCTCTACCGACAAAAACTCTCACATCTATAAACACTTTCTGAAATCACCTTGTAAAAATCAATACTCGCAATCTTGTTTTAAAATCTTAGAATCTGCCAATTCTACATTCTCGCTCAAAATAAAAGAACCTCTGCAAATAAACAAGATTAATCCTGAACTTAATGTCCAAGTTCATAATTTCAACACAATTTTCAGTTTATAATTTACACACTACCCTCTCTTCTCTTGCACCATATCAGTAATCCATTTATCTTGTAAATATAGTTCCCGTCTCACAATTAACATATCTCTCAGTAGTTTTTTCATTTGAGTAACTCAATAGATGAATCACATCTCTGGTATCTTAATTAGCATATCGTAATCACATATAAAGCCTATAAATAGTTAGTTTTATATTGCACTGAAGATGGCACAAGTTTTCCGAAACATGTTTACTTTCAAAAAATTTGTCGTTTTCCTGAAGTGTTTAATTTTATGACAATGACGTCATCGAATCTTCCAAGTGATCGAATCTCAAAATGGCGGACGCGATTTTCAACACTTTAAAAGCCAACAACTTCAACGCTACTCATTGATTTATGTTCAAATTTAGCACATATGGTAATTATATCCCGTTCAAGTTAATAGAAGTAACATTTCACCATAATATGGAGGTCCAATTTTCGTCTTAGTGACACTTCAGTACAATGCAGCAACATCTCAGTGATACGTCGACCAGTAAGTTGGAGAGTAAAGAAATGCTAGCTGCTTTGTGTGTATTTGGACAACGCAGAGATTATTTGCAGCTAAGACGAAGTTGCTGGCAAAACGGGAAAAAAAAGGATATCGACCAAAACACAAGACGACAATAAAGTGTAAACATGTTCAAGAGCATGTCAATAAAAACTGGTGAATAACTGAACTTTATCAAAGTAATGCACAGCGCCAAACCCAGTAGAAAAATAACTGGTAACTAAGCAAAAGAAATTTAGGAAATTATGACAATTTGCCCCGGAGAACTGGAACAATGTTACCGTATAGAGGTGGATCCTTAAATAGTTCCTGTGGTACAGTTTCTCCATTAGTCGTATCCTAAAATGCTATGATCGACGTGCGGAAGATTGGTTTAGGAGTAGAACTACTTTATAGGAAGATTCTACAGTCTCTTATATATCTGAAATCTAAGACACCGATACAAGAACATGCCCAGATCAAGAATGAGTCACTAGCTACGGTATTTGCCTGTGAGCGATTTTACTTATGTGTGGCAAACCAGTTGTATATGGAGACCATAAGCCACTTTAAAGTATCATGAAGAAACAGTTATCTACTTCACCACCCAGATTACAGCGAATGATTTCGCGTTTTTACGCTTGCTTACAAACCAGGCATGGCATTTGGATTGCAGACCCACTATCAAGAGCAAACTTCGACGAAACAGCGGAGGAAATCGAAGAAGAACAAATGCAAGCCCAAATGTATCTCCTCACTGCAAACTTTCCCATCTCGGAAAGACGTTTGGGAGGCATCGAATTGAGACCAATAACAAAGAAATTTGTTGAAAAAATCAATCAAGGATGGCCTCCGTTCAAGATAAAACATCCTACTAAGTTACAAGAATATTGAACGGAATCATTCTTAGAACTAACCAAATTCTTAAAAGGTTCCGCTGGTGAGCTGAGATTTTAGAAAGATCATCGATCAAGAACACCTTACCACAAAAGAGAAAAACAAGGAGTCCGTCCGTCATACTTGCCTGGACTAAATGTGGACATCGATAGCATATTGTGGTAAAATGTTCCCTCCACCAATAGTTAAGCAGCGCAAACACCGGAGATCATATATACTGAAGTGTTTCTCTGGAATAACGATGACTATCACTTGGTTGTGGAGTAGTATAGTAAGTTAGGTATCGGGAGGTTGCTAACTACAAGGTATGTGCAGAGCGATCGTGTAACAACCATACAAGGTGAACAGCATATTTTCTCGATTTATGACGCCAGAAAAAGTCTTGTCAGATTATGGAAGTCAGTATGCATAAATGAAATTCCAACAATTTTCTAAGGACAGGAAATTTAGTCACATCACTAACAGTCTGTATTATTTAAGAAGCAGTGTTCTGGCTGAAAGAGCAGTAGACACCGTTATTAACGTCTGTTAGCCAAGGCCGTGAGCGGTCGATAAGATCCTCATCTTTCAATGCTGAAAACTAAACTAAACTAATAAGCCTCCAAGGACTTATTAATTTTAAGTCATGAAAAGGTGAGCTTTATTAGAGGGGAGATTTATATAATTCTTGAAGTATAAGTGAGACAAAACCACCTATATTGTGATGCAAAACTGAGTTTACCGCATTAAGGAAGAATAAACACCGCCGCCGCGAGCTTTAACAACTTGAGAGGGCACATTTTTTGGAGGGAACATTGTGCAAACTGCTTAAACATATCAAGAAGGACAAGAAAACTGACGAATAGATTAGTTGTGAAATCATAACAAAAGCGCAACGATTCTTTGAGGTATTATAGACAGAAAAATAACTAGTTGTCATCACTATCCGTTTAGCAACTATAAACCATATCCGCTTAATACAATGTTGGCACATTTACATTCTTCCTTGACGCTAGCTGTGTGCAGTTTCAGGCTGTCTTCTAAAAGGGCACACCATACTATAACTTGCACCCAGACATTTTACCCGTACTTTTAAATCTCTAAGATTAAGCGTATGATAAAAAGGGCACTTGTTGACAAAATTTTTAGGGGTAAATACCCCCTTACCCCGCTCGCGCTGCCTTTGTGAATAAAAGCAAACTATTTTAATACAGGGACAGGGATTAATAGAGAAGAGTGGCTTATTTTTATTTTTCACCAAATGAAAGGTGTTTATTAGAAGGGGCTTACTAGAGGGAGGGAGCTTTGTAGAGGAAATGCGGCACTCGTCTGTAGAAATACGACGTTCAGCAAATTAGTCATACGTCATTGAATGGAGCAAGTGGAGCGGCTAGCGTAATGAAAGAACAATAGGTCCAATTTCCGTTAATATCAAAAATATTTCTTAATAATCAGCTGGGCAATCACTATGTCAAACAGGACGTGTTTTTCAACCAGCCATATCACCTGCACACTTGTAGTTAGACTCACCAAACAGAGACTTCGTAAACAAGTGCTATTACCCTTAGGGTATAATAATACGTCCTACCTCAAAACATGAACCAAAAGACACTCCGAACGATTACCTGTCCTTTCAAGTCATGATATCACCTTAATTAGGAGAAAAAACAAGTGGCTTTATATTTTTTGCTCTCACTATTCCCCTAGTATAAAGATAATCACATAAGTGTAATTCCCACGTTCTATCCAAGACTCAACATTTTGTCCCTTTGAATCGTTTTACTTCTGCTGCTAAGTTCCCCCCAACTTGTAAATGCAGTACATTCCACCTATCTCATCCTCTGCTTTGCAGAAGTACGATTGCTCAATTGTAGCGGGACTCATTTAAATCTGCTTAAATCGACTCCACAAAAGAAAAGGCACATTTCAGCAGAGCAGGATCAAAATGTGCTGTTGCAATGAACCACTTGCCCATAAACGGCTACCTCAAAATGGATGATTGGACGTCGCCATCAGCGTTTAAAAAATTGTAATCTGAAATGACGATAAAATATTGACTATGTCAAGCTATCCATTAAATTCCGAGACTGGGCGAACAATTTGTGTTAAGTTAGTTGTCCGTTTTTATTCTGTTTATGGCTTATTCCATTGACTGCATATACGTTAAAACCTAACATTTGTGTTTACACATCTCACGGCTTGTGTTTGCTCAGTGTTCTTCAAATTTTACAGAATCTTAACAGCCTTTTACAGTGTGATTATGATATGAGGGAATGGGAGGCGAAATATATTGCGTCCCCTGTTGCTGTGAGACGGTTACCCTACCCCGTGAATTATATGTGATTTATTGCACGTTCATCATTACCTGTGCAGCACTATAGGGGTGGCATATTTGTGTACGACTGCTGCTTAACAGGAAAGTCTTCCATCGCAGTCTTCCGCTCACGGAAGCTTTTATCAGTGAGTGAAATACGGAAAGGCCAGCCTTGTCATTTGTATTCCCAAATGTCTCCTGACTTTTGCTCGTATAATCCTAGTTGCAATCACAAGCCTTATTAGGCTTTTGTATGGATTGAATTTGGATCTATTTCACCACGCACACAGTAACGACCTTATCGTTATTAAGTACTGGTAAATAGAATTCCGTGGAAATTGGGTTAGCGGTTTTTTAATATAGGCTACTTGATCGTCGAAATAGGGTTAGGGTTAGGGTTAACTGCATCACTTTATGTGTCATGTGTGCTAACTGGCAGTTTACCTCATATTTTATAATTAACAGGCAAAAAAGCAAGACAGAGCTCATCAAAACAGATTGTCCGTAGCATGATTTCGATCGAAACGACAGCTACTCTTCTGAAGGCCGTTTTTAGGTATGTTCATCAAAAGCATTTTACATCTCGTGAACTTGTCAACATAGTGTTCAATACGAAGTGATTAGCCCTTTAGACAGGGATAAAGGTGAAACATGAAATTAATCGGATCAGTTCTAAAGATTTAGCAAATACACACAAATTGGTTACTAAAGTATTCGTTCTGATGTGTGCATGTTCAGTTCACGAATAAAATTGTCCACTGATTGATATCATATTGTATATAATTATATTTTCCCCCTAGTTGTATTTATTTACCTATTTGATGATTTAAAGGTTCGCAAAACCATTGAGAACGAGAGAAGTGTCCCACATGACTAACAACGACTCCTTTCTTTCAGTATAGGCAAATAGTAACGCATCCGCAATCTTAGAACCCACATGCGCGTGGACCTGAGTGAGTGGGACTGTCCAGAGACTGCTTCTCTGAACTCACTCTCCCTTTGAGGGGGTAAGGAGAGGAGGAGAGACTGTGTCTATTTTGCTGACTTATTTTGTCATTTTTAAAAATAATTTTACAACTGAAAATTTAAAATTGTCCTTGGTCACTTGATTTGTCAATTTCTCATGGAAGAAAACCCGAAGAACTAATATTGGATTGCACACGACCCTATTGGCCGGCTAAAAGTTAAAAATATTACATATGAAGTATTGGGGAATATGTCGAAGAAAAAAGCACCAGGTCTCGATAAGATTTCGAACAAACTCGTAAAAACTACTGGAAACTCCATTGTTGGTTCATTGGCTTATATTTTCAATTTATCGTTGAAGACTGGAACTTTCCAGACGTTGTAAAAGTGCCAAAAATTGCTCCAATTTATAAGCCTGGTAATAAAACAGATTACGGTAACTTTAGGCCCATTTCCGAAATATCAGCAGTTGCTAGTATTTTTGAGATTATATATAACCAACTGTTTGACTTCTTAATGGCAAGGCATTAACTTCTATATACCAATCAGGCTTTTGCTCTCTCTATTTAACACAAGCTGCACGCCTTTATTCTGTAAATCAATTCCTTGTGATTGTCAATGACAGTTTGATTAACGGAATATTGTTTCTAGAACTCAAAAAAGCATTCGATACTGTAGATCACAAAATCCTTTTCCCCAAACTTGAACGTTACGGAATAAAAGGAAAATTGTTTCAAGGGTTTCAATCGTACCTCCACGAAGAAAACTAATTCTTCTTCTTTCTTCTTCTTCACCTTATTAATCCCTGATTGGGTCGACCACTCTCATATGTTGTCTTCAGTAGGTTCTGTCCTCCACATCTTGTTCCTGTAATCCCAGCATTCTCAGGTCTCTCTCAATTACATCTCTCCATCTGATCCTCTGTCTTCCTCTTGATCTTCTTCCCTCTACCTGGCTTCTCCACGCCACTTTCACAGGACCATCTTCCTCCATCCGGATCACATGGCCATACCATCTCAGGCGTGCCTCTCTTGCCTTTTCCACAATTGGCACAACCCCAGCCTCAGCTCTGATGTTCTCGCTCCTCCTTCTATCCCTCAGTGACACTCCCATCAACCATCGTAGCATTCTCAACTCTGTCCTCTCCAATTGTGACTGTTCCTTCTTTCTCAGTGCCCAAGCTTCTGCACCATATAGCATTACCAGTCTTACAACTGCTGTATAGATTTTGGCTCTTAACTTTAATGTCATCTTTTTATCATAAATTCCCTCGTGCATACCCGGGGTAAGAATAGGTATGCCGCCAACCTGCGTGTGGTAGGCCACAAAAGGGAGGTCTGTTTAGACCGAGACAGCCACAAGTCTTTAAAAGGGTGGTTAGCGTCAAGAAGGGCATTCGGTTATAAAAACTGTGCTCCAATACAAATGAATGGATATATTGTCACGAAAGAATACTAATAAACGTACTCAATCATACTTGTCGGAGGCTCAAAATATTGAACGCGGTGTTCTACAGGGATCAAACCTCAGTCCTCTAGTTTTCCCACAGTATGTAAACGATCTCCAAAATCGCTTGGTAACAGCAAAAGCTTCAATGTTTGTGGATGACACCAACATGACCTGCGAAGGGACATCGAACGCAGAATTACTAACGGTTTTGAAAACGTACAAAAATTTGCTAAGCGCACACAAATTAACCCTAAATCATGAAATAACCGAATTTGTTATTTGGCTGACCTCGCTATCCGGTCTGTACTCAAAGTGAGGCACGCTGATTGGCTGCCTAGCCTTGCAATAAGTTTTTTGTAAAGACCGGCTAGTTTTGGCGGGAAAATTTCCGAGTTGATTTGAAGAGAAACAAACCAGACTCAGGTGCGTTTTGCAGAAGATTTATAAAAATAAACTACGAAAAAAGAAGTTAGATATTCTCAACCACAATTTTAAGCAGAAAACTAGATGAATAGATGCCAAAAAGCTACGAAGTAATCTGTAAAAACAAGCAAGTAATCCTAAGCCGCCTAAGTCACGAGCACAAAGTTTCGTTAAAAGCGATGAAGAAAGGAGCCAAAAGCCACATCACAAATTCCATATTAACCTCGTTTGTTCGGTATGTATTGGAAAATATTTGCCCAAACGAGATTACTTTCGGAACGTACACCATGGTTAATTGTTTGGGAATGAGTTCAATGGAACAGAGGGAAAATGGCACGAAAATTCATCAGTAACTTCATCTAATCAAGCACGAAAACTATTGATCAACAATGTCTGATAACACGGGCTCTCACTTCGGATAAATACTGTGTAAAAAGAAAACTCTCTTTGGTTGAAAGTCCTGCCGATTACTCTCTCTTGCTTTTCGCGGCATGTTTGGTTGCAATAATAGTACTTTTAGGTTCAAGTCAGACGGAAGTCTCAAAGGGCAAAACACCAAGTCTCAATTCAAGTCTCAAGTCAATTGAGACAAGTCCGAGTCAAGTTGCAAGTCACAAAATTTTGCAACTCGAGTGCGACAGAGTCGACGACACTGACACACTCTTTCAAGACCCTCGCTTTTTGGAAGTTCGTTGTTGTCTGCCAATTTTCGCTGTTGCATTTTAATCAGTCTAAATTTCTAACTCTACTGGCAAATAAAGGGCGGCTCTGCCTGAACCGGGTCGAAGGATCTTTTGCTTCTTCAGCGACATTCCTTTTCACACATATTTAGATTTCACTTTTGCAATTGACGGAGTTAAATCAAAATTTTCGCTCAATACTTTCCACGCATTCTATTTCTTGTATTTGTCTTTGTAGTATTAGCAATATCCGTTGTATATGCGTTCATGTTTGTGTAATTCTTCCATAATTTTAGGGTGATTCTTCCAGAAATTACTCTGTACTTTAACTCGTCGTGTCGGATATTGTTTGACTTATGAATCGATAATCGTTTAATATCACTGTGGATCGCCCACTTATGCTGAGATAGAACATTTTATCTCAGCGACCGTAAGCGACCACTATCGCTGGTGATTGTTAGCGAGTGCTGAGTAGCTCTAAAGTATTTTCATAAGATCGGAATCAATCACTCAGGATCTCTGACGGTCAATGGTGATATAGAGCGATTATTTGGAAACCAGCCTTAATGGTGGGTCTGAACTTAAATGCAAGCTGTCACAAAACAACTTAGCAGAAATTAGTCACTTCCAAAACAGCCCAAAATCGTCTTCAAATGGGAATTCTCTGGTGATGATTTCTTCAACCTTTTGGCTGATTGAAAAGACTACCATCCATGCGGCATTAGGTAAAGAACCAGCAACCATACTAATGGGGCTTCTTCCACATTTCTGCGAAGAACAGTACAAACAGAATGGGGCCAGTTTCAACTGATACATCAGGGGTGTCCAACCTTTTTGTGTGAGGGGCCACATTCCCATTTTTTCCCAGGAGGACTGCACAGTAAATATGGGCAAGACAAGCCGATGAGACGGATAAGCCATGATTGTATTTAGAGTTTAGCTAAACTACTAAAGAAAGTATAATCATACAGTTATTTAGTATTTACTGTACTATACTAGTCATGTTGTATTACTGCATTGTACACTGTACAATGGCTTGATTGGCATTTTAGTGAGATATCTGGCAATCTTTATTTTGGTACGTATTTTAAGCTGGGACTAGGCATTAGCTGGCGGGCCGGATATATTCCCTTGGCGGGCCTGACTCTGGCCCGCGGGCCGTATGTTGGACATCCTTGTGATACATTAATGAGCTTTTCGGGTAGCCCATCTGCTTTCAGTCTTTGCCATAGCTCCTGTTTGTGTATGGAGTGAAACGCTTCAGGAAGGTGATACACCTGATTTTAAAAACATACAAAATAGATCAAAACTTACTTCAAGTTTAATTGATAATATCCATTCCAACGTAGAGGAAAAGATGCAACAGAAATATACTGAGCTGATTTGTGAGACCACTCTCCTCTGTCGAGGGAACTTTTGCATTTTATTAAGAATAGCTTTTAGAAGCCTTAAATTCTCTCCGTCCGTACCCGACTTTTTAGTTTTACGAAAATTTCCCTTCATCAGAAATATTAACTTAAATGTTAGCTGTTGAGTGTAAATGCCACAATATTCTTTTTAATTTTACTCTTGCTAGCTCCAGGCAATTTTACTTTGGTTGACGTAAGAGAATTTTACTGGTCGAGAGTAGACGTCTCGGTTTGGAAAGGGTTGATAGATATTGATTTAAGATACTCTATTACTTCTACGCACCTATTTCAAAAGCTTTTACACCACAAAGGAAACATCTAAAGTAAACCTGAAGACTTCTACAAACAGAATTCTATGCGGGTCTAGATAAGTCCGGTCTATATATTATTTTAAACATGCACGTAATGATTACGTCGTAGATTTTATGACTACACTAAAGCAATTGTATGTATTCATATGGTATCATGCCTTATACTCTGCGCTTCTAATTTGTTTCATTGCTTTTGAGTTAATATCGTTACCTGATCTTAGCATTGATGGTATACTCGTTTCATGATCATCTGTCTAGTCAGTGGCAAAGGAACGGAGGTCACTGGGTACACGTGCTTCCCCTTAAAAGGTGCCCTTGTTTACAGCTAAAGTTGCCCTGACGTTGCCCATATCGACTAGTTGGATTTTATAGACTGTTATAAATAGATGTATTTAGATAATTAAGCGTAATAAAACTGTCAACTTTTGTGAACTTTGGCCTATGACTAAATAAAGTGTGTAGTATAAGGCATTGTAGAAATTCGAAATCACGACTTCGTCAATGAGTTCGAACTGTTTTATGTTACCGATAAGGTTGCATCACAATCTTAACACAAAACGACTGGATTTTCAAATTACTCCTGGCAAGTGTGCCATGCGCCTCTAAGTGGATAGAATATTAAAACAGTAACTGTCAAACTAGTGGTGGGCGCAACAACCAATTGTTGCAGTATATTATTAATACCACAATCCTCTTTCTTTAGTGATAATCTACCAAGTCATCAACAAAGTCTGGACAGACTTCGGGCTTCTGCCAACTTCATTCAATACATATTTAATGTCACTCTGCAAAAATTGAGTCAGGTAAATGCCGGTCTTTGGTATATTTGATTTTATTTTATTATTCATACTGGTAAAATTTATTCAGGTAAACGGGTAACCAGCTCTTTAATCTTAAAGTAGATAAGAGATTAAAACAGAAAAAAACCATTTGAAATATGGGTTTTAAAGCTGAAAGAAAGAAAGAAAAGGAATGTGAAGGGAAGGGAATGGAACGAGGAAAGGTAAAACCAAATGCGAAAGGAAAGAAAGGGAAGGGAAGGAAAAGGAAACGAATTGATTGTTAGAGATAAAAAGAAAACAGATAGTAAAAAGTTATTTGGGAACGAAAAATAAAGGAATGGAAGAAAGAATTGGAGGGATGGGAGGATATGAAACAAACAAAAAAGAGAGAGCGACGAAGAAATAAAGGAAAATGGTGGGAGAGGAAGAGGAAAGAAGAGAGGAAAAAAGTAAGTGGATGTAAGAATAGATGGAACAAACAAAGAAACAAACAGAATAATTCAAGTTCACAGACCTTTTTCTACCGGCTTTTTTATGACAATGTGAAAGTAAGATAACGTGGGATTTCTTAATAAAAATTAACGGTGGTCACATTCTCGATCTTGTAATGGTCCTCGGTTTTGGTTGGAGTTAAAACCTTTGAGCGAGTTATGCTGCTACGTTCATTATTTTAATTTCGTTCAGATCAATGAAAGCGGATTTTGCGATGGTGCCGGAGGGGAAAATGTGGACTTCATCTACCAACAGTGCATAACAATAGGAAGGTCAGCCGGTTTATTCTCTACTCTCTTTTCAGGATCCTATCACGAGGACTTGCTTAAATCCGAGACGACTCAGATTAATTTTTTTTAATGCATTCAGTATTTCATGTGTAAAGGTCATTTTTTTATTTACCAACATGTTTCGAGTCGTACAAAGCGAACATAAAAAATTGATTTAGTATGTATCTTAATCCTTTGCTATCAGGATCACTTGCCAGTTACTTTACTCTGGCTAACAATAGACGATTTTACTTGTCGAGAAGGGAGGTCGTGCCTGGAAAGGGTTAATCAAGGCATAAGAAGAGTGGAGTTTTATTCCTTCGGGTGATCGAGACGATTGCTAATAGCTAGTTTTAAGTATTGTCAACTAGTTCTGTTGACGCAATTTTTATCGCAGTGTCTTGTTTTAGTATGGTTTATTATGGTTTCCCAGGGGCGGTGGAGCGGAAATTCGAGTGAGGGGGCTTGAGATAAAAATATAGCATTTCTCATACTTCCCTGGGAAATTTCACAAGTGTTATAAATCGTAGTTGTTTCAAGATTACATTTGGCAAAATGGGGGGAGAGGGCTACAGCCCCCAGGCTCCGCCGTCCCTGTTTCCTTTAAGTAAACCAGTGCATTATACCTACCTGTCTATTGCTTCAATAGTGATTACCTATTTGGTGATGGTGAGTTTAATTAAAGGAGAGCGTTGATCTCCACTTATTTAGTTTTGCTTATTCTTGAAAAAAAGTTCAAATACATTGCATTCTCACAGAAACAAATATATTTCACCGTTTCAGTAGACATAATAGACGTCGACTATTTTCACCAAAGCATAAGAGTAATAAAGTTAACTGACGAAAAATAAGGAATGCTTTTTAGTTGAGGCAAAAAAATTAACCGCACAAAGACCATCCAGCATGACAAAATGAGGATACATTGCTTTATAACGTTTACATAAACCTACTTACAAAATGAATGAAAATCATCGTGTTTTAATTCTTTTTTATGTAACGGGTGATGACTAAAAAAGTGGACAAATGCGATAAGCTTGGGACAAAGTAATAATGCATAACAAAACTACAAACACCGGCAATGTTCAACACTTTATTTCAATTTTTCCAAACTTGATCTATAGTAGCGATCTGGGTGATGTGTCAGCGGCTTTCCTCATCTTAGTCTTAACTGACGACATCATGTTCCGGACAACATTCCAATCAAGTTCGCGGAGACATTTCTTTATCCGCAGTTTCAGCTGATGCTCTGTTTTGGCTATCCAGTCACCATCATACACTCTTGACTTTAAAATTCCTCATAAACTTTCAATTGGACTAAGTTGTTGCACATTTGGACGATTGTCACCTTTTGCAACAAAACGAATATTTTCCTCAATTAAAAAGAGCAATTGTGTCCTTGGCATAATGTGAAGAGGCAAGATCCGGCCAAAAGACATAGTTGTTGTCTGCATGATGCTGTCGCAAGAATGGTATTAAACGGCGCATAATACATTCCTGCCGATAAACATTTCCGTTGATGTTGCCCCTGCTTGGAACAAAGAATGGATCACTGTGTCCCTCATCACTGATTGCCAACTACACAAGACGTTTTGGCTCAAACTTTTTCTTCTCGTAATATCTGTTGCTTGGAGGAGTTTTCTCTTTATTTTGCGAATAGAATCTGTCATTGCCAGGTACGTGACAGTGGCCAAATGTAAAATATGCCTCATCATCCATGACAACTTTGACACTTGACGAAGGTTTCAGCTCAGTTCTTATCAATTTTCTGCAGCACTTTTTCTGCCTCAATTCTTTCTCCTCAGAACATTCTGGTGCTTGTTCTCTCTTGTAATTTTTGCATCCTTCTTTTTTCAGCATTTTGTGGATATAGGATTTGTGGACCCCGAATTTTAGAGCTAGTTTTGCGTGGGACACACCACGCTTGTCTGTTGCTGCCATCACCAACCTCTTCCTTTTCTGAGGTGTCAACTTTTCGGCTTTTCGTCCACTTCCAACCTTTCTTACTGTTGTTTTCTTTTCTTGAAAAGTTTTAATAATCTTATGTAACGTGCTCCGGGCTATTCCTAGCTTGCTAAAGTGGTTTACAGTATGAGCAACACCCCTATCACTATGAGCTATATAAAAGTGTACAACAAGATCTTTTCTCTGTTTGAAATTCAGCCCATCCATCACTAATACGATGTACTTTAGATATCAGTATTGCAATAATATAAACTACGGTAACCAGGCCTTTGCACCCAGGCCTCTTGACGGAGCTTTTGTTGTTTTATTATGTAAAAATAATCACGTGAGTTTTGTCCACTTTTTTAGTCACCACCCGTTATTTCAATTTTAAGAAATTTGTATGAGCATGAACAATGGCCTTATCTCCATGCTCTAATTGTAAAGGTTTGTTTTCTTGTACACCATAGCATTCGGGTTAGTATTTAAATAAGCTTTTTTAAAAGAACATTAAAGATAACCTTTTTTAAAGGAATTTATTTTATTTCTTTAATTTATTTCCTTTGCTTTCGAAATTCCTGGGATAATTTGTCAATTACCTCATGTTTCCAGAGTTTTAGTAAAATTGGTGAATGGTGAGAGTTGCTTTTCCAATGTTCGCCCCATAAAAGACGTCAAGGTTAGTTGTTAAATGATTTAATTCATGAACAACGGATGCACTAGTCAGAAATATCCCCACCACATAGAATTGGCCAAGTTACCAGTTTTATGTACATATAAATTGGGTATTGAAGCCTCAGGACGAAAATTATTTAAAATTAGAACATTAATCATGCGTAATTTTATCTTCGTAATCACGAAAAAATTGTGTGGGTAACACCGAGGACATCGTGGTTTGCATTAAACTCTTGCATAACTATCGCAATGTAATGACGCAAATTCTGCAAATTCTTACCCTATTGTAATAACGCTAATTCCTTCAGCAACATCCTGGAACTGAACTAGAACTTAACGTGTTGATGCTGATTATGTTGAATCGAAATTTAAACATTCAGGATTAAATACAGATAATGCTGTGGATTACGAAACTTTTCAAGTGTTTTGTTGCATTTTCCAGATTACTAACCAGAGCTTACATGGACTGTATTTATTGATAAACATAATCAGTAAGAGATATCACGCCAAGGTGCCAGCTTTCTTGGCTGCCGTAGGTAAGAAATTTTGCTCTTTCCCTTCTTATTTTTACCTGTTTTTGTGTCAATGCAGTTGGTATGTAGTATTCCGGATTTCAGCCTAATGAGGGTAAAATACCCAAACAAAACCGAAACAAAACAAAACAAGTTACATAAATCGAGTGGAAACGTCATGCTAACCCATAGTATATTTTTTCAGTCTTCCCTTTGAATTGCTTCATTTAATTAGCATCAAGCTCCGCAGTGTCTTTTTCAAAGGACCAGGACTCTTGCCATTTCTGTGGACCTAGATACATTTATAGTTGGCCACGTATCGCTTGATTCCCTTAACAATATGCGTATGTTATTTGTCGCAGCTCAAGGCAGTGGTCGATGACGTTAAGAAGATGCAAAGATCATACTAAACTGCATTTTTACCTTTATGAAAATTCCACATGACACATTTCACTGGTCAGATATTTTGCATTTGAATTCATGTAAACCACGTGTAGATTACATGCAAATCACATGTGTAGAACATGTGAAATCAAATTATATGTGAAAGCTGAACATGTGCAGGACGTAAATATGTGAAAATTTTCCACATGCGAAATTGAAACATATTTACGTTTATAACGTGTGATCACATGTGAATAGTCATGTGGAACTTTCGTAAGGACAAGATCATCGTAAATCATGGGGTATCTTTACTCGAAATTGTGGACAATCGGACTTGAACAGCATGTTTTGCTTGTAATATGGCAACATTGTTTTGTTTTTTGTTTTTATGTTTAAAGTTGCTTCCTAAAATAATTCTTAATCGGGGATTCGTCAGTAAATATAGGTCGCACAACGCTTCAAAAGCTGTCCCACAGTCAGAAATGTTTGGCCCATTAGGCAAATCTAGCAGTAGCGTATGGATGTTTGGTAATATATAAAATCTCGTGCAAAGAGGGGAATCACAAATGGAAATTCAAGGGAATGTAGCAGAATATTATTTTTACGTTAACACAGAGTGAGTTTTATAGAAGACCTAACATGAGTTGGTTAGAAAAATGGCTAGAAAGTGTAAGAATGAGAATAAAGGGATGTTTAAGTGTGTAAAGTCAAAGTGATAAATATGTGAACATGTCGAGGAAGTAGATGAGTTCTGTGATGGTCAAATGGGTGGAAAATATGTTAATCATTAGCTTAATTATGATTCCAACAATTTGGTTTACCTTCTTAAGTGCAAAAGTTGAGGTAAACAGTATGTTTGAAGCACAACTGCCTCATTTAGGAAACCTTTTAATAAATATAAAATAGTCTGGCAGGTTTTGAAAGGTTATACTTAACCTAACGTCACGGGGGAGTATAACGGTTGTAACTGGTTTGTATGATATATTTCGTGATGACCGGAGGAAGAGGGAGAAAGAACATATTACAAACATTTATTGTGCTTTGCATATTAAGTAACATAATGAGATATTGGTTCATGATAATCAACAAAGCATAAATTATAACTATACATGACGACTTCCTTGTAAAAAAAATGCTGATATTTTTGAAAGTTTGAGCCAATAAATAGTCAATAAATAATTGAATAGTCAACATTATGAATAGAATCAGTGGTGACTATACTGACAAATGATTCGAGGTACGACTTTGTTGAATTAAATTTCATTTAGACCACCAGCACCAAAGCGAAGCAAATCTGGCAGTTCCAGACGAAATCATTCATCAACACCTAAAAAGATTTCAGGTATGTCTGAATTTCTATAACTATGTAGGTCTGAATTTGTATAAGAATATCTCACCATCTTTATCACTATGTAAGAGAAAGCAAATTCCGAAAACCAAGGCGATCTTTCAACTTAAGATTTAAGGTTAACAAAAGATAAAAACTGTAAAATTGAAATATCATTAAATCTTAAGTTGAAAGATGGCCTTGGTTTTCGGAATTTGCTTTCTCTTATCTTTTTTGAAGTTATCGGCTGGTCAAGGTTTTTTTTATCACTATATTTATATCCATTTCTATGACCATAATCTTATCCGTAGGTCCAGGTTTATGCTTTTACAGTAATTGTCAAAATGTTGCTGTGAAGTGATTCATCAAGTCAGAAAACAAGAATACGATAACAATAATATTGTACATTATGATTGGCTTCTTACGTTAAACAGCCAACATTCAACTTGTTTTACTTAAAAATTAAAATAGTAGTGTTATGCCCAATGATAACGTTAAAACAATTTGCCTGGTTTTTCATTAAACGATTTGTTTTCGATACAATCAACAAACGGACAAAAGTGAACAGTCAAAACACTATGTATCATGCACGATATGAATCTAGTTTAGCACGTCATATTTCACCAGTCTTTAGTTTAATAGGCGTTTTTTGTCGGTTCGAAACACATCCGAGATCTGAATAATATATCGTCACCAAACTAAATTTTTGCATACGTAACTTGCAGCAAAACCCAACAAACTACTTACATCTCTTGAAAATATAGAAGAAGCGCGGCCAGGTAAAGGCATTGAAATAGACAAAGACGTTCTCTGACCAGAAAGATATTTAATTTAACGAGCTTTCGACTACTAGACTATGGTCTTCGACAAGTACAGGAGAAATGAGATTAGCAGTATTTATATGTTATCACGCGGAAGATTACGTCATTAGTTTAAAAATAGTTGTGATATATAAACCATAAGACGGATAAGAAATTGTAATTAGCAGCGGCAATGTTTTTTTATCAGGGTAGTGTATTGTTTCGCTAATGGTTTCGCGTTGTTTTCTGTGTCTTTGGTAGCTGCGGTGTGCCAGGATTCTACTGTTTTTCGAATTCTGAAGTTTCCTCTATCAATGATTTTTCTTTTATCAAAGTCAATCTCGTGGTCGTATTTCCATGCGTGGTTCGCGATATTTGAACCGGTGGTGTAATTGGTAACATTTCTAACATGCTTCTTTTTTCGAGTCTCGAAGGATCTTCCTGTCTCGCCGATGTAGGACCACGAGCAGTCTGCGCAGAGGATCTTGTTCACCACATTAGTTTGTTTATCTGATTCAACTTTGTGTTTGAGTGATGGGAAATGTTGTTGTAGTGTTTGTAAAGGTTTAGTCGTTACACTAATGCCATATTTGCGTAAAGTTCTAGTTAAGCTTTCGGTTATACCTTTAACGTATGGTAAGGTCGCGTAGTTTAATTGTTTCGTTGTCTCAGGTGGATCGACCGATCTGAAGAACATGCCTACCAGTTCTTCAGGTGACGGTGCGGTGGAGGATGATTGTATGTCATTAATGGTATTGTTGATAGTAGTCATAGGGTATCCGTTTGTGCGTAGAGCGTCAGTTACATGTTTTAATTCATTGGTTTTTCCTTCTTCGGTGTTTGGTAAAGTCAAAGCTCTGTGAATTAATGTCCTAGCAGTACTGGCTTTGTGTTTTCGGTCATGGTGTGAATTGTAATCAAGGTATCTATCTGTATGTGTCGGTTTTCTGTAAACGTCAATACAAAGTTTTTTGTTTGGTCTTGAAATGATAGTATCGACAAATGCAAGTTTCTCGTTGTTTTCGTATTCGATTGTGAATTGTATTTTTGGTTCGATGGAGTTTAGTGCGTCGTGAAATGTCGAAATAGCATTCTTGTTGATGATTGAAAAGCTATCATCAACAAAGTGTTTCCAAACTTTGGGACGGACAGGAGTTTGCTTGATGGCCATTTCTTCTATGCTTTCCATGCAGATGTTTGCGACAACTGGGGTGACGGGACTTCCCATGGCACATCCGTGTATTTGTTTGTATGTATTTCCTTCAAAAATAAAATAGTTGTTGCAGAGGATGTAACTTAAAAGTGAAATTATATCGTCAATGTCAAGATTCGTTCTCGAACTCAAGGTGTTGTCTCCTTCAAGTTTCTTAAGGATGTAGTCACATGCTTTCTGAACTGGAACTGCTGTAAATAATGAAACGACATCAAACGATACCATGACTTCATCATCAGCGATGGCGATATCATTGATTTCTTTAGCATACTGTATGGAATTCCGAACTGCGAAACCATTGTTTTGTATTGGAGAAATTATATCCGCTAGGAACTTTGATGTGTTATACAGTGCTGAGCCGATGGAAGTGACTATAGGTCTCAATGGGTTGTCTTGTTTGTGATGTTTGACTGATCCTCTTATGGCTGGTGGTGAACCGTCGGTGGAAGGTTACCAAAAGTTACCAAGCAACCTTTCAAAAAGATCGAACTAGAATTAAACGCAAGTCTTCTAAACCTCAAAACCCAAAGCAGAGTAAAAGAAAAAAACTATCGCAAACTCCATTCCGATCTTATGGTTTATATATCAACTATTTTTAAACTAATGACGTAATCCTCTGTGTGATAACATATAAATGCAGTGGAACCCCGTTAATACGACCACCCTTGGGCCGAAAAAATTTGGTCGTCTTAACGGAGGTGGATTAGATACGAAACAAATGTTTTTTTTAAATGACGTCATGGCAAACGGAGTCAGATTCAATTAGCATAACGCTAAAACCACAAAATAATCCACAAATAAATTTTATTAACTGAACACAACTCAACAAAATTAACCAAATGAGATGAATAACCTTGATAATAAGCCCCTACATTAGTTATTTAAAGTTCTTTAGGTTTAAAAAAATCTGTGAGCTTCCGTTGGTTTTTCCGACACTTAAGCCAATCGGTTTGAGCTTGGCAGATTACTCTGGCGAGCTCATTTGCCGTTTTTGAATTTCCTTTCTGTTCGAGAAAATCCAAAGCATCCTGCATTGAGGATATTGCCGCTCGATACGAGGATAATTTTGGCGCTGCCGGGAGCTCTTCAACCTCATCATTACTGTCCTCGTGATTTTCTTCGCTTGCAGTGGTTGAATCGATTTGTTCACGTCCTAATTGCCGAAAAAAGCTGTCTTCCCAAATGTCTGGAAGTTCTTGACAAAATGGTGCATCAAGACATCCATCTACCACTTGTCTCAATGAAACTGTATTGTCTTCATTGGTTTCATTTGCCAAAACTTGAACTGCAACAAGTTCGCTTTCAAGATCTGCAAATGGATCAACGTCACTGCCACTGGAATCTACTGTATTCGTGTTTCCTTCGAAATCCAAGATACCTGCCTTGATGAAACACTTGACAACTGTTGTTTCGGAAACTTCATTCCACGTTATGGCCGTCCATCTAATTGCCTGAAGAATATCACCAGGCTTGCATACTTCCGACGCAGAAATACACTCATCCACTTTACTGACAACGTGTGTAAGCAGGCATTTATAATATTGGAGCTTAAAAGCTTGAATAATACCGAGATCAAGTGGCTGCAGTCGTGATGTCGTGTTTTTGGGCAAGAAGACGATTTTGATTTGCTCATACATTTCATCCAGGTCTTCAGGGTGGCAAGGGGCATTGTCCATAAACAAGAGAATTCTTCTGTTTTCTCGTCTCAGTCTCCGATTGAGTTTTGATAGAATTTCCATCATGATGCTACCTTCCATCCAGGCTTTTGGTTGGTTGAAATATTGGCACGGTAAGTTATCTAAATCTCGGATGCCTTTAAAACATCTTGGTCTTGCTGATTTTCCAATTACGATTGGCTTTTCTTTTCCACCACTAGCGTTGACAAAGAACGCACAAGTAATCCTATGCTTGACTTTTTTCCGCCGGTGCAATTCTGGGAAACTTCGACCAGTGATTTGTTTGGAAGGGCTCTGAAAAACTGACCTGTTTCATCCATATTCCAGATATCGCGAGGTTCTCGTCTTTCCAAAATTTCCGGGAGTCTTTCCTTCCACGAATCTACTGTTTCTTCTCTAACATCCCCTGACTCTCCTGAAATGACCTTTGCCCTGATGCCACATCTCTTTTTAAAACGATCCAGCCATCCATTCGAAGCCTTGAATTTCTCTTGTGGAACTTCTAGAACTTCTGCTATTTTTGTAGCCTTTTCTTGAAGCATTGGTCCTGTAATTGGAATGTTTTTTGATCTTGCTTTTCGAAACCAGTCGAGTAAAGCGTTGTCGATATCTTCATGCTGGGCACCTCTTGACCGTTTGATAGTGCCTCTAACATTGGCCTCATAGTCTTTAACAATCTCATCCTTCTTTAATAAGATGCTTTGAATCTGGGTTTTCCCACTATTAAAGTGCTCTGCAATTTTTCTTGCGCTGGCAATAGGGTTCTTTTGTATAAATATCACGACTTCGTAACGTTTTTGTAAGTCAAGTTCCTGCCGTTTTCGCTTACAATTTGAAGACATGATGACTGGTCAAAGTGCTTATACACAAAGCTCCGAAGCGTGTTTGGACAAAAGGTAATAAATCAGGAAAATCGTCAAGACATGTGTGAAAATTTTGCACTGATTAAATTAGAAAAAGTGTGAAATATGGATCAATGACAGATTCGGCGCTTTTCATAGCCTGCGCGTGCATACACTCGTATTTCCGCCGGAAACGTCGAAGGAGTCATGTCGGGAATTTGATATCAAAAATGGCATTACTCAACACGTTCAGTGGTCGTATTAAACAGTAGGGGACATCAAAATATGGTCGTTGGTCGTATTAACGAGGTTTTCAGATAAGAAAAAAAGTTAGCTCTTATTCGGGGAAAAAAAAAGTGGTCGTATTAACGGGGTGGTCGTATGGCGGGGTTCCACTGTACTGCTAATCTCGTTCGTCTTGTACCTGTCGAAGACCACAGTCTAGTGGTCAAAAGCTCGTCAAATTAAATACCTTTCTGGTCAGAGAACGTCTTTCTTTATTTCAATAATACTTACATCTCACTATTCCGCAGTTGTGACTAAACCATCGAAGAGAAGAATCCTAAAATATAAATCTCACTCTTGTCCTAAGTTCGTCCACCGTTGTGAAAGTTGTTGTGAATACCGTTGTGAAACAAATCTAACTTTACTGTCGACATACTAACTCCATCAATAATAAAGGTAGCAATGGCGTAGCTAGTGGGGGTTGTTCGAGGTTCACTCTCATTGCTAAACCAGCTCGAGTTTCCAATTCAATACTGAGTCACAAGACAGTACCACAATCTAGCCAGCTTTGACTTTCGAGATTGAAACCCCTCTCGTTGTCGGGATAAATTGTCGATACCTATTATCCGACGTGCTAAAGTGAGGATGTGAATATTTGGTCAGTTATCAGCAGAATATTGAACAAACATTGATAACTGACAAATGTCGATTGTCGGAGAAGAAGCGACTGTGATGCTTTTACGCTCTATATTATTTACAATTTAGTGATCATTGTTACTGAGATATTTAACAAGAAAAGTGTTATCAAAATTGCCATTATTTTTCCTGCTGCGTATTATTCTCCGTTGTAGTGTTTGGTGATGCTACCGTCGATTGCGTTTATATCCGTGAACGCCCCCCAGCCATATATTTTTGTACCTCTTGTCGATTAAGACAATGAAAACGAGATACAGAAATTAATCATCATAAACTTCCAGACTTTCAAGTTGAACCCTGTTAAACCTTAACTAGACCCTGCTTTTTGAAGTTGTGTGAAATACCTGGAGCTGGAGCCCCCAAAATTGACCTTAGTTCTATAAAAAGACCTGGAATGAAGCGAAAAGCGCTACTTTATCAATATCTATTCGTGTTATTTTGTAAGTAATAATTCGGTAAATAAATGTGAAATAGACCAACAAATGGTTTTAAAAGGTATGGTTGCGAGCCTAACCCTCGTCTATCATTACGCTCAAAAACCTCAAATAAAATAATAAACCCAAATAAGAAGGCAGCACATTTTTCGGAGTTTTGAAAATTTGTAGTGGAAATAGCAGCTCGGCATCGAACCCCCCACCAGACACACGCAAGGAAAATTCCTGGCTACATGCCTTATAACTAACGAATATGGTTATGTCCCTACGTAAGAGATGTTAAACCATGTTAAACAAATAACTTTTGTCATCGTTTCACCAAAGTGTATTGTGAGTGTGAGAGGGAACGTATAGCGTTAATTTTGACGCCTCATGATAACGTTCAACAACTTGAAACTAGACGCTTTATTAAAACCTAAATTCATGCAAGATTTTTCGTAAATGGAAACTTTCCTTGAACAGTATGGTATATAAATAGTTGTGAAGTCAGTAAGTGGTGTATTTATTGCACGATAATGAGTAAACGTGTTATTAATGTTTACATATTGGAACACAAATGAATTATTATAGTTAGATCCTTGGGTTGGCCTGACTACACAATTTTCTCAGTAGCTTTACGGTACAGATTTAGAAGATTTACTTTGAGAATGGCTTGGGAAGCTTCCCCCAAATGTGTCGTTCATAACTTTCCACCCGGTAAAGTTAATGACAGCAATTTGGATCTCGTCAAAAAATGCGGTAATTCTTAACAGAGACTGGTTGGAACAATAGTATCATCGCCCAATGAAATCATGACGTTAAAAGATGTGCCAACTATCATCAACGTGATGTCCTTGTTATGTCGCTGCCTGGAGCCAACCGTCAGCCAGGTTAGTAATCAATTGTCTCTTAAAAGGAACATTTATTCAGTACGTTCCGGAGCATACCTTTTGACCAAAACTTGTTTATGCTTAAGAGCCATGCACACGCAAAGATTGTCAAATGCGACAATTGCGAATATTTTAATATGCCGTAAAGACTTTTCTAGGTGAATTGTGTACATCAGAACGAGCAGTCTTGCGGCAATCATATCATGTAGATCAGCATTTTTGTACCGATTTCGTATCATGACTTCACAAACCAAACCAAACCAAAGTACACTTTTACTTAGGTACGGCACCCACAACAACCAAGAGAAATTCTAATACCCCAAGTTATTCTAGCGGATGTCATTTTCTGGTCAAAAATGTTTTTTGCGATGATTTCCGCTAGATTTTAGTATAGTTAACGCTTATGGTTTCCTGTGGGAAAACAACAGATTGTTGTCATGACGATCGATCCATGTGACACAGGTAAATTATTATAACAACATTATGAAACCACCCTAAAACGACCCTCACCTCAATAGCTGGTGTATGTAATTCAAAATAGTTACGTTTTATATTCGAAAACAAACTATTTACTTTACTTTACATCTACATCTATACAAGCATCATACCTGGACAAAAATTTGAATGCATACAACCACTTGCAAAACTATCTGAAATGCCACGAATCATTCCAAACCGAACTGCTTTGAAATATTACATGCTACCGCAACAAAACTTCAACTGAAATTCAAAGGTGGTTGCTACACTCAGCTGGAAGAACTTCATGAGCAAGAAAAAACACATCATAATAAACTTAACATTTTAACAACTCTCTATAACTCTATCACCTATTGTTGGTATATTTCTATCAGTTATCTTATGAACTCCGGTACAATAAAATTCGAACAATTTTGATAGCTTGTCAAAGCACCCACCGCACCCCTTATAGTGTAATTTTCTTCTCACTTCACACGTTAGGCAATGATGACGCAAAATTACGTGCATGCCATCGCACGATTACACATTAACTTTGACATCTTAACTTATCTGACGAAGAGAAGACATCTTTCGAAACGTGTCACTAAAATTAAAGGAAAAACTGCAAAACGTTGTGATTATGATAATTTTATGCCAGCTAACTCTGCAAGGTCTTTTGGAATTAACAGCAAAACCCATGTAAATCACTTAGTACGAGAAATTTATCGTCTGTCCAAAAAAATTTTGAGCTCTTTGCGTAGTTTTTTTTCTTTCCCATTTATTTTAAATTTTAATTTTAAAATTAATGCTTTTATAGTTTGAGCAAGTTCAGGCTTGGGTGGAACGGATTTGCCTTGAACAAAACAGTGGTAAGTAGTTTTTTTGAATTGGTTTCACTTCTTTCGAATTTAAAAACGCCGTCAACTATAAATTAGGCGTATAATAAATCCTTCACGTTTCATCACATTTCAAACTCAACAGATGATGGAAAGGTATTTATAGTTGACACTTTTGCAAGTAACAATATTAACGGCCGAACCGCATGGAATATACACCGGCTAGTTAAAAGCGAGCGATCGTAAATTCCACATAGTTTGGACGTGAATATTGTACAACATTTATGATATAAATAAGCATAATCGTCGAATAATTTGGAAATACGGTGCATTTTAGCCGAGTAAATTGAAAGAAAAGTATATATAAATCTGGACAGTCTGTATCCGATTTAAAAACTACTGGATAAAACCTTTATTTCTTTAGTTGTTCTTCGTGAATTATTATTGAGTATTAACGGATCCAGTCAAAAAGTTATAATTCACGAGGAAAACAAAAAGAAAAATTATTACCATTTCTTATATATAAATATCTGATCCCTTCGCCCACCGCGCGAAGCGCGGTGCGAGAGCCGAAAGCCCGAGCGGGCGAGGGTATTAATCTTGACGTGCGTGGAGTCCTGTTACACGCGTGGTTAATTAGGGAGAAAAATTTTCGCTTTGTGTATGTATCTTTCTTTATATATATATATATATATATATATGTATATATATATCCACGGTGTCTTGTCACTCAAAAATGCCGTGTGCCATTGTTGAACAAACCGTACTTAGGTACCGTATTGAAGCAAATCGATTTGGTCTCGTTCTTTTTTTCCCTTGTATGGATCTCTCGCAAGTTGTTTACATTATTTGAACACTGAAGCCAGTAAATGATTTAAGATCGGCAAAGGAAATGGCTTTCTTGGTGCCTGCGGCTGGTTTTGCCACCCCAGTAACTGGACAATTTATGACTTGACAGAGCAGTTCTCAAAGTTAGCTCCTTGGAATATGCATTTGCCAACTGTTCACTTTTTGTAAAAACGCTTTGTCTTGGTTCTTTCTGATTTATATGAACAAAAGACGTAAGGGAACTCGCTTGCTGTCAGGACATTTGCTAAGCGACTAACTGTATTAAAACGACATTCTTCTCTGAAGTTGAACAGATGCCGATTAGTATAAATCTTGGGACTTATAACGTTGTGGTAACCACTTGCCTGAACTGCACAATCACAGGTACGTCTGAATCGAGTAGCTTTGAAGTACAAGTTCTGCGAACGGAATTGTTTTGAGCAGCTTTCAAAAGTAGCTTCCCGACTTTATTCTTCTCTAAGGGAGACTTCTTGTACGAAATATTACCGCCTGGATTTTGCTGGTGTTTATTGGTAAAGTAGAATGAAGATTCTGGTTCATTCATTTCTGTACGACGATTATTTTTAAACATTTTGCAATATTTAACCGAACAGCGTTCATGGTCAATTGTTTGAGAAGTGGGATATAACACTCGTCATTCAGAAGAGTTGTCCAGGCCATGACAGTCTTTGGATGCTTTCTCCGCTTTCCACACAAAGATTTCATCCCCTCAATCAGGATTTTTTCCCTATGAAATGTCGCCCCACTGAAGACGTTGGGATGTATTTCTGGCTCGAAACAAAAATGCAAGGTAAACAGCCACCAGGTAACTCGCTGCAAAACTACTTGTTTTTGGTCACCAAATTATCCTTCGGCAAAACAGTTGTCCGCTTCAGTCTTTCTCACTTCAAGAGTGATTTGTGCATGATGACCTTTACCGTATTCGATCGGTAATGCTTTCATCAGGAGTTTAAAACCTCTGAAGAAAGTTTAAAGTCGTCTGTGTATAAATTTACCGTTGAACCCTTTGTGTTGAGGTGCCACTGAATGCTTAGTTGAAAATACGCAAGAGTTGCAGGTTTATACGCTATTTTTCTTTTTTATTGATGTTTTGCCTTGGAAAAAGTACGTCTTTTACTTCCCTATTCTCGTTCTTCTTTCGACAAAACTTGCACAAGGTTTGTTTGTCGTTTTTTGTTTTATGTTTTGTATTTTCCGATTTTTGGTCTGCGATAAAACTGCAGAATTCGTTCATGTTTCCTTTGTTTACTTCGTCGATTTCGTAATTCGTTTCATCTTCGTCACCAAAGTGTTGTACTTCCGGATGAATACTTAGCATAAACCCTTATCATAGCAGATCTTAAAGACATTTGTAACCAACTTTGAGGTAACGTATAATTTATCAATTTTAAAAGTCAAAAAAAATGTCAGAAAAATATTCAATCATGAGCTGTCCGTAATGCCGGTATCCGTTTGATAACCTATGAGAATGCTCCACTTTTAAGACGGAAAGTCTGGTCATCTAATAAAATAATCTTTCTTTAAGGCAAAGTGAGTGAGAAGTCAAATTGGAAAATGACACGAATTACCATAAACCCGCAAATAATTCAGGGTATTGATCCTATCATTCATTGTTTAATAAATTAATTGTAAGGATGGACATCTTACCATTTTTGAAACCGTTGAACGTTATTCTCACCGAACTTTTTGTTTTAATAAAGCAGAATTGAAATTTTAGACGTAAATATGACTATAAGCAGTCTAAATATAAAATAATTTTCAGTTTGGATTGTTGTTTATTTGCGGCTAAATTCTGTGTGGATTTTTTTATTGCATGTCCTCTTCCAGTTATAGTCAGGAGGATTTGTCCTTTTGAGAATTTTGAAAAATTATCATTGTTAATTGGATTCTCGAGAGATATATTGGAAGGGTGGGCGAGGGGTTGTTGCGTGCACGTATTTCTAGTATAGATACTGTTCGTCATTCTAGGCATATTCTGCATGTGGTTCATTCGCTCTGAAAACATAGTCAAACTTTCTTCGTTAATTGATGTATCATGGGGGTTCATTTTACAAGTCATCTTAAAATCTTGTAGACCGTGCATTTTTTGCCTCGAAAACACTCGGCTGCTGCCGAGTTTTCTATATCCGATAAAGCATTTCTACAGTAATGTAAAAAGTGGATTACTGCGTAGCTACTTCTGAACGGAGACAAAATTTAAATGTACTACGTTGCCAAGAAAAATAAGAGAACTAGCACTTCTGCTTTGTTTTAAGTATTAACTGCACACCTGTTACAAAAATTGCTACTATGGCCTCCGTTGGGAACGAAACCCTCGATATTTGGATGCTAGTCTAGTTCTCCAAAAGCCATTCTCCGGGGCTAGTTTTCAGCCCTACCATATTTTCTTCCCAACCGTATCACTTCCAGATATCGACTTCAAAAGATGCAAGATTATTTCTGCAGTGAGAATTCAAACTGTTTTGGGCAAATCTTTTTGCATTCAGTCGATTTTTTTTGCATAGTATTGTCATATTTGTTCCGTAGATTCGACCTTTGATGGTCAGAGCTTTGTGGAAGTCGTCATTCTTGAGGTCATGAATGTGTTCATCATAAGAACCTTTTGCAATTTTGCTCGAATTTCTTTTTCGCGTTTGTGAACAGTCGTTGAAGCATCTCAGACTGGACAAGCTAAAAAGTGCATGTGTGTTCTGATGCAATCAAACGAGTACGAGAGATGATGTTCAGATAATAAGTGCATACTTAATCCAGGCTATATTTACAGGTTTATTCACTTATTTTCCTTTGAGGTGCCCTTGTCGCACATACCTTTATCCTAATTATCTACAAGTACTGTTTGACAAACCTTTCTTAATATAAGATCAGCTAAAGTTTCATCGCACTGATTTATTTGTTCTTTTAATGCTTGTCATTTGAAAACGTTTCTGCTGGATCAAAAGCGTAATAATTGCTTATCGAGAAAAATGTCGAATGCTCCTGACAACAAAGTCATCGTGAAATGATTTTGCGGTGAAATGCTACGAAAATACGTGAATTAAACGATTGTAATCCGCATGAAGATTGTCAAGCTTGAACCACAATTAGTGGAATATATTTCAGGATGAGTTTCTTATGTTCCTCTCCCTGTATCAATAATATACAGGGTGCGACATATGTTCTGCAACAAGGTATCAGTTCAGCTTTTCCCTAAGTTTTCAATCAATACAAAAAAGTATACATTTTTAAAACGTGAACATGGCCATAGAATGGAAAATTACTATTATTATTCAAAAAAGTCACCCTTGTTCTTTATACAGGCTGTTAAACGCTTTGGGAACCCGTCAACAGCTGCACTCAAGGTTTCCTGCGGTTTAGTGCTTCCAGACTTGTGTGCGTTTTTGCACAGGCATTCGCTTCTAATACTCCCCATATGGAATAGTCGAGGGGATTAAGATCTGGAGAATAAGGGGGCCGTTCTTGTGGAGATATGATGTCAGGAAAATTCTCTCGGCACCACTCAACTGAAGCCTTGGCTCTGTGTGCAGGAGCAGAATCTTGCTGAAAGGTCCAGCGCTTTTCTCCAAATTGTGTTTGACTCCATGGTTTCACTACATCTTTCAAAATTGTCTCCCTATACAGTATGTACTTTTTTGTGTTGATTGAAAACGTAAGGAAAAGCTGAACTGATACCTTGTTGCAGATCATATGGCGCACTCTTTAATTTTATAAGGGTTAAGGAAAATCGTATCTTCACTGTATATCTATTATCCAAATAAGAAAACCCCATCATTTCATCAATATTTATATAATAAATTGTATTTAGAATTAAGATTGTTTTTGCTTGAGTTTATTTAAATACGAAGTTTTACTGCTTTAATTTGGTGGTTTTAAAGTTTATATATTATGTCGATGCCGTAGAAACCACTCGGACCCTGGCTTCACCCATTCTACAACATTTTTAATTCAAAATCGTCACTCGTCACATCGAATTTGTGAAAGTTCAAACCAACTTCATAAGAAGCCAAAACAAATTCGAAAGCTATCAAATCAAATTCACAAGAAGTCAAAACAAAATCACAATAAGTCAAATCAAATTAGTAAGACGCCAAATCATATTCATAAGAAGTCAAAACAAAATCACAAGAAGTCGGATCATATTACTACGACGCGAAATTAAATTCATAAGATATCAAATGAGATGGGCAAAATGTGAAAACAATTGCAGAAGAAGTCAAATCAAAATGGTAAATTGTAGCACCACATGTGGTTTTTATGAAATCAAATTCCCGATTGGGCAAGGAGTGAAATCCATTGGGTAGGTGTTAAAGCACGTACTTGAAATCAAATCAAGCTCACGCAACGGCATGCATTCGAATTTCCACGGCACGCTATGGCGAACAGATAACTGAAATGATTATGGGCATTTTATCTGCGACACAGTAGATTTACAATTACATTAGCTTGGTTTGATTTCAAATTATTTTTTGACACCTTCCTCAATATATTTGACTCCTTGCCAAATTGGGAATTTGATTTCATAAAACCCACATGTGGTGCCGCAATTTACCATTTTGATCTGACTTCTTCTGCAATTGTTTTCACATTTTGCCCATCTCATTTGACATCTTATGAATTTAATTTGGCGTCGTACGAATATGATTTCACTTCTTGTCGTCTTGTTTTTACTTCTTATGAACTTGAGTTGGCGTCTTACTAATTTGACTTGACTTATTGTGATTTTGTTTTGACTTTTTATGAATTTGATTTGATATATTTCGAATTTGTTCTGACTTCTTACCAATTTGGTTTGACCTTTCACAAATTCGACGTGACGAGTGACGATTTTGAGGAAAAAATGGTGTAGTCTTTTTAAGGTATAATCCATGTTATAGTTCCCTCGCCCATCACGCGATGCGCGGTGCGAGGGTACTAATCTTTAACGTGCGTGGAGTCCTTTTACACGCGTGGTGACTAGGGAGAAAAATTTTCGCAGTTTTTGAATAATTTATGTCCGTATATAGGTATCTATTCACGGATTCCGGTCACTCAGGAGTGCCGTGTGCAAGCTCGGGGACTGGTATGTTGTTGACCAAATGTTGCTTAGCTTACTTAGGTCTGTATTGAAGGAAATCGATTGGTCTCGTTCTTTTTTTCCCTTGTATGGATCTCTTGCAAGTCGTTTGCATCATTTGAATACTGAAGCCAGTAAATGATGTAAGACCGGTAAACGAAATGGCTTTCTTGGTACTTGCGGCTGGTTTCACTTTTGCAGGACATCTTTGTTGCTGGGCAATTTATGACTTGAAAGAACAGTTCTAAAACTCAGCTCTTTGGAATATGCATTGACCAACTGTTTTTCTTGAGCTAGGCTTTGACTTGGTTCTTTCTGATGAAAATGAACAAAGATGGTACGGGAACTCGCTTGTTGGTAGGACATTTACTATAAACGACTGATTGTAAATGACATTCTTCGCTAAATTTGAATAAATGCTGATTTCAATAAATTTCGAGAGTTTTCACTCTCTAGCAACCACTTAGCTGAGCTACACAATTACAAGTACGTCTGAACCGACTAGCTTTGACATACAAGTTCTGCGAACGGAATTGTTTTTAGCGACTTTCAAAAGTGGCTTCCCGACTTCATTCTTCCCTAAGGGAGAATTCTTGCACCAAATATTATCGCCTGGATTATGCTGGTGTTTATTGGCAAAGTAGAATAAAGGTTATGGTTCATTCATCTCTGTAGAAATTGGTGAAGTAGAATAAAGGTTATGGTTCATTCATCTGTGTAGGACGATGGCTTCTGAATATTTTGTAGTATTTCACCGGACAGTGTTGATGGTCAATTGTTTGAGAAGTGGGATAAAACACTCATCGTCGAGAAGACTTGTCCAGGCGGTGACAGTATTTGGATGGTCTCTTCGCTTTCCACATAAGGATTTCATTGACTCATTCAGAATCGTTTGTCCTATGAAATGTCGCCCCACTGAAGACGTCGGAATGTATTCATGGCTCGAAACAAAAATACAAGGTAAACAGCCACCAGGTAACACGTTGCAAAAGCACTTGTTTTTGGTCATCAACTATCGTTCGTCGAAACAGTTGTCCACTTCAGTCTTTCTTCCTTCTCGAGTGGCTTGTGGATGATGACCTTTACCGTATTCGACCAGTAGTGCTTTCATCAGGATTTCAAAACCTCTCAAGAAAGTTTGAAAGTTTAAAGTAGTCTTCTTTTTGCAAATTCACCTTTGAACCGTTTGGACTGAGGTACCGTTGAATGTTTAGTTGAAAATACGTAAGAGTTGCAGGTTTGTACGCAACACCATTTTTATGTTTCACGAAAGTTTTACACCGGAAAAAAGTACGTATTTTACTTCTCTCTACTCGTTCTTTCCACCAAAACTTGCAGAAGATTTGCTTGTCGTATTTTGTTGTATGTTATGTATTTTTCCGATTTTTGGTTAACAGTAAAGATTCAGAGCTCGTTCATGTTTTCTTTGTTTACTTCGTCGGTTTCGTAATTTGTTTCAACTTCGTCACTAAAGTCTTGTACCACCGGATGAATACTTGGCGTGAATCTTCATGACAGCACTTTTAATAGTCATTTGGAACCAACTTTGAGATGTTATCTCAAAAAAATATTTCAATCATGAGCTGTCCGTAATGCTGGTATCCGACCGGTAACCTTTGAGAACGCTCCAATTTTAAGACGGAAAGCCTGGCCCATCTAATTGAAAATCTTTCTTTTTAGTAAAATGAGTGAAAAGTTTGATTTTGGAAAACGACTCGAAATACCTCAAGATCGCTACTAATACAGGTTCTTGATAAGAACATCCATTGTTTAGCAGTAGAATTGGGAGAATGGATCTCTTATCATTTATCAAACCGTTATCAAATTCTCACCAAACGTTTTGTTTTAATAAAACAGAATAGAAATTTTAACCTTGAATGTTACGACAAGCACTTTAAATATAAAATAATTTCCAGTTTGGGTTGTTAATATTTGTGACCAAATATTGTGTTTTCTTTATTGCATTCCCTCTTCCAGTTACAGTGAGGGCGATTTGTCTTTTTGACAGTTTTGAAAAATTATCAATCTTACTCGGATTCTCGAGAGATGTATTGAAAGGGTGGGTGAGGGTTTGTTGCGTACACGTATTTCTAGTATATATTATTAGATCTAGTTCAGTGGATTTGTTTTTTTTTCCCTAGAAGTAAAATATTTTGTGCTCTGTGAGTTACAACGTCTTTTTATGTACGTTGAATCTTTGGTACAAATTCATATATTATACATATATATATATATAACTACAGACGGAACCGTTTCGGCCTATTGGGCCTCATCAGTGTAGTGCTGATGAGCAGGATGGAGTAGCCTACATTATATAGGCAGCTCAAATTTCCCACGCTTGTGGTACATCTAAGCCATGCCAGAGCGCTCTAACTAGAGACTAGTGAGCGTGCGTATATATATATAGTACATATATATATATATATATATATATATGTACTACTTTACATATATATATATGTACAGTAGGGGTCAAAAGTATGAGTCTTCTGGAGAATGTAGTTCATCCCAGGGTCTTGCTAAGTGTCTGAAGCTGGACGCGTGGGCATTCTTACATGTATGTACAGTAACTCCCAAATTTGCTTCCTTACTTTTTCTGTGTATTAAGTGAGAATATAGAATAAGACAATCCTCTTTGCATGTCTTGTATCGAAATGTCTAGAGACCTCAGTGAAAGAATCAGGGGCCAAATAGTTGCATTAAGTAACAAAAGCAAGACACAACATAAAATTGTACATAAGGTAAGTGTCTCAAAAGGTGCTGTGCAGCGAACCTTGCAGAGGTTTAGAGAAAGAGGATCCTTTTCCACAAGATCAAGCTCTGGCAGACCAAGAGTTGCCAGTCAGCAAGAGGATCAATACATCAAGGCGCAACAGGATGGCAACTGCTGGTAAGATCTAAGCATTGCTCAATAACACTCGAGAGAAGTCAGTCAGTAAAAAAGCAGTAAAGAGACGTTTGGCTTCAAACGGGCTTAATGGAAGGGTAGCACTCTCCAAACCCTTTTTACGATCCCAAAATAAGTGTAAGAAATTGCTATGGGCTAAGAAATACAAACATTACACTGTTGACGGCTTGAAAAAGGTTCTGTTTACAGATGAATCCAAAGTTCAGCTTTACGGAAATAATCGACGACTTTATCTCAGACGCAGAAGTAATGAAAGAATGCCAAACGAATGTGTGAAGTCTAAAGTAAAACATGGTGGTGGAAGTATTCAGGTTTGAAGATGTTTCAGTAATAATGGTGTAGATGATCTGTACAGAATTAACGATATCCTTACCAAGAAAAAGTACCACTCCATCCTTCAAAGACACACTATACCATCTGGTTTAAAACTATGTGGTCACGGATTCGTTTTACAAGATAATGACGCCAAACACACTTCTAAGCTCAGTAGAAAATAGTTGCAGAGGAAAGAAGACCGTGGTGTGCTGGTTGTTATGGATTTCTTCCTCAGTCCCCTGATCTCAATCCAATCGAATATATATGGGAACATTTGAAAAGGGATAAGACAAAGTATGCAATCACTAGTCAAGATACCCAATGGCATGCCATTAATGAGTGCTGGAACAACCTGAAGCCAGAAATCATCCACAGACGTATTGAATCTATGCCAAAAAGAGTTTCAGTAGTTCTTAAAGCAAAAGGAGGACATATAAAATATTAATAAAACTATTGCGTGAACACAAAATTGCTTTGCTCATTATGATGTTATTTGCTCTTCCACATCCATTATTCTTTCAATAATGCAGCTTTGCTTGTGCTACTGAGTGACATAGTTCTATATATTAATAAAAGTGACTCTAATTTTTGGCCGGACTCATACTTTTCACCCTTACTGTATATCTAGTTGCCGTTGGTCGGTAAGCCACACCCTTATATATAATATTTAAAAACCAAGCAGGAGTGCTTTGTCGGGATTTAAAACACGAGGCGGCAGCCGAGTGTTTTAGACCCGATAAAGCACTTACTGCGAGTTTATTAAATGTCTTATGAAATTCACCACCTAATACGCTAATTCGCGAAAAAAGCTTGGAAATTTATCTTTCGTAAACCGAAAAAATTGAACTTCTTCAGATATAAAGGCAAATGTATCTTTATCACATATATAGATCCGACACGGCTATGATTTTCTTTTGTATTCTCCTCATTAAATTTTTAATGAATTTTATATTTAATTTATATTAATATTTAATTTTATATTAAATAAAATGGCGTGAAACTATTAGTAACTACATTCATCTTTCGTTCTACTTTATTATCTTGCTCTATCGAATAAGATATCGAGCACTGTCAGAGTTGTTAATAACCTTTTCACACACACACACACACACACACACACACACACACACACACACACACACACACATATATATATATATATATATATATATAGTTTATTCAACAGTTATTGTCGTTTTCTTATTTTTAAATATTGACATCCTTACTGCTAATACCCATTGAATGAATTCTGCAATCAATGTCTACTTGTCCATTCACTATTATGCTGTATCTTTTAATAGATGACGTGTCAGTTACAAAAGCCTTAGTTTCTATGTTGTTGTGTTTGACCGCTCAATGCAACAACAGTTTTGCTGTGGTATGTATCTTTAAAACAACTGGAATGCATTTATTTAAATATTTATTGCCTCATTAACTGTTTTTGTGAAAGAGGAGCGAGAAGGGAGATTTTCAATAAGTTTAATCTGCTATAATGATATTTATTGGACAAGCTCTTGCTAAGTACTGTTTGTCGGCGGAGAAACTAGCAAATTGAGTTTTTTTCTCTTTTAAATTTTCTGAGAATAAGGCATATGAGATTATGGGAGCAGCATAATTTGCCCAAACAGGTGTATTTTAATTGGGTAAATTTACATGCCAAGATTTCTATAATTTTAACGGCTTCTTTTCAGAGATATCTGAAATTTCACGCTTTTTATTCAGTTTGGATGGAGTAGATGATGTCATAAGCTATATATTTGAATGTTTCAAAAACCTAAACGTAACTAGAGTGAGATAAAGTCTTCCTCATTTCAAATGTATTTTTATATAAGATCGAAATTGGAAAGACGACTTATCATTCGCAGTGACACTTTGGGTGGTTGGATTCTACTATTAAAGATATTGACGTCGATAAATTTTCTCACTCAAAATCCGTTGTGTTTGCATTCCAGGCATGAAAAAGCTGAGCTGCAAAAGTACTTTAAATCATAGGAATTACGATCAAATGCTGCTTGATACTTGCACGAACAAATAACATCAGATTCCCATCCAGAACAGGTTGCTGATAGTAAAGCGGTCAGAAGTAGTGGACAGTTTTTAATGATGATGTCTATAGGCGGCATGTTACCGGAACAAAATTTCGTTAAAAATCGTTCACAAATTTTATGTCACCCGTATCATTTTTTGTGCATTAATGTACTCGCTGTTTTTCCAAACATCTAATTTTATTTAGGAAAAAGAAATGGCTGCCGACATCCATAAACAACTGGGAGATATAGACGAGGTTAGTTTTTATACAGTGATCCTTTATTGAATATTAACCCATAGTTTCTCTCATTCTTGATGACGACTACAAGGTAGAGTGGCTACATTTCTTGAATGTCCCCATCAGGCGATTTTAATTTGCTAGTTTCCAAATACCTGTTGCCCAAGTTTTTTTGTGATATTCTATCCACCTAATTATTTATACTATCCTCTTCTACCTGTTGTCATTTATCGTTTATTCTGCTTATGTCTAATGGCAAATATGGTAGTATATGGTACTTATATCTAATTGTAAATATATACGTTGATACTCTTGAACTTTTTAAAGAACCTCGTGTTTAGGCATTAACTCAAGTTGAGAAAGTCATCGCCAACAAAACTGTGGAAACAAATTTTTGTGCGCTGCAGTTCTCAACTATTCTTTGGAATATAAATGTCCTTCAGTCTCAAGAAACCAAAATTATCATGCACAAATTCTTATTAATAATCCATCACATATCGTTAGAATGAGACGTAGTCTATTTCATTGCCTAAAATACCGTAAAGTAGTTACCGTAGAATACCTTTAGCTACACTACGTACCAGATGTTTTAAGCAATTTTTTCCAGTTTCCTTTTTTTTGAGAATGAGTACATCTTTTATTTTCTGACGTTTATACGTTACTTTTCGGCTTTAGCAAAAGATTTTAGAAAGAAAGAAAATATAAAGATAGAAACACCTTGCAGCATTTTACATTATTGATTATGTACTTAGTCAAGGCATGACTGCAATGTAATGTCAGATACGAATAGTATTTACTTCTGGAGAAAAGCATTTGCCAAGTCATGTTTCGGTAATAATACAGTAAAATCCTTGATAGCAAAACATTTTCAGAGGGAAGAACTAAACGATCTAAAATGCTGAAAGATTAAATTGCATTTCATCAGTACATGTAACGTGATTGAAAATCCTGATAATTACCATTCTTCTCGACGTCAAGAAACTAAGATTAAGCATAAAAAGAAATCCCATACGCATCGGTCAATACAAATTTTTATTGCGAATAATGAGCATCTTAAAATAAACTGCGTGCGACTACACAACCATCCCTCGCCTACCATGAGTATATATACAAATTTAGTTGGTTGTAAAAGTCGTTAATAAGCCTTTAATATTAATTTAAACAACAAATCCCCCATATAGTGAAATGAAACTCAAACAATTAAGTGTTAACCGATAGTCGTTTCAAAGCAATAAAAGCTAACAATTCCGACCGAAAAATACCCGAGACTCTAGTTCCCGCGAATTTATAGACCTTCGTCCTCGGGCAGTATGCATGAGACAACTAGCGAAAATCTAATGATGACTACCTTTCTTTGCAAAAAGAAAAAAAAATCAAAAAATATCTCTTCGAATATGAATTTCACGTTTTTGATCAATTAAATAGTAAAGTTAAACACTCCAGGAAAACGACAAATTTTTGAAAGCAAATATGTTTCGGAAAATTTATGCCATCTTCAGTACAATGTGAAAGCAACAAACTATTTACAGGCTATATATGTGATTGCGATATGCTAATTAAGATACCAGAGACGTGATTCATATAACGAATTACTCAGATGAGAGAACTACCGAGGTATATGTTAATTACAAAACAGGAACTATATTTACATGATAAATGGATTACTGATATGGTGGAAGAGAAGAGAGGGTATTGTGTAAATTATAAACTGAAAATTGTGTTAAAATGATGAATTTGGACATTAAATTCAGGATCAACCTTGTTTATGTGCAGAGGTTCTTTTATTTTAAGCGAGAATGTAGAATTGGCAGATTCTAAGATTTTAAAACAAGATTGCGAGTATTGATTTTTACAAGGTGATTTCAGAAAGTGTTTATAGATGTGAGAGTTTTTGTCGGTAGAGATGTGTTCCTTGATCTTCGTGGATAAGTGACGAGATGTCTCGCTAATATAGCGGGAATAACATGCGGCGCAAGTGAATTGATAAGCCACAAAAGATTTGAGTTCATTCAGAACAGAATCCTTAAACGAGAGGAGTTTCTTAATTTGGTAAAATGAGAAAACAAGTTCGATTTCCAAATCAGTACAGAAGCGTTTAGCGAGACTTGTTAATCTTCGTTGAGTCAGTTTGGAATAGAAACCCGTGAAAGGAAGTTTAAAGTAGCGGGTTTGTTGTTGGTCTGTTCGAAGTGTCGTAGAAAGGTTGGATGTGTGACTGTTATTGCTGGTGTCGTCATAGTATTTCTTGACCGTCTTGTTAATAACGTGGAGAGGAAAAGAATTGCGTTGAAGTGTAACTATGAGATTGTTTAAGTTGTTTCAAAAGCCACTTTCGGTGTTGTTAATTTCTGCGAATCCGGTCAGTAAGTGTTCTTATCAGTCCAGTTTTATAAGAATGTGGACAGAAGCTTAGGTAACTCATGAGAAGTCCAATATATGTTTCTTTGTGATAAACGGATGTGGTGTATGTGTCTGATGATTTGGAGAGTAAAACGTCTAGAAAAGGTAGTTTACCATTTTCCTCTTTTTCAAAAGTAAACTTAATGTTGCAATGCCGTGAATTCAAATAGTCAAAAAATAACACAGCGTCGTCCTCGTTGTGAAAAATACTGAAAATATCGTCAACATATCTACGGTAAAATAATGGTTTGGTGCCAAAATAGTTGTGAAGCCAGTTTCATTCATGAAAGCCCATAGAGATATTAGCAAGTATCAGAGCTAGAGGTAATCCCATAACTACCCCGTCTATCTGGTTGTAAAACATATCATCGTACAAAAAATGCGTCCGTGAAGTAGCGACGAGAAATAATTGTTTGAGGTGTTTTTGTTAATGGGGAACTTTTGGTTGTCAGAGAAAATTAGGTCTATGGCTGTATCTATTGTTTCTGTTGAGGGACTGTTTGTGAAAAGACTTTCTACGTCATAAGATATTAAAAATTTGTTATCAAAGGCAGAGGAGTTAAAGCTTAGAAAGTCTTCGACAAAAGAAAATGAGTCTTTAGTAGTGTGATCGCTGAGTATTAGTGGACTAATACAAATTAAATACAAAACTAATACAAAATTAACAACACTGAAAGTGGCTTTTGAAACAACTTAAACAATCTCATAGTTACACTTCAACGCAATTCTTTTCCTCTCCACGTTATTAACAAGACGGTCAAGAAATACTATGACGACACCAGCAATAACAGTCACACATCCAACCTTTCTACGACACTTCGAACAGACCAACAACAAACCCGCTACTTTAAACTTCCTTTCACGGGTTTCTATTCCAAACTGACTCAACGAAGATTAACAAGTCTCGCTAAACGCTTCTGTACTGATTTGGAAATCGAACTTGTTTTCTCATTTTACCAAATTAAGAAACTCCTCTCGTTTAAGGATTCTGTTCTGAATGAACTCAAATCTTTTGTGGCTTATCAATTCACTTGCGCCGCATGTTATTCCCGCTATATTAGCGAGACATCTCGTCACTTATCCACGAAGATCAAGGAACACATCTCTACCGACAAAAACTCTCACATCTATAAACACTTTCTGAAATCACCTTGTAAAAATCAATACTCGCAATCTTGTTTTAAAATCTTAGAATCTGCCAATTCTACATTCTCGCTTAAAATAAAAGAACCTCTGCACATAAACAAGGTTGATCCTGAATTTAATGTCCAAATTCATCATTTTAACACAATTTTCAGTTTATAATTTACACAATACCCTCTCTTCTCTTCCACCATATCAGTAATCCATTTATCATGTAAATATAGTTCCTGTTTTGTAATTAACATATACCTCGGTAGTTCTCTCATCTGAGTAATTCGTTATATGAATCACGTCTCTGGTATCTTAATTAGCATATCGCAATCACATATATAGCCTGTAAATAGTTTGTTGCTTTCACATTGTACTGAAGATGGCATAAGTTTTCCGAAACATGTTTACTTTCAAAAAATTTATCGTTTTCCTGAAGTGTTTAATTTCACTTGTGCTACTCAGAAAAGCAAAGAAAAAATAAATTTGGAGTAAGATTAGAACGAAAGATAGAAAAACTAAATATTATGAGAAGAAGACAACACCGCTGGCAGGGCTGGAAGCCCGGACTTTAGAATCCACAAGCAAACATTTGATCACTTGAGAATTTTTTTTTGAGTTTCGCCGTTGAATTTTTTGTTTTAACCTTTGCCCAACCTCTTTACGTAATAACTTTGCCATTTCCAATTGCCATGCTTTAAATTGATACTTTTATTAATAGTTACCCTTAGTGACTACAGGAATAAATAAAAACTTATATTCATAATTAAAATAATGTTTGTCGTGATCAAACCTTGTATTTGGTGTGCTGTTTCGTATGTGGTGTCGTTTCACAATACCAGTCACTTGTAGGTCTTCATGTAAGATTTTTTTAAACACGTCCAGACAATACTTTTGCAAAAAAGGTATATTTTTGCACGTTTTTCCCTTGCATATCTGTGCTTTTCGGAGATTCTAAAACCGTTTTCGACGTTAAGTTTTGTGACTTTCAAGGCAGAAATCTTCGCAGGAACAAACTGAAATCACGAGGGTTCAAGCACGGCAGTCGACACAGTTTTTCGTCCGGAAACCAAGAGGTTGAATATTCAGATGCGGATTCAGCCAAAAATCTGACAGGTCCTCAGCATATGGGTGGTGTAGCGTGCACTGCATCCGCATACATGGTAGCGGGGTCCGGGCCATGCCCCCGGGAAAATTTTGAAAATTGAGGTGCATGAAAATGCTATTTTGTGCATTTTCATGGCACTCTGAATTCATCTTGAATGGTCATCTTTTCAGACTTTTTTCATGATTTTCTTCAGTCATTTGGTTCTGAGAATTCACGATTTACAAATTTCAATTAAATTTGCAAAAATATCAATTTCCAATAATTAGCTATACAGTAACCAGGACATATAAACACACATGTTTATATATGTACAGTATTCTTAATATGTCATTATACAGAATATTTCTAAAATGCATTAATAATTCATGAGGAAAATTCGAATGAAATTAATGTTTAATGAATGTCTGTGTACCATGATACAGAACTAATTAACTAAACATTCAATTGAAAGCTTCAGAACACTCAATAGGGCAAGCATAGAAAGAAAAGATTAATATTAGTGATCATGAGCATTATAAACAGCTTCAGCCAGGATTGATGAACATGGGTCAGTGGCGGATTTAGGGTACGTCAAATAGGTCAGCCGACTAAGGTGACTATCTCACTATCCTAAGATATCAGACTGACTTTGCGTTGCATATTTGCCGCTGCAAACTCGTCAGATAGTTTTGTTTACATCTCCGAATCTTAATTCCCTGCGTCGTATTTAGATCTAGTGCGTTTGTCGTCTATAGTAAAATTGGCGAGCATCAGAATTACGCTCTAGCCGGTTTCTCGGTCAAGCTCAATTAGTTTGCCGAATCTTTCGATTGTATTCCTCTTTGCAATTGGCTGGTTTGTTGAAACCGCTTTTATCGTGAGCCGTGATTGGTTTGACCAATTTCGTTGTCTCTTTTGCCGAATCTTCATTTGGTTTCGCTTGCTCTGACTGGCTCAACCTTTCAAGACGCTCCTTAACAGCATCAGCTATTGGCTTAGCGGTATAAACTTTGAAGATTTTTGCTGAATTTGTGATGTCATCTTGCCGAGTTTGCAGAGGTATGCCACCTTGCCGATACTATCACGTTTCATCCGTTGTCTTCTGATTGGTGATATTACCGTAAGCAGTGTTTGGTTGACTTTGAAACGCTTGAACTAGCGCGTGGAGATCGTTTTCAGTGACAGTCTTACGGTCCTTCCACATGTTGTCTACGAGATTTTTTAAAAGCTTTACTGTGCTTAACAGCGATGATGGTAAGACCTTGTTTTTCATCTGAGACACTGTTGTCGATATTAAGCGTTCGCAGTCTTTCTGCTGATGGTGGTAAACGTCTCGATAATAAATTTTGGCGCCGAGTACTTTGACATTTCATATGAAGTAGGCAAGAAGACAGGCATTGCTCTCAGGTAAAGTGGTCTTCGTGAACAGATTTTCTTGAAATTTATACAGGAAAATTTGACTTATTGATTGAGGATAATATAATACGGGTTAATGCTAAAGAGTAATTCAGATTATGTTCACCCGATACACTGTACCGTACGAAATGGAACCGTAACAAAATTTAATGAGATAGGCTTTGCGTTCTGACGATACCGGCGTAAAATGTGGAATCGCAATCGTAACTTTAGTGATTTGAATCCTTAATCCTAAATGGAACGACATGAATCCGCAGTGAAATGACTGCTTGCCGGCACTGTTTAAACACCTTGTTATTCAGGCTAAGATTGTATACTGCGCTTGATGCATGTATTGAAGACTCTGACGCAGTTTAGTCCGTCTGTCAGGAAAGTGTTGTGATGTTACAACTGTTAACAAAAAGCCAAATCAAAAATTGACTGCGGCTCCTTTGCTGATTCCCTTACTGGAGCCTGTCGCATGTGCAGAATGTTCTGATTTAACGTTTAAATATACGTATACTCTCTATTGATTGGTCCGAACCAATTTAAATTCTACTCAGTCATTCATACTAAAATTATGATTAATTCTAAAATTCATGTAATTACCGTATGAGAAATATAGAGCGTGTCCGTGTTTTGTACTAACCCCCCTGCAATGAAAATTCAAAAGTTTGACTAAGGTGATAAAAATCCTAACTAAAATAAAAATCCTAACAATTTGCGCGCATTCTTCTTTAAGTAGACAAATTCTTTCCTCTTTTCCCTCAGGAGAAAAATCTCCATCAAATATATTAAGAAATTGCTGTAAAACATTGTTGAAAGCCGTCGCGAAATGAGGAAAAACAAGTATGATACTGCGACGAACGCCGAGAAGACACAATGAGTGAAAGCCTCAGAGCATGTTGTTGCTATCAGTATGGTTAAATTATATAACATTGTCCGTAGACTGAAACATTAGGGTATGCGGCAGGGTATACGAGATGTTCAACGGTGCTGACCAGTGCAGGAATGTGCTAAATCCGCTCTTCTGATTGGTCTGCACCCCTTCTGCACCGCTCTGGATGCTAAAAATAATGCCCCGGCGAGTTCCACCGGTGCTCCCGCCATTTCTACTCAGGTGCCTCGAGTGATACCACAGAAATAGATTCAGGCCCGGCATTAATACTTCAATTAATCAAATTATCAGGCAACGCAACGCGACACACTTCATGATACTGTCAGCTGACCAGGCATCGCAGGCGCACTAGCAAGACCCTTGGCAACGGCTTGACACAGACAATGGAACCGAAGATGTCATGAACATTTCGCATAAATTAATTTTGGAGAATTCTGACCGGTGCTTTAGCACCTCTTGCACCCCTCTAGATCCGCCCCTGATATGTGTACCTGAAACATTAGTTTAGCGTGGTTTTAAGGATGAATTTTGCTATAGTTTGAATTACCGTTAGTCTTTAAGTTCATACAAGTTAGTGTTAGAGATTCTGTCCTACTTTTTGCCCTAGGTTTCATATCAAGAAAAATAATTTCTCGTTCTTCCTTGCCCTCTTGTAAACATTTTTACCTCGTTATGCTCTTTTGGATACTGCTTTTCTTACCTTTACTCTCTTCTGAACGTCTCTTTTAAGATTTCTTTGGCATTGCCGATCTAATTTCTCGTTCTTCTATTTCTCTTTCTTGCTCAGGAGCGTAAAATTTCAGTTGTTAACTCAAAAAAAAAATGTAAGTAGGTATTCGTTGAAAATGATTTCGCCATAACAACTGTTTTCTGAGAAAAAAAAAATTCGAATGAAAGATCAACCAGTGGCTTTCTGATTCAAAATCTTCTCGCCAGGACTCTTAGTTCCCATTTGATTGAGTTAGTCCGGCGACGATGAATATATACATACAAATGCAAAGCGAGATTTTGTTCCCATAATTTTCACTTCAGTAAATGGGCCCCAAGGACGTTGAGGTTAGTGCCGTTGCACCACGCATTACGTGTTGGGCAAGGATACTGCTCGCCTGTATATGTAGAAAGCGTACCAATTTATAAACTAGAGGTCAGAAAGGGAACGTTCAATGAAGCATGGGAAGAATATATTTGCGTAATGTTTTCTTGTACACCAACTATGATTACACTACTGATATTACTAACTTCTTTGAAACTTCTTTTATATGTATAAAAAAAAAGAAAAAGAAACTCTTGTCAATGAAAACATCGATTTTTCGATGTGATCGACTTCAAAATCCATTGTAAATAGCTACTTAAGTTTTCAAGCTTCAACCTAGCTGGGAATAAGGAAGTCAAATATCGCGGTTAGTCTATTTTTCACTTTCGCATATTGAGTAGGAATGATTTCACATTATGATGCACGTGATTGATATCCAAAGTGGCTTATAAAATTTTTGTACATTTTGTTACTTTGTTACGGCTACGGTAGATCGATAGATGTCTTATTTTTTAACATAAATTTAGAACCTAGCAGATGTTTCTGAGTGAGGTTAGCATCTTTTAATTAAACGATGGTACGGTCACAGATTATTTAGTTCTGCAAGTTTCCATGTTCATAAGGTTCAGCCAACACAAAGAGGCGAGGTGAGAATATTTTCAACTGATTTGTTCTCTTGTGGTACTCTTCAGTTAAATTTGGAACACTGATAGGTAGCTTTACTTCTAAAAAGGAAATCTGAATTGAATTTGGATTTGATAGTTCCACAGACTTTCTGATAGAATTAAGATATTTTTCCACTTAGTGATCCATTGTGTAAACCAGTGCATTAATTTGGGTTACTTCATCTCTTCCTTTAAGTTCTGTCAACGTTCGCGGAATTTTGAAAAGTAAAAAGAATCTGGCGGTTTACAAGACATTGCCATCTCTGGTCGTTCACCAAACACCTTTGCCAGCTCGTAATCTTACGCAACATGACGTTTAGTAGAAAACTGTACAAGTGCGTCCCAAAAAATTAGAATATTATGAAAAAATAGGATATCTGTCGTGAGGTAATGTCGAAGCTCAAAATTTTAATTGTATTAGTCTCACTGACCTAAATTGATCTATTCCCAGTTATACGTTGGTATAATCTAACAACTATGGTTTCCACACAATGATCATTAAAAATCCAGAATCTCAAAATATTAGAATATAATATCTGAACATCCAAAACATATCATTACAAGCTTTTACTTGTACAGTAGCTTGGCCGTAAATGGAAAAATGGGTAAAGAATGTCTTTGAGTACTTGGTTGGAGCTCCTTTAGCATCAATGACTGCCTGAATACGTTGTGGCATAGAGGAAATGGGCCTGTGGCACTGCTCAGGTTTGATCGACGCTTAGGTGGTCTCGATAACAGCCTTGAACTCTGCCAGATTGCTGGGACGCAAGCTGGTCATCTTCTTAACTATACCCCATAAATTCTCGATGGGGTTCAAGTCCAGTGAGTTACTTGGCCAAGGAAGTACATCGATGTGACGATCAGCAAACCAGACAGCGGTTGATTTGGCACTATGTGCAGGTGCCAAATTCCGCATCACCAAATAGCCTTTCAGCTGACCGAAGCATGAAGTTCTCCAAGATCTCCTGGTAGACCACTGCGTTCACTGTGACCCTGAGAAAATACAGAGGTCCAACACCTGCAGATGACATGGCACCCCAAACTATCACTGACTGCGGGAACTTGACGTTGGACTTCAAACAGCTGGAGTTTTGTGCCTCTCCAGTCCTCCTCCAAACTCTGTGTTCACAAATAGGATTTCGACCATCGGTATCCCATAGATTCCTCTTTCGGTAAGTCGTGACGATCACGCAAGTAGAGACAACCCGTGTTGAGTCTGTATTTATTTAATGAGAATATAGGTAGGTCATCTACTTGCAACGTAAACGCAACAATGTTAGAAGCGACCAGCTAGCTCCTGTACCGCCTTCTTTATGCTTAAGGTTACATTCTTTGGTTCGAAAATGCACAAATACTTCGGTAAACACTCGTCCTACGTTGTCCCTGTCAACTGATACTATATTACCCCCAGCGGTCCCATTGTTCGACACGAAAAAAGGCGCGAAAGTGACATCGTCCTCTTGTCGGAGAGCGTTCGGTAACACTCTGCAACCTTTGTTTCCGAACGAGATACAAAACTTGCTCTCATCAGAGAGCAGCACTTTGGACCACTGAGCAACACTCCACTTCTGCTTCTCCTTGGCCCATGTCAGCTGCTTGTGACGTTGCCTGGCGTTGAGAAGAGGCTTGGTGCTGGGTACTCGGCTGTTGTACCCTATATCCTGAAGCCGTCTGTGCGTGGTAACCCTAGATACACTAACTCCTGCCTCTGTCCACGTTTTATGGATCTCGCCCACATTGTCAAACCGGCTCTTCTTTACGGTTTTTTCGAGGCTGCGGTCATCCCTATTGCTAGTGCACCTCTTTCTGCCACACCTTTGTTCGTCCAGACAACGTTCCTTTGAGATGACTCGAAACAGAACTCTGGGAACAGCCAGTTTTTTCAGCAATAACTTTCTGAGTCTTTCCCTCTTTGTGGGGTGTGTCAATGATGGTCTTTTGGACAACCGTTAGATCAGACGTCCTCCCCATGATTACAGTACCATCGGTTTCCGTGAATAAATAAATAAACGTTTGTTGCGTGGTACATGTGGTATTTGTACATTTGTGTGACGTTCGTCAAGCTCAGATGCTTGGGAACGCCCTACCTAGATTTTCAGATATTATATTCTAATATTTTGAGATTCTGGATTTTTAATGATCATTGTGTGGAAACCATAGTTGTTCGATTATACCAACATATAACTGGGAGTAGATCAGTTTGGGTCCAGTGAGACTAATACAATTTAAATTTTGAGCTTCGACATTACCTCACGACAGATATCCTATTTTTTCATAATATTCTAGTTTTTTTGAGAAGTATTTGTATCACAGTAACTGGTTCTCAAACTATTTGGTCAAGAAATTCAGCTAAGTATTTCTGCCAGAATGTAGAACGATTTCTTATTACACATTTTGTCGGCAAAACTTATCAATATACATTTTTTTTTTCGCACATCACTAACAATCATTAGTGCAAAGAAGTGTGCATGACATCACTTAAGATGGAGATAGCTATTTACACCTCCTCTCTTAAACATCCACGCCAAGCAAATGTCTTGGTTTCCGCTCCGTCGGTATTTAGGTCTTAATATTCAAATCAGACTATTGAACCAAAGTTGCCACACACGTGATAAGCACTTCGAGACTTCTACAAAAGAATGCCATATGTTGCATCAGTAACTAGTTGACATTGTTACCTTAGTTTACCATTTTACTACTTCTGATTCAAATAATCGTTCAAACATGAGTTTGAGCTGTTTAAATGATATCAAAACGAGAACCAGTTAAATCGACTGAGTTGGCGAATGTTACGACAGTAAGAAAACAGGCTTAAATCCTCGTCTTTTGTAGTCACGTTTTCGTGCGGGTAGACTATGGGCATAACGATAATGTCCTTTTCTTTTTCTTCATAGGATATTGAAGTTGAAGGTGGAACTCACTTTGCTATTATAAATCCTCGAACTGCTGCACCGACAGTCTTGGTATGATCGTCATTCTTTGCATACTTTCTAAATTTGTCATATTTTAAGTTTATGAAGCCCTGGACCCGACACCCATAGAAGAAACAACGTTGGTAAAGTAAAATCACCAGAATACTAAGAAGTCGGTATAGCATCTGCTTTCCCTTATTATTATTATTATTATTATTATTATTATTATTATTTTAATTTAAAATACTCAGCTTAAATAATCGCTGGTCACATGTTAGTACGCTGAGGCCAAGCTGTATCTCACAGCCTTAGGCCTCAAGCACATTTCGCAGAATCCTTGCAGATCCGAGTAGTGTTGCTTTCTGCAGGAGTTCGATCTTTGTTTGAACTCCAATCTTCCCGAGGTATTTGCCAAGGTTCTTGGTAACCATACCTAGTGAACCAACCACCACTGGAACCACACACGTTTTGATGTCCCATAGACGTGCAATCTCTCTTCTAAGGACCTGGTACTTTTGGATCTTCTCTTTTTCTTTTGCTGCAATATTAGCATCTGCAGGCACAGCAATGTCGATTACTATGCACTCATTCTCTTTCCTGTTTATCAGTACAATGTCCAGTCTCCGGGCTTCAATTTCACGATCCGTCTGGATGGTAAAGTCCCACAGCATTTTTATGGTAGCATTTTCAATGACTGGTTCCGGCTTGTGTTCGTACCATTTCTCTTCGACGTCAAGTCCACGCTGTTTTGCGATTGCCCAGTGCACAATCCTGGCAACGTTGTCATGTCGATGTTTATATTGAATCTGTGCCATCTTACTACATTCACACAAGTGGCCCACCGTCTCGTCTTTCACACCACACATTCTACATAAAGGAGATAGCTGCTGTTTGTCGATTTTTGCTTTGATCGCATTAGTTCTCAACGCTTGATCTTGGCCGCTGTGATCAGACCCTCGATCTCCTTTTTCAAGTCTTCTCTCATCATCCAGTCCCACGATGCCCCATCTCTGATATCTTCAGTTTGACGTAAGATCTGACCATGCAATGTCTTAGCCTTCCAGTCCTCTTGTCTTTTTCTCCTCTTCCTTTCTTTGAAATGTTCGGCAGACTCATCTTCCTCCGAGTTTGAGAAACTCTCATTCCTCACCGCCCCAAGAGGAATTATTATTATTATTATTATTATTATTATAGTTATAGTTATTACTATTTTTTTCTCCGCACGGTTTGCTGTGGATCTGGTATTCATCGGTGCCAGCTGTCTACAACCAGTAGACTAAGGTGGCACTGTTGCAACTAGTTTTCTAGCACTCTTCTTAAAATTCTTGCAGTTCCAAGAAGTGTCGTTTTCTGGATATCCTCAACGTTCACTGTTATTCCAATCCTCTCAATCCATTGTTCAAACTTTATGCTTACGCAGCCCAAGGCTCCAACGACAACTGGAATTACTTCTACCTTTCTCATTGACCACATGTTCTTAATCTCTCGTTTCAATGCTTGATACTTGTCTATCTTTTCCGTTTCTTTCTCACCAATTCTGTTGTCTCCTGGTATGGCTACATCAATTATTGCACATTTCTTTTCTGCTTTGTCTGCTACTACTATATCTGGCTTTCGGTATTCTATCTGATGATCGCACTGGATCATAAAATCCCAAAGAACTTTTACTTTATCCGACTCTACTACTCCCTGGAGGTCATGTTCGTACCACTTGCTCGCTCTTTCTAGATCGTGTTTTCCACATATTTTCCAATGTATGATTCTTGCTACATTATCATGTCGACTTTTGTACTCTCGTTGTGCAAGTTTTGTACACTCGCTTACCAGATGTCCCACACTTTCTCCTTTTTCCCCGCAAAGTCTGCATAGTGGTGAGTCTACAGATTTATCAATTTTGAACTTGGTATAGTTAGTTCTTATCGCCTGTTCTTGAGCTGCACATATTAGGGCTTCCGTTTCCGGTTTCAAACCACTCTTTTGTACCCACCTCCACATCTTTTCCTTGTCTATGTCTTCACTTTTCTCCCTGTTGAACTGTCCTTACATTCTCTTACCTATCCATCTTTGTTCTCTTTCTTCGACTTCTCTCCTCTTATACTATTGCTTTGGCATAGTATCTTCAGTCGTGATAACTTCTCTTTCTCTTACTTCAACCAATAAAGGTTCTACTGCATTTTTGATGTACCATCCAACACCGTTCTCCTCTGATCTAATACTTGACTCACAGCTTATCAATCCTCAACCACCGTTTTTTCTTGGCAAATATAACCTGTCTACATCACTCTTAGGGTGAAAAGCTCCGTACATGGTCAATATTTTTCACGTTTTTCTATCCAAGCTCTTTATTTCTTGATCGTTCCAGGTAAGCCTGCTCGTCCTATGGAGGTCACTGGCTCCGAATCAATGTCCTGCCTACCTACTCCCAGTTTTATGTCAGAGTTTCCTTTTCTTAGATAAGTTGCCTCAAGGCTCAAGAATCTTACTACCCTTGGCTAAGGAATTGCTGGCAGTTGGCAAATGTGCCACCCCGGACTTTGGTGGGCGGGAACGTCGACAATCTCGTAGTAGGCTGAAGCTGTGTTTGTCCTACTCCAGTGCCCAAAAATTATTTAAGGTAGGCAAGATGTTTCGGCATCCTCATGGAGTGGCGCCCCTGCCTTGGCAGCTGGGTAAACGGGTGACTGAAAGCCACTGCTTGCCTTAATTGGCCGTGAGTGGTAAGTAACTTCACCTAAGGTGTTGGCAAACCATCCCTGTTAGCCCAAAGACTAGTAAATCCTTCTGACTGTCCTGATGTCCTTTACCTTTAATGGTTGAGTGAGCCCAGGACACTTACGTGTCTGAAAGAAACTCTCATAGTCTAAGAACAAAATAGATCACATTATCCAACTTCAGCTATTGGACTGGCGTCTAGCTTGACTTAATTGGTCGGCTTTGCGGAACAGACCCTTAGAATAGCCTGAGAGGAAGTGTGATGGCTATTGAGGAAGTCTCATGATTTATAGGTGCAAAGCACCAGCCCTTGACCATGCCCAACCAACGGAATTGTGTATGTGAGACTGTGGTGTAAAATGGCATTAACTACTCACGATGTTTTTCACTTTGTGATTGCCATACCACTATAATTTAGGCTGAAGCTGTGCTTGTCCTACTCCAGTGCCCAACTATTATTATTATTATTATTATTATTATTATTATTATTATTATTTTTACAACTCGCACACCATCCAACTAAGGACAGTGGAAGGGGTCTAAGCCTGCTACGGGCTCCCAGCATCCCGCCAGGTAAGGCCGCAACAGACATTACACATTTCAGGGAACTTGTGGGGAAAAGAAATTTTACCATTAAAATGGATTTTAAGAAACACCCACGGGGCCAGCCCTTACTCGCCCAACTTATCCAGTCAGAAAGGACCAAGGGATATACACCCCTCTAAAGTCCCTGAAAGTACTCCCCGATGCGTATATCCAGTTTGACCTTAACAGTACCCTGTTGCACTTCCAACCAATTAAGGTCAGTTTAGGCGTGCCACTGCAAGGGTTAAAACTGAATATTGTTTTATTCTTAGACTAGTGCAGATCTGTTTCAGCACTTAAGGCTGGTTTATCCTCAACCAACTAAGGTCAGGGGCATCAGCCTGCTGTACAGATTTTCTTCTAGTCCTTGGGCTAACAGGGCAGGTTTGCCAACACCTGAAGGTAGTGTACTTGCAGCTGCCAGCCAATTAAGGCAAGCTGAGGCTTTCGGCTACCTGTCTACCCAGCTGGCAAGGCAGGGGCGCAACTCCCTAGGTCATCTCATCAAAGCCTGCTCGTTTTATGGAGGTCACTGGCTCCGAGTCAATGCCCTGCCTACCTATTTCTGGTTTTATCTCGGAGTTTCCTTCTACTAGATAAGTTGCCATCCAAGGCTAAAGAGTCTTATTAACCCTTGGCTAAGGGGTTGCTGGCACTTGCCAAAGGTGCCATTCCGCACTCTGGTAGGCGGGAGTGTCCACATTCCCGCAGTAGGCTGAAGCTGTGCTTGTCCTACTCCAGTGCCCAAATTATTATTATTATTATTATTATTATTATTATTATTATTATTATTATTATTAATTTGTCACATATTGAAATTTTAAAGGCATTTCACTTGGGATTTGGTCACAAATCTCGAGCACTTTTCGGAGGATTCTAGCAAAATAAAGAATGGCAGTTTTCTGCAGTTTTGTAATTCTTGGCCAAATGTCAATAGTCTTAAGTTTCTTTGGCAACAGTGGAGGTGTAGTTACTACAGTACAAGTAACCAGTGGTTTAACTTTTACTTTCATATTCCAAATTCTTTTCACTTCTTTTGTCAGATCCTGGTACTTATCTGTTTTTTTCCGTTCTTTTTCCACTACTTATGAGTCAAATGGAACCGCAAAATCTATAATCAGACACTGCTTTTTGGCTTTGTCGATCGCTATTTGGTCTGAGCGTCTGGCTTCAATCACGTTGTCAGTCTAAACACTAAAGTCATGCAAGATTTTACTTGACTCGTTTTCCATTACAAGCTCGAATTGATGTTCATACCATTTTTCTGTAATCACAATATGAAACTTTTTGTAGACCTCCTAATGGATTCTTTTGCCCACCCAATCATGGCGTTTCATGCACTCTTTTTGAGCCAGTTTGCTGCACTCACTAGGGATGTGGTTTATGGTATCATCCACCTGTCCACACATTCTACACTTGCTATCTGTTTGACTTTTATCTATTTTTGTTTTAATGACATTAGTTCTAATTGCTTGCTCTTGGGCTGCCATAATTAGTGTTTCTGTGTCACGCTTCAGCCCTCCATCTTCCTACCATGACCATTGCTCAGTTGTTGTTATTTCTTCGGTCTGCCTAAATAAATTGCCCATTTAGCGCTTTATCTTCTAATTGTTCCTTTCGTTCTATTTTCACACGTTTTTTTTTAATTCCTTTTCCGTTACTCCATCATATCGCCTTGGGCCTCTGGCAGCACTAATCCGTCCCTCTTCACTACTTCCCATATATCTTTCTAGTCCAAGGACAGCCAGATTAACAGTATCCTCTACACTATGGAGTCCTCTGCCACCTTCCTTTCTTGGGATGTACACTTGGTCAACATTTCTTCTCGGGTGAAATCCGTTGTGCATTGTCATCAACTTTCTTGTCCTTCTGTCAAGCTCTTTAATTCCTTCTTTTGTGCAGTCAAAAAAGGCAGCAGAATATTGAAGCAGTGACACAGCCCAGGTATTAATTCCTTTTATTAGATTACCACCATTGAGTTTACTTTCTAAAACCTTCCCGACTCTTCTCTTATATTCACCTGCTACTTTCTCCTTCATCTCTTTCTGTTTAACCTGATCAGCCTCTAAAATGCCCAGAATACTTATAACTCTCCCCTTCTCTCAACGACCTCATAACTTGCTCATCTGGAATTTAATTCCATCTGACTTGACCATCCTTCCCCTCTTCATAACTAGCACCGCTCGTTTGTCAATACCAAATTCCATCTGAATATCCTTGCTAAATACCCTAAAAATTTTTGTTAGGGAATCTAGTTCTTTTTCATTTTTACCGCACAACTTGAGATCATCACTGTACAAGTGGTTGATTTTCTCTCCGTTGTATGCACACTTATAACCAAGTTTTGAATTTCTCAAAATATTAGTCAATGGGATGAGTGATATTACGAATAGCAAAGGCGATAGAAACTCTCCCTGGAATATCCCTGTGTTTATTTTTACCTCTCCAAACGACTCTTCCACATGTCAATTCTACCCACCAAGATTTCATACTATTGCCGAGCAAAGTTTGTATTTTCTTGTTTATCCTCATCACTTTCAAACACTCCAAAATCCAGAATGTGGAATAATGTCAAACGCTTTACGATAATCCACACCATGGCCAGGTTTCTTTTTCTCTTCTTAACTTCCGTCAAAGTCATTCTATCTATGTAAAGCAAATCGGCAGTTCCTCTCGATATTTTCCGACAACCCTTTTGTTTTTCTGGTTATGAAGAAAGTAATATATCTCCTCAGTGATTACGATAGTTAGCATTTTCCACACTAAAGGGAGACACGTTATATGTCGACAGTTACTTGGTTCAATTCCTCTTTCTCTATCTTTCTGAAGTAGTACCCTCCTTCCTTTTGTCATCCACGTTGGCATATTCTCCCTTTTCAAATACTCTCTGAGGTTATCAGTTTCTTGTGTAAACTCCTAAAGTTTTTCAGACAGTATCGTTGGACCATGTCGGGGCCTGGTGCTTTCCAGTTGGTAATTTTTGTCAAACTTTTTTGGCTTTCTCCTCTGTATTCTCCGATTCCTTCTGGGTTTGAACATTCTTCATGTCATCTCTGAACCTTGATATCTATTCTGCGCCTTTATAGCGCTCCATCTCTTTTCCGCAGACTTCTGACCAAAACTCGTTTGTTTTGCTTTCATCTGGTGCTTTCATCCACTTGCTGGTAGAATCGCCTTTGGTTGTTTTGGAATGTCTTGTTCTGGTTGAACTGGCTGATCCGATTGCTGTATCTCTTAATCTTAGCCACTATAGCCGCTATTCTTTGTTTGATCTCCTCCCTTACAGTACTTAACCTCTTCTGTCTAATTTTGTACTTTCTTTGGAGATCATCACTAAGCTTTTTCTTAATGTGTTTCTTCTCCAGCAGTGCATTCACTCTCCCAAGGTTTTTATTTAATTCTTTCACTTTCCCTCTAAACGTCTTTTCCACCATGGTTCCTATTTCTTAGCTGCTCTGTCTTTTTTAACCCCAATCAAATCGTTTTCAAGCGCAGCATCTGCATAGAATAGATTGTTGATTGTTGTTATATCGTTGGTCTCGATTTTTCTAAGAACTGCATTAACCTTCTGCACAGCTGTTTTCAGGCGCTTCCTTTCTACGCCCCTCGATTATGCATGGTAATTGTTCTCTTTCTGCGTTCATTTTATCCTCTAATATTGAGATCATATGTTTTTCTTCGGCAGATACTTCACACCCATTAATTATCCGTAATTGGCCAACTTGTTGAGGTTCCTGTTCCTGCTATGGTTCCACACATTCCTGTTCGATTTCCTCTCTTTCCTCACTATATTCTTTTTTCTTTTTGTCCATAGTTACCATCTTCAATTGCCCGTCTGATCACTTCTTGTTCTAGGTCCCTTAACCATTTACTCTTACGAATCTGGTTTCCCTGATCCACGAGTCGTTGTTCGGTGACATTAAACTGGTTTTTTTCGGCCCACAGATGCAACATTCTCTTCCTGTAACCATTCCTTTTTGGCTTGCTGCAGTAGTAACACTTCATTACTAATTTGTTATCTTCTGAAGTCCATTTCCGCCTCCCTCTTAAGGGAATAACTTGATGACGACCGGGCCCGCCCTACTATTCCACAGGATACCTAGGGACGTTTATTCAACACTCCAGCCTCATTCACGTTGTTCTCTGATTCAAAATTTTCAGGCATTTAGCACTCATAAGAGGATTGTAATTTTAAGGTTGCACAACCACTAGTGTTTTTTTCAAGAGAGTAACTTCAGGGAAGAAGCTGATGAGGGCTAAAGAGCCTCTCCTTCCCTGGTTTTGTGATTGGAGTGATCCTTCTTTTAGGTGGACTGCTCCTTCTTTTAGGTGGACTGCTGACCATAGCTAAGGAGCTCTACCGACTGGAATTATTAGTAATGGTAGTAGTGGTAGTAGTGGGAAAATTAGGATTATTATTAATATTGTTATTATTGTTATTGTGATTGTTATTGTTGTCCCATAAAATATCTATACCTTATCACTAGAAACAACCAGTATACTCAAGTATACCAAAGTTTTTACCGTGCTTCCCTGAGATAATACTGTCGAAAAATTTTCCAGCATAATTATTAAGATTACACCGGAAATTTAATGGGGTAACCATGATCCATAAACTATTAAAATGCCTTACCATAGTCCAGATAGCTTTGCTCACTGCACCTTTTGCTGTTTATTACCAGAAAATATACTATCATTAACGCCAACCTCGAAGTCATTAAGGCAAAAATATATTCACTTTATCTAATCGACATTCATTAGTGTCAATACGCAAACATTTACATCAAAGGGCATTCTATAGGGCCAACAGAAGACCATTAACACCATTCTACTTTACATTAGGAATAATAAAATTTCAATTACACGAGAGAAATATCTTGCCTAATTGAAATTTTATTATCCCTAATCTATCGCAGAATGGTGTTAATTTCCGTCTGTTGACGCTATTGAATGCCCTTCGATGCAAATGGCTGCGTATCTACGCTAGTGAATATCGATTGAATAAAATGAATGTATTTTTGCATTAATGAGTTTGATTGGCGATAATGGTAGTATATTTTCTGGTAATGAACAGCAAAAGGTATATTAACAAAAGAATTTGAACTTTTTCATCAAATTAAACTAAATATCTTATAGTGGTTCGGCAAAGTTTCACTAGGCCTCAGACTTAATTACTTGTCCAAGTCATAAGCCTTAATAGCGGATGTCTGTAATTATCGAGAACGTGTGGGCAAACATGAAATTTCGGATTCCTTCACATTTTGTCTGGATAATTCTTTTGGTAAACTATTATTGTAAAGCACGATGAAACTTTCCAAAAGAATTTCGTTTTGAGGTTAAACGTGAAATACTGGATCGAGTCAAAGACGACGTTTCATCGGCCGAAAATTAGCAAAATGTAACACTTCAATATTTGGACATTTCGTGAACCAGAACATGAAATAAAATCAGAAATACGGACATTTTTATAAACGCTTCAGTGAGCATAAAGTTTGTTAATTGCAACACCGTGACAAAACTATGTAAATGAGGAAACTTCAAAGACCAAATTGATGCCCTGCTATTTCGAGTTTTACAATAAATTTTATAATAAAAGAAAGCTCTTTTACAGCATTATAGTATATAAAAAATTTAGCTTGGGTAATTAAAAAGTCACCTGTCGAGAGGTGCAAACGTCGAGGCTACTTTTCATAAAATCGCTAATGTCACGCTTTTGCTACTAAGAAGATATCTTTTAAAATCTCAGTGCTTATTAGAATTTTTGGAAATGTTTCGCATTTTTCAATGTCCATTAGTGACGTGTGCACAGAAGAATAGTTTTTAAAGGTCCCGATCGATCTTTTAGAACAAGGGCAAAACGTCAAATATATTCGCAACTGTCGTGTCAGCACTAAATAAGAAAGTTAATTACTCCACGAGTCGCTACCAGCGAAAACCCTTGTCCATTTTTTCTGAAAGTTACCTGAAATCTGATTCGAAATTTCAGAGGAGGCTTTTTTGAGCATATTTTATCATTCGCTAGCGAATTAGTCTTATAATTCATGGCACTTTGGCATAGTAATTGTCTAGCGGCAAGCAAGGAACGCATTTGAGTGACGGGCCTACTTACAACAGTTTCGTTCAGTTTTATTGTTTCACTAATAATCTCCCACCGAACATACGTAAAGAATCGTGAGTAATCAGGTGAAATAAGTATATACGTGGCAACGCTATAAAACACCGTGTCTGCAAAAACATGTAAACAAAGTACAAAATCATTTGAAAAAAAAAATTAGTTCAGTTTGATATCGTTGGTGAATTTACTTATGGCCTTCAGATATGCTGTATAACTTTTTATAATATTCTGACTACCTACTTCAACTTCTGTTGGTAATGCACTAAATAATCCAGCACTACCCTTTAAAGTCGAACCAAAAGAGCAAGGCTATAGTTTCAAAGGTGTGTTCCAACGTAATAAGAACCCAGCTACGTGATTTTATAAAAATAAATATAAGTGCTTGTTGTAAAATACCTCTGACAATAATCAGTTTAGGAATTGTCGGCGGAGATCCATACCTAATGACCATATTATTTTCTAGTTGAAGTAGATTCTCGTTTATTGAAAAATAGCGTTTCGTTGATTCACGAACCAGTGTATGATTGCATCGTGCTCATTTTCTTCCTTGGTAGGTGACGAGAATTCTTGCGACCAGACTGCGCAGTATTAATCGGTTGTAACCTGTGGTCCACTGAGTGAGTGCCAAAAAGTATTACATCTCAATTCTAATAAAGAGTAAGGAGATATAAAAAACCAGCCGTTTCATCCGCAAGAAAATGCTTCAAGCGTCAGTTCTAAATTTTAAAGAACGATACTTTGAAGCGTGGACATCTTGTAATCTGAGCAACCTGACCTCAGCCTAACCCTTACTCCAACCCTAAACCTAACACTAACCTAACACTTTGACCAACTCCCCCCCAACTTTCGGGGGAAAACTGTCACAGGGCCAGGTTACTCAGATTACAATCTGGCCAAGCTTCAAAGTGTTATAAAATTTAGAACTGAGGAAAGCATTTTAGAACGGATGAAACGGGTGAGGGAACTGACTTTGAGATGAAGCTAATCCTCGTTCGTCCAGGAAAGAAAAACTCATAATAAATAATTATATTTATTAAAGCCACTTGTGGTATTGGCTGGGGAATCAGCAGAACTTGATCTTCCGACAGATCCGCAAGAGATTGCAGCTCACAACACGATTTCAGCAAAGGGTGACCGTGGAATCGATAGTGTGCAATTGACAACAATTGTTCTATGTTGGGGAACCAGCCGAAAACAGACGGGAAGAGTTAGGGTACCCGTTGGACATGAGTTCAAAATAAGAAAAACATCATTCTGTAAGGTGTAGAGGTGTCTACTGGTTTTCATTTTTCGTTCGTTTTTTCTTTTCTTTTTTTTCAGTAAACAAATTTTATCTGAAAACTTTTTCTGATAAGTTACAGCAGCCGAAAAAAGTCATAATTTATTATTAGATTTTCTCACCTGGTCGAGCTAGGATTAGTTTCATCTCACAGTCAGTTTTCTTTGTATTTCCGTACACCTTAGAACTAAAACCCCTTTTACATTGTAACATTTTTGGCAAGGTACAGCTAAAATTTTGGTACGAGTGCCACTATTTTTGGGCATAGCAAGGGTAATTTTCACAGTTGATACCCGTGCCTGAAGATTTAGCCGCGCCGAGCACCTCTGTATATATAGGTCTCCGCACAGCTGATTTGCCGTGCCGTGTCCAAAATGTTACCGAGTAAACGGGGTTTAAGATGTTCTAATACATCTTTTGGCACTCACTCACTCAGAGGAACACAGGTTACAAACGATAAATGCTGCGCAGTTTGGCCGCAAGAATTCGCACCATCTACCGATGAAGAAATTAAGTACGTTGCCATCATACAATGGTTCACACATAGATCTACCGCGATAATTCTGAAACTGACTATTGTCAGAGGCATTTTACAACAAGTACTAATAATTATTTCATTAAAGTAACGTAACTGCGTTCCTATTACGTCGAACACACGTTTGAAACTGTTGCCTTGCTCTTTAGTTTGACATTAAAGCTGAGTGCTGGATTTCTTAAGCCTATTTTCCACTAGGCGGAATTTTTCGCTCGAAACGCATTTACCGAGCGAAAACGCATCTTCAATTTCCACATACGCACAGCGGCGATCGGAAAATAGAGCCCGCCAAATTTGAAAGATCAAAACACAAAGATGGCGCCCATAAGACGACAACACTTGCAAAGGCTATTACTTTTAATTTACTTCGAAGGAGATTTCGCCGTCAAAATGAGAGGTACAAGAAAAGGTTTTGGGTGCGAAAAATATACGAGCAACGCAACTTAAAAGGAGAATTCCACCTTTTAATACAGGAAATGATGCTTTTTGACCACGAGTACTTCTTTCGATGTTTTAGAATGGTACCCATGACTTTTGAAAAGCTTCTATCCTGGGTGGCTCCTTATATACAGAAAAAATCTACAAAAATGCGTGACCCTATTCCACCCAGTGAGAGATTATCTGTCACTTTAAGGTATCTGGTTACTGAAGATGAACAAGTTAGTATAGCAGCTAGTTATCACATGAGCTCTCCTTTTGTGGGAAGGATTATTGGTGAAACATGTCAAGTTTTGTGGCAGGATCTAATTGAGAAAGGTTACCTTACTGTATCAAGAACCGAAGACCAATGGAAGAAAATTGCCAGAAGTTTTGAAGCTAAATAGAAACTTTCCACATGCACTTGGTGCTATCGATGGGAAACATGTAGTCATACAGGCACCTGCACGTGGTGGGTCCGATTACTTTAATTAAAAAGACTCATAGCATTGTCCTGTTAGCGACATGTAATGCTGACTATGAATTTACTCTTGTTGACATTGGAGATGCTGGACGCCAAAGTGATGGCAATGTATATGCCAACAGCTATCTTGGTCATGCCATAGACAATAACTTGTTACAAATTCCGAGAGCTGAAAAGATCAGCCAAGGTGACCAGTCAAACAAAATATACCCTTACGTGTTTGTAGCTGATGATGCTTTTGGCCTCAAGACATTCATGTTGAAGCCATACCCAGGTCAAAATTTAACACTTGCTCAAAGAATTTTCAATTATAGATTATCAAGGGCAAGACGAATTATTGAAAATTGTTTTGGAGTTGCAACATCGCGTTTTAGAGTTTTTAGAAAATCTATAATTGCAAAAGTGGACAAAGTGATTCAAATTACTGAGGCAGTGGTTGCTCTGCACAACTTTATAATGGCTACAAGATCTCCAGAAGACACCCATAGTTACTGCCCAGTCAATTACACTGACCAAGAATCTGCAGCTTGTCAGCAAAGTGGAGAGTGGAGAAGAGAGGGAAATGTGAACGAAGGGTTTGTCCTAATACCTAGAAATGGCTCAAATAGCTATTCAAAATCTGCCAAAAGTGTTCGTGATGATTTCAAAGACTATTTTAGTTCACAAGAAGGATCAGTCAGCTGGCAATTGGACATGGTCACTCGAACATCAAATGCATTTGATGAAGAGTTCTAATGCATTATTGACACGAATTGTTAGTCAGCTCCAGTTTTACTCGACACAGTGAATGTGAAATGTAACATTTAAATACAACTTTAACATTTTGGCTAAATATGTTTTTGTAACTTAGCTAAGCTGTAAAAATAAAGAAACAAAGTTACTAACCAGACAACAGATATTATTTATTTACTGTAGTTACAATTTATCACCAAATTCTATATCAAACAACAGATGATTTATTTTCAGCTTTGCAAGTCTATTTTTCCTTGCAGGTAACTTTCTTAACACTGGTACAAGGCTCTTGCAGAACAATGTATCTTCATCCTCATCAACAACGCCAACAGGTGTTTGAGGACCTTGCATATCTTTTAGAGTTTTTACCAACAATTTATCAACAGCATAAGACATTTCAGCCTTTGACTTAGAATACTTAGCTGGTATATGAAGAATCACTGTAGTTGGTGACTTTCTTTTTCCTGTTGCAGAGTTTGAACAATCCTTGGTTGATGTTGTCACATCTGTAGGCTCCAGGGAAGATATTGATGAGGTTGGGGAATGAGGACGTGCTGTGAGCTCTACAGAAGGTGAATCTTCCAATCCAACTGATGCTGTTAGGTTGCTTTCTGTAGGTTTGTTTACAATTTTTGTGTGCTAGAAAACCCAGTTGGTCGAAATATTTACAATTGGGCAACCTTTATGCTTGTGCTCCAGATTTTGTAGCTTTCGATCTTCTACCAAGACATTTCTTGAGGTTGTCTTCTAAACACTTTAATTGTGTTTTCAAAAATTCCACTGCAAACACGGAAATAAAAGTTTAAAATAAAAACATTTATTAAAATCTATAGAAACTATAAACAGTTGATAATTAAAAATTCAAAACAAAAACAGTTTATTGAGAAGTTTGCAAATTGAACTGATATGATTTAACCTAAAATATTACCCAGATTTGGCCTTCGCAAGATATTGTAAGTATTTAGTCAGGTTTTGTTAAATTACGTCCATGGAAAATTGTTCCCAAATAGACCATCTATAATTTTTTATCTGAATATATAAATTCATGCAACTCTTACCATCTTTATTGAACAAATTGGAGAGCTTTTGCCATGCATTATTTTTGGCGTTTCAGTCTTTATATGACGACAGAGATGTATTCCACAGGCAACCAAACTTTCAAAACTCTTCGATAAATACTTCTGTGTCAAACTCTGTAGACACGTCTTCCTCTTCGACTTCGGTGTTGAATGGATCTACTTCTACTTCACACAAGCCTGTATTTTGAGTCGTTATTTCTTGTTGAGATTGTGGTTGTTGTTGTTGGGCTGAACAAAACAATTCATTTAAAGAATTTACATCCAGTGTACTCAGTCCATCCACACTTTGAGAATTTCCTGATACGCGAAGCAATTCTTTTAACGAGTTAATACCAAAGCTACTCATACGAGCATCACCTTCCATGTTGTTTTCCTTTTCTTGTGATCTGATTGGTGATTTCACTTTAGCGGAATTGCGGAGGCGGAAAAAGTCGAATTGTTTTCAACTTCATCGCGACAACGCCAATGCTGCCAAGCGGAAAAATGAATAGCTACTGCGCATGCCCAAGATTGATTTTCGGGCGGAAAGTGCATTTCGAGCGAAAAATTCCGCCTAGTGGAAAATAGGCTTTAGTGCATTACCAATAGAAGTTGAAGAAGGTTGTAAGAATATTATAGTAAGTAATACAACATATCTGAGGGCCATAGGTAAATTCACCAACGGTATGAAATTGACCTAAAAATGATTTTTTCAAATAATTTTGTATGTTGTTTGCGCATTTAAGGCATTTTCTACTTTGCAACTCCACTGTTACTCAAATAGTCAAATATGCTCCTTGCTTGCCGCTAGAAAATTGCTGTGGTGTATTGAGTCACAGTTACATGAATTATAAGACGCATTCGTTCGTGAATAAAAAAAAATATGCTCAAAAAAGCCTCCTCTGAAATTTCGAATCAGATTTCAGGTAACTTTCAGAAAAAATGGACAAGGGTTTTCGCTGGTAGCGACTCGTGGAGTAATTAACTTTCTTATTTAGTGCTGACACGACAGTTGCGAATATATTTGACGTTTTGCCCTTGTTCTAAAAGATCGATCGGGACCTTTAAAAACTATTCTTCTGTGCACACGTCACTAATGGACATTGAAAAATGCGAAACATTTCCAAAAATTCTAGTAAGCACTGAGATTTTAAAAGATATCTTCTTAGTAGCAAAAGCGTGAAATTAGCGATTTTATGAAAAGTAGCCTCGACGTTTGCAGCTCTCGACAGGTGACTTTTTAATTACCCAAGCTAAATTTTTTATATACTATAATGCTGTAAAAGAGCTTTCTTTTATTATAAAATTTATTGTAAAACTCGAAATAGCAGGGCATCAATTTGGTCTTTGAAGTTTCCTCATTTACATAGTTTTGTCACGGTGTTGCAATTAACAAACTTTATGCTCACTGAAGCGTTTATAAAAATGTCCGTATTTCTGATTTTATTTCATGTTCTGGTTCACGAAATGTCCAAATATTGAAATGTTCAGTTTCACACAAATACGATGAACCATTTCGCGTCACGAACGTGTTATATTTTGCTAATTTTTGGCCGATGTAACGTCGTCTCTGACTCGATCCAGTATTTCACGTTTAACCTCAAAACGAAATTCCTTTGGAAAGTTTCATCGTGATTTACAATAATAGTTTACCAAAAGGATTATCCAGACAAAATGTGAAGGAATCCGAAATTTCATGTTTGTCCACGGGTTCTTGATATTTACTGACATTCGCTCTTAAGGATGGTCCGTTTTATAACCAAAATGCTGAAAGTGAGAATCCAGGTACCTTAAGAATACCAGGGACAGAACGTCTCAGGCTGCTCTTTGTAACATTTTTTTAGGATTTTCTGAATCTACTTTATTTGTAGCTTGATAAGTGAATATGAAGACTTTTAACAATGAGTGATTTCAAAAACTTTAATGCATGAATGTAGCTTGGCAGGATCACCAAGTCTGGTTCCCCCTACGAAAAACATTGCTTAATTACTTCATCACCTGCTAGTCTGAAGTCACTAAATTTACCTTTTACATTTCACGTTTACATTTAGAGTTAGACGATAGAATAATAATTAGCAGCGATATAGCGTTTGTTGCACGGAACAGCTGCTGCGATAATAACAATTATTGAACTTCAAAAACTCATTAGTTTAATTTAGCTGCTGGTCAGTATCCTATCAAAACAGTTTTAGCTAATGTAACCAGGAAATGTTGGTCAAATATATTTATGTTAATGCTGTTTGCTTTAAATATAGTAGTGGCGGTCGAATGTATGACAAAATTCCTGCTTAAAAAAGACATAAATATTAATTTGAACTTTATTGAATTAAAATGCTTAGTCTAGGATATATTGACTGGTTGAGAAAAGGAACGAATAGTGGTGGCACTTCGACAGAGATACAATTCTCGCCTGAAAGTGATCAGTAAGTGCAGAAAACGGCTTAAAGTAGAAGCAACTGCCACTGAAGAGGAGAACTCACCATGAAAGGGCGACGTTTCTTTAAATATTCTGCTTGGACAACACGGATGGTTTACTACTGATCCATGAGCCTTGCGATAATCTTATCTGCGAACCTCGTCAGGATTGCAACACTAGCAAAGAAGTTTATATTGCTTCAATTCTAGCTAACATTGTCTTTGTTTAAGTTCCCGATTCTTCCTCCATCTTCTAGTGAGCAATCTCAGCTGTGGCATCGAGCAATTACTCATTGAACTTGGTCAAGATTTAGGGTTTGATGATTGCATGATTGAGATTGTATCCAAACCAATACACGAGTTCAAGGTTACGGGTGCCATGTTACAAAGGGGGCAAAGAGGTTGGGGCGAGCGCGGTCAAAACAATGTCTTCCCTTTGAATGAAACGCTTTGCGTGGTCTCTCGTTAATTTTCAAGGTTTTTTGTTCCCTCGTTGTAGTTTTTTTTTGTTTTTGTTTTTTTTTTTGTTTGTTTTTAGTCGAGTGTTTTTCCACGATGGGAATTATAAAGCACCACTTGACCGAAAAAATACAAAGACGGAACAAAAAATCTTGAAAATTCATGAGACAACTCAAATTTGCGCTTCCACTCAAAGAGAAGACATTGTTTTGACCGCGCTCGTCCCAACCTCTTTCCCCTCTGCGATACGACGCCCGTAACCTTGAACTCGTCTGTTAAGCCCTATCCAGTTAAGCATTCCAATTAACAAGAATGTCCCAATTAACCTGAATGACATCTGCCAGGATATGTCCATTGTGGTCTTCAAAAATAGAAACAATCTTTATTGACACAGTAGGATTTTGATTTCCAGTCTTTGTCCAGTAAGTGGATTATAAAGGAAAGTACTAGACACTTTGAACGGTTTAACGTTGCCTTCTTTCACATCACAGGACAACCGAGGAATACAATAGGTACAGTAATGCTTTCTTCCAAGTAGTTTTTGCCTAGGGTCAACCGCATTCACTAGTTGTCTGAATATTGACTTTCTTACGATATAAGACGGTTGTATATGCGCGGAAATGTAGTTACCATGGAACGGCTCGAATCAGTTGCTGCACCCTCTGTCACCTTGAGGCTTCTTGTTGTTCTCTCAGCCTCTGCCAGAGCAGGCTGCTTTTGCTTATGACTTATGCTGCAGGATATTGGCGGAACAATTTCGGTAAAAGCATCAGGATGATGCTTCTCGAGGTATGCAAATAAGTTCATAGTCATCTCTCGCTTGGCAGGAACTCTCCTTAAGCAAAGCTTGCAAATGGATTTCCCTTGTTCACAAAGTTTTGGTACGCCTTCTCGTTGCCTATCACTCCAGAACAGGTCCATACAGAGCTTTAGGCTAAGGCATACAACTTAAATTTACTCCTCCGCCAACACTTTAATGCTAATCAGATTCATTTCCATTTCACTCTACATGTAGGGTGATCGTACGCTCCGAAAGTTGTTAATGTTTTAGTTCGGCCCTATTCAGATGATCGACTGACTGTCAAGTGAGAGTAAATTTTTAAAAACAAAATTGATGTTTGATATCAATGTACAAAAAGTGTGACTCGATACGCGATCTTTGTTGTCGCTTGGTTGTGGATAGATATGGAAGCTTGTGTGCCAGGAAGCGCTAGAACTTTCTTTCATTGCTGTGACAAAGTTATCGACAATCGCTTTCTTCCTTAAGCATTGTGAAATAACGAAGTAATGAATTTTGTAAAGTTAAGTTCGATGAAGATATTCTTCAATCCGAAAGCTCAAATTGATATCCCAGGTAATATGTTTTTAATGAAAACTGTAAGAATTGGTGCGGCTTGTTTTTGTTCACCAGCGAAGTTCGCTTGCATACATTAACCTAAGAATTAATGACTTTGTGGTTGGCCTTCTTCTGTTACCACCGTTTCTCCCCTAGCACAGATTCACTTCAATTCGACTTTTGCCACGAATACTCGACTATTGCTCTCATTCAGTCCTAGTTTACACATTAAACGTCATGATCGTCTTAAAAAAAAAGAAATAAAAAAAAAGAAATTGTCACATTGTTTGCACAAAAGAGCAGATGCTTAAAACGCGTAAGTCCTTAAAACGAAGATTGGCCTTCCAAGGACTGTTGAGAAAACTTCAAAAAAACGAGTATTGTATTATTCATAGTATCAACCCAGTATTTTCTTGAAGTTATATAGCCACAGATTATTTGCTTGAGATAATAGTGAGTGCTGTTGTTAGGCAATGATAACAGTAAAGAATTTCGGAAGCTGACAAGCAAGCTGTTAATGATTTTTGCCTTACATATTGTTTTTACCATTGGTTTTGTTCACGTGATAGTGTCCCATCAAGCAGCTTAAATCTATGGATAGAGTAAATTTAAATTCTGGCCGTCGACCCTGTGGCGTGTGTTTTGAAAAATGTCCAGAAAACGGTTTTGACATTTACAGTGTGCTGAAACGTCGGTATACTCCATGTTAGCTGGTCTTTAGTTGAACTTCGTGCTATAGAACTTCTAAATTTACAGAATCTCCCGTGATTAGAATACAATTTTTTTTTTTACTGTGTCAAAATAATATATTAATAGTGTGGAATTATTATTCAAGAGTTAAGAGTTAAAGAGTCAATTAATTTGAATTTCAAGCCTGTTGTTCACAAAAAGTTATTAAATAAGTTAATTATATACATCGGATGTTGCCTTAGTGTTACTTTCTGCCATAAAAGCTCGGTTTATGTGTATGCTTCTGGCAGAAGCATACACACAACTCTTGTTATCTGCATGTTGCCATAAATGTTCACCTTTACAGATGTCATTACTGAATCAAATGGAAAAATTCTTGGATGAGGTTGAATGGGTTGTCACCAAGATTAAAGCAGATTTGTCGACTGCATCGCTGGGGAATCATGAAGGTAACCTGAATAACAAATTTTAATTCCATCATGCTACTGCCAAGGATCTTGGCAACCTATGCATTTTCAATTTATCAGTGCACACTATTACATATTTGATAGTAATTATTAAAACTGTCCAAAATTGAGTCTGAAGGTTAGGACGAAGTCTAAATTAATTAAACACTCACGTTGCTAGAGAGCTAAGATTGCATGTCGAATTAAGCCATTTGAGCATGCTTTTACATTTTTCAAGTCGAACAGTAATCGCAAGAATTGATTATGATTGTCCCCGAAACTAGAAAAGCAGCTTTTTTACTGCATTTGTCAACAACAACATGCTAATACGCCGATGGTAAATCAACCATTGAAAAACATCTGTATCCAGATATTATTAGGTCAATTAGGTAAGTGATTGTTGAAGAAGGTAAGAATTTCTTTGATTAAAACTCATTTAGGTTATTAAGATTGATGCAAAATCATCGTAACACGATGGGATGTTGGCAATACAAGGCAATACAATGTAATCAAATGCAATGTTCAACTGAAACACGACAAGACAAAAGTGACGCTGCTTGTGGGGTCGTTTCTAAGATTTAACTCTAATCAAGACTAATATCCATTACCTAATCTATGCATTCAGTTGAGGTATAAGACTAATCAGTATAATTACAAATCAGGCGTAAAATTAGGGATTGATTTTATTGATAATGCATTAAAATCTATCATTTAGAGAACGATGTCTCTTTTGGGCATCTTGAAGAACGTTTCTGTACTTAGTAAATAATCTTCACTACATTTCTCTAATAATTTGCTTCATTGAGTTAAACTTCGACGCACGAAGGAATTTTTAATCAAATGTGTATTTAAGGATGGTACGACGGAGGTCTTAGATCTTTTTAAATCTAACATAGTTGGACTCAGGTCAATTTGTACATGTAAAAGGACATGTCCGTTCTGCTTCGTTTAGGACGCCTAGGAGATATCTACGGTAAATTCCAAAATAGTACACGCCGTTGTGCAAGTAAACCGCCACATCAACGCGTATTACTAGCTCCTTATCTTGTATTTATCCCAGTTGCTTATGTATCGGCTGACGTGCATTTAGTAGACATCGGGGGAACTGTGTTTTACTGGGGTCATGTAAACTTTTTCAATCTTTAGCAAGCGATAGTAGGCCTGGAATTCCTTAATTACACACCGAAATTCTTCGGTGGCTTTTTAACTGGGCTTACATGTACATTTGTTTCTTTTCTCCTGGATTAAGATACTGTAACTTGTGATTAATTTCAGCTTGACTGGTGCAACTGTTATCCCTAACCTGAAAAAGGGATCTTTAAAATCAGCACCAACTTGTTTTATTTGAATATAATCAAATCAGACTTTAAAACGATATCAGAAATCAATGGAATTTTTTGGGGAGCTATTTGAAACGTTTTTTGTTCCTTAGAGTTTCTGTGACCTCGTCCAGTATGAAAGATGAATAATCATTACAGCTGAATCAAAACAATAAATATTAACTTTTTTGTCGACTCAGGAAATGTCGACAACATTTTTTGAAACTGTCAAAAGTAACTCATTGTTCACTAACCAGCCCAAAGCTAAAATAATCTCAAAAAATCAAAAACGTAGGCCCCGTAAAACTTTAATTAGCCTTTTGCGAGTAATTAGCATTGTTATATCAGGTAAAAAGTTCAAAGGTTGGTGACTGCCGTGACAGATTGCAAAGAAATTCTAGCGTTTCGAGCAAAGGCCCTTCGTCAGAGATTGAATTCAATTTGAACTTCAGAACACGTTTCAATCTCTGACGAAGGGCCTTTGCTCGAAACGTTAAAATTCTTTGCAATCAATCACGGGAATTACCAACCTTTGAACTTTTTATGTTATTAAACACCATCTGCGCAGTATGATGTATGGTATTTTTATGTTATGTAAGGTTACTTGGCGGAAGTAACTCTCCTGGACAAAACTAGATCTCTTTCACTACGCAGAATGACCGGCAAATTATTTTCAAGTTCGCTGTTAACCTTGTCGCATTTTTTCTTCCAGCATGCTTAACATGAAGACGCATTACGCATTGACTCTCTCGAGGTTTGATCGAAGCGACAATCGACGGAAGATAAGGTTTTCACATGATCTTGGTGCGAGTGCACTGCCAAAGCTATTTAGCCTTTCTAAAACTCGTGGCGGAACTCGTGTTGCTTGAAAGAAATGTTTTTGTTTTTGTCGAAAAGCTGTTCAAGTCTCGCGGGACTTGAGCAGTTTTCAAAGCGAATATTACCTGCAGATCACGATACTATATGGCTGGCAATATAACCGGAGTAAGGAACCGAATTTAATGATTATCAATTAGTGCGTGGTAGTGAATGTTGGGAGTGAACAGCTGAGTGACTCAGTCAATTGCCTCTTCAAAAATGTTGTTTTGTCCAATATGTAGACGAAACTCTTCAAGACTCACCACTGGGTTCCCAAAAGAATATCTTAGAAACTGCTTTTTGTAGAAGAATGACATGTGTTGTACAAGCATTTCACGAGCTGGTCCAATCAGCAATTCCAGTGGGGTCCAGTTCAGAAGCTTTATTGAAAGTAAGAATTATTTTTGTTTTCTTTGGATTTAGAGTCATTAGACGAACTGAATTTATTTTAAACTTTTTAAAGCACTTCACCTGCCACAAGTGTGTGCTCACAATTCGTGATTGGCGACTGAGAAATTATTTTGGATCGAGAAGTGACACTGGATCTGCGATAAACGAATCGAATTTACTTAATTCAGTAACGTAGAAGAAAGAGCAGTTTGTGTGAAATCTCTGATTAAAACCTGAGTATCCTCTCTGGGGTGTGGATTTTATGTATATTTAAAAACCTCATTAATAATTCACGAAGAAAACACAAAAGATTTTGGCCTTTAATTAGTATCCTGTAAATCGGATAGAGAATACTAATTAGAAATATGAACTTTTCCCATCGATTTTCTACGTTAAAATTTATCGAAACTTCAAAATAACCGATAAACATGGTCATTTAAATGTATTCCTATTTTAAGAAAGATACAAGATTCGCGTCCGATCTGTATACGATTTACTACGGCTTTCTTTGTAAATCGCATACTGATCGGCATATTGTATCTATTACATAAAATTATCATAGAACCTCCATTCTCGAATTTTAAAACAATATACCTATCATGAAAAATTCTTTTTTAAAAAAACTGTTATAACCAACGTTTCGGGGTTATACCCCTTTCGCAAGGTGTCCTCTTCCAGGTTTGACAGTTCGGCTCTTTTATAAACTAAAACTAATTAAATGTACATAAATAAAAATAATCAATTCCTATTACATAAAATGCCTAAGGTTTAGACCTTGTGGAACAAATGAATCGAGCGTAAATGCCCAATATGCTTCCCTTTCTGTTGGTTTAGTCACGTCAGTCTTATCAGTATTCTGCACTCTAACATCATTCAAACCTACATGGCCATCTGCAAAAAAGTGCGTATATAAACGCTCTCCCGATATACCATTTTTTCCTTTCCATACCTAAGCAAACTGCTCTTATTATTGCTAAATCTTTTCTAAAAGAATTGATTGTACTCCCAACATAGGATTCATGACATCGCTCACATTTCAAAAGATAGACTGCTCAGAATCACAATCAAATCCATAATTAACATAAAATACTTTGCCAGTATTATCACAAAAGATATTTCCTTCTTTAACAAAATTACATATATGACATCTTGCTTTCCCACGTTTGTTCCGCAAGGTCTAAATCTGGAGATAAAGGTCTAATTCTGGAGATAAATTTTTAGATGCTTTTTAAATGAAGTTTGATTTTTTTATTAAACCTAAGAGAATGAACTCAAATCTGGACTTGAATATATTTATAAAACGGGCTAAGTACGCCCCATTGTGCTATTTAGGGGCTATAAAATGCTACCTTTCTATAAATATTCTTTTTGACATACGCCCAAGCTCAACTTGTCACTGATTTTACTTACATACCAACTACTACTTATATACCTACTTGCCAACGTATCTACATACTAACCAACCTGCCTATCTACCTGTCCATCTAACCAGACACCTATACCTAGATGTATGTAAACATACGTCCACAAACATACGAGCGTTGGTTTTGTGGTGCAGTTTTACTTGACATAAGTTTGTAATTTTTGCTCAAGTGCAATATTTTTTGAAGTAGTTTGATTATATTGAGGCAATTAAATTTTTTTCAAATTTTTTGGTTTCTCGGATAACTTATTTCTACAGTGGCTTTTGCATTACAGTATATTTTTCCTAAATATTAAGAAATGGTCTGGATTACTCATGGAAACACCAAAACGCAACCACTCCTCGCCCATCTTTCCATCATATTTGTTGAGAATGAAAACAAAATTGACGGGTTGTAAAGGTTTTCAAAGAGCCAAAAATTTAGATTGGAAAGGCAAATTGCCCCAATTACAACTGCATGGAAACTGAAAAAGGTTGAGTGTTGTCAAAAGTCATCGTAAAGCCATAAAAATTAATCATAACTGATAAATTACCGAGAATCTTGTATACGCAACCGCGTATCACAGTGGGAAAAGAAAATACGTTGAAGCAAAAAAATTTAAAAAGTAAATCCACTGATTTGAATTTGAACTTTTTGCTTAACGGAATTGTAAAGAGGACCGAGAAGAATAAAAAAAAATTAAGAACAAGCTTAGAATATATAAAAAAGCTATAAGATCATGAAAAGAAGCCTGTACCGCAAGCACGGATTTAACCCAGGTATTCAGAATGTACAAATAAACAATGCAGCTGCTTAGGCCGCTCGGCTTATAACACATCACACCTAAAGTTCTAATTTTTTGTGTATTTAAATTGTTAGTCACTTTATTACGCCATAACCTTTCTTTCCTAATTTCCATGCTTGAAATTAAAACGTTTACTACAAATAAGAATACGCAACCATTTATCGCGCCCACCATTCCATCATATCTCTTGAGGATATGGACAAAGTGACAGAATGTAAGGGTTATTAAAGACCCAAAAATTCACATTTAAATGACAAACTCCTATATTACAATTTGATACTCAAAAAATTAAGTGCTAGCCTAGAGGCGTTCGAAAACAACGAAACTTAACAATTACAACAGAAAAATTGTCGAGAATCTAGTGTCTTCCATTCAGACGCTGGTCTGTCGGCAGTTTACATGATAGTACTTGGGAAGAGTGTGCTGTGAAGATCTTTCATTGCAAAATAACCGAAAAATAAATCTAGTGATTAGATTTGAACAAAAACAATAATATTAAGAGAAAAAGACAGTGTCACAACTTCAACCTACATTTCTACTGATGTTTTCAATTCACCTAATTTTACGATGTGAATTCGCCTGTCCTTGTCCGTGCTCATACAGCTAGCATCTCCAGGTTGCATGTATTAATTTACCGGCCGTTTATTTAATTGTAAAACTTCATAGAATGTGAAGCACTCTTAATCCAAAGTTATAGAAAATGAATTCCAGAAAAAATCCCTTTCAGTCCTTCATTTGATGTTTCTCCTTGGAGAAAGACAGCATGTAAAAATAATGAAGTCTAGTAAAATTTACTGGAGGATACATTTTGAGTGTCTGCCTCACGGTGGAGTAAAAATATAAACCTGAGAATATATTAATATTTTCTATAGACGCTCACAAAGTTCTATACGACTCTCGGACTCGTGGCTAAATACGTAAGTCATTGCATTAACGTATCACTCTCTTGTTTTTATCTTATTGAATGCTCTGAATTGAACTAGAACCATTTGGACTACGTTCATAAATATTCCCACAAATGAACAAATCTAGTTCAGAAAGTATGTAACAACATCTGAAAACTTCACGTGTGGATCAATGATGTTAAATCATCATTGAATCACCATCTGAGTCCATGAAGCTCAATGGTTAGAGCATCTCACCGGTGATCAGAAAGTTACGGGTTCGATTACCGTCAGGGACTCAGAAATTTTTTCTGAATAGAATAGCTTGAGAGCGTATGAAAGAACTTTACGTATGAAGTTGTCCTAAAATAGTGTGGATAATAGTAAATAATAATAGAATTGGATAATGGGAACAAAAAATTACAAGTTTCGTATGACCTGAAAACTTATTCAATCTGCTTTGCCCATCGACTCTATTACGCTTAGTTAGTCTATTGTTACTACATTGTAACTTTTAATTTTCCGATAGATTGGTAAATCTAACATTTCATATCTCTTCAGAAGAAAATAGGCAATTTTATTTTTCTTTTTTACTTATTTTTCAGTATTTATTCGCGTATAGTCAAAAGTCAGGACATTTGACATCTACATTTGAGAAAATGGTGAGTATCTTGAGTTTTTGTACGCACTGAAATTATTGTGCAAAGTGTTCATTGTGTCGAAAATATTTTATACAAATTTGGAATTTAGTGTCGATCACAAGTTTACTTGACTTCACCGTCAGAATATAACATACATCCATGCAACGGTAAACAGTATGATAATTTAGAAGTACTTCGTGATAACGTAAAATGGAGCGTAGAGCCAAGTAAAGTAAACAAATATGTGGTTAGAAATAAAGTGATCCACATATCAGTAAACCTTCTTTTGGTAATTCTTACTTGCAATTTCCACACAGTTGGATCTTGATCCTTTCTGCAATAAATGAAGACTTTAGGTATTCACGAACTAGCTGGGTAATTTTGATAGATGTTGCCGTACTCTATGTTACCAATTCTTTTGGAAATTAATATATCAAGCAAAGTTAATAACAGGTGAGAAGGTGGCATGAAAATTAGTGATCACATAAAAATGACAAATAAGTCTGACATTGACTTATATTTATACGAGCACCCTGTTCCAATACTAAGAAAGTATTTTCCTCCTCATAAAAAAATCATACTTAAATTATACTCGAGAAAGGTTTGTCTTTAGGTTAATTGATAGACATTATTAGGTTCCTCCAAGTATGCACGACGTCTTAAAATTTCGACGCTTCGGACGTTGTAAATTATTGAAGATAAAATCATTGTACATTGGGACACAGCTCGTCAGGAGCATGAATGAAGCGCTGGAAACAGAAACGAGAAATTAATCAAAACTTTTAGATCAACAGTTATCCATCAACTTTTGCGACAAATGCAAAACTAACAACACTTCACATAAACGAAGATGTATCTCGCTCTTGAACCCGGCGACTGACATCTTAATAACTGCAACCATCCGGTTTCAGACATGAAGATCAACGTAACGATGGCCGTGAAAGGAAAGGTGACTCATTTTCAAACCTGGGCCTAAAATATTTGAACATAAATAAAGGTTGATTTTTTTAATAATTTTTTTCCTTTCCTTTTTTATTATTTATATTGTATTTATTATTCCTTGCTATAATTGGGGTATTTTATTTATTGTTAGTTACGAAGGGCTTCGCTGGAAATTATTTCTTCACATTGACACTTGCTAAAAGATTAATACCGTTCTCTCGAGTAAAACAATAGTAAGCTGTGAGTCAAGGAAAATTCAATCAAAATAAGGCCATTCCATGCATGACTTCCAAAATCCGAAAATAAAACTTCATAGTGTGCAAAATAGAAGCCAGCAAATTAAGTCTCCATCCTTGCCGGGATCGCAAAAATGAGCATAAGTAGCTGTGTGCGGCAAAACAACCCTTACTTCTTTTTATACTGACTTCTCAAAAACAGCATGCCCTTTGATTGTGTGCCTTTTCACTCCAGAACATTTAGTTCATATTATTATTAACATAAAAACCATAAGGAGTGCTTAAATAGTTCAAAGTAGCTACTTTCAAATCTAATGTAGTTGTTGCCGATATACACACTTGCCTAATTTTATTTAAAAACATGAATCCTCAACCTTCAGACATGCTCCAAAATAGTAGGAAATCGTAGGTATTTATGGCTCTGATATCACTGGACACTACCATTTCTTAAGACTTTATACGCGTAGCAATCGAAAATCCGGTTAGCCTGAAAAGTAGAAAACCTTCCGGAAAGTGGGATTTGTTAGGCAAAAAAGTGAATCTGATCTAAAGTCTAATTAATTTACATTAGTAAAAACTAAATTTTCGATCACTAACTGTGATCTTTATCAGGGTTTAAAACAGACAAAAAAATATAGAAGACCTGCGCCAGTCACCGCTTATATTACAATATCGTACCTTAGCATATAACTCGCAGGTGGATAGTGTTTTTTGCGCAATCTAATTGGTCCCTCTACCTCCGAATATCCTGCACCATTCACGTCCGAGCAAAACAAGGTGGCGTCCAGTTATGTTTACGTTACGGAAGAAGAACTTTTTTTTAATAAACGAAGTCGCCGTGCTCGGCAACACCAAAAAAGCAACGAAATTTGGCAATCAAGTATTCGAAGATATGTATTTCTTTTATTTCTTATTACTAAATGCGCTCAGTATGTGTATCAAAATGCTTTGTTTACGAATGATGAGCGGGTAACAAGCCGACATCAATTGCCAACATCCCGTAAAATTGTAAAAATTTCAAAAAAATGTATGTGAAAACAATTTTGCGAGGTATATGCTAAAGCAATTATTCACCTCAGTGTCGGTGAATAAGGTAGATATTTACCTCCACTTCGGTGAATAATTGTTCTTTATTGTATCTTCGTATCTCACGTAATTGGCTATTTTCAATCCAGGTCACAAATTCATTGTAACTTTTAAAGACCGAAAGTGGAAGTTTTTATGATTTTATCTCGCTATGATGCTGTATAATATTTATGTTAACGAAAATATTTATCTTATTTATCAGTTTGCCACTGAATAAATCCCACTTCTAGTAAAATTGGTAGGCCTAAATGACATTGGCTTTCGAGTAATATATACTAAACCTATTATGTCGCATTTGAAGTAGTACAAATTAGATGAAATCGTACAACATTACAATTGCTACTTGCCTTCGAAACAACTTTCACAATGACGTCACATACAGCAGCAGATTGTACAAGGTGAAAGGGGCCATTTGTCTCCGGTCTAAAAAAATTCCTAGGAAGAAAAAGAAAAAAAAAGGAAAGACCTCGATAAGATCAATCTTCAAAGAGGAGAGCTTATTTCAGGACATTAAAAGTTGCCAAAATACCAGATTTTACTTACCTTCTTGAGATTGTGGTACCTGATTCCACTAAATCATTAATTGAAGCTAAATCCTTAATGTTGTAATTTTCGCCAAGACTAAACAATCGAGTAAACTGTAATTTTTGCCTGGACCCGAAAGCGATTGCTGATAAGTGAATTGCCGTAGAGCGCAATCTGAAATTTTACTTAATGAACCTGTCGCTCGCTGGCTTCCTCGCACATTTAAATTTTAAGAATGAGCTAACAGCAAATAACTTTTAACAAAACCCTAATGGAGACATAATACTTTAAGAAAACATTAACACTAACGTTTCGTTGCTGAACCAGTAGCATCCTCAGAGTAGAGTGAATTAATTACAAGTTAGGTGAGGCTTAAATAACTATTATGTTTAAAAAAATGTTATAAAAAGGAAGGGAAAATTATTTTAAAAAGTCAACCTTTATGTTAAAGTAACTTAGGCTCAAGTTTGGAAATGAGTCACCTTTGTAGTCGCTTATGGCTATCGTTACCACCTAAGACGAGTTTTTCTCACCAACGTTCCCACCCCGCTGCTCTTATTAGCATATCTTTGTCACTGCCCATCGCCATCTATTTTTTTTAACATATTAGTTGTTTAAACCTCTTCTAACTTGTAATTAATTTACTCTGTACTCTGAAGATGTTACTGGTTGTATAACGAAACGTCAGTATGAAAGTTTTCTTAAAGTATTATGTCTCCATTATGGTTTTATTATGAGTTAATTGCTGGGCTATCGTATTCATATCACAATTAGCTAATAGCTAGCATTCCAAATTACTTTTTAAAAACGTGAGATGAACCTTCTCCTGGTGTAGCTTTTGAAATTCATAACTTTGACTGATTTAAATCAATTTTGTCTACTAGGTGAAGTATTCGGGAACTCACCTTTCACAACAAGTCTACGCTTTTTTAACATATGTTCAGACTGCCGACCAAGAATCTCTGTATACAAATAACAAGGAAAAAGATAAGAAAAACTCTGCGGGAACGGAAGCTTTTAGAAGGGTACGTATTATGCCACTTAGCTTTTTTTACAATTGTGCACGAGGTTTCCACAGAAAAATAAACTAACGTAAAGCTAAAAAAAATGTTTTGATGATTTTGTTGCATCAGTACATATAAACGTTCGTTGAATTCGCCTTGTTTAAGAAAATTAATATGGTCTGGATCCCTGACAGTAATGCAACCCGTAATCTTTCATTGACCGTTGAGATGCTGCAGCCGCTGAACTAGGTAGGTTGAGAATGCTAAAGCAGAGGATACATGTGGAACCGGCTCTTAGTTGCGGTAACACATCTAGTACTTCAAGGTTTTCAAGTCTTAATAGGTCAAGTGTTCATTTGAGTTAACTGTAATGTACATTTTATTCGTAACCAAGAAGGAGCAAAAAATCTTCTTAGTAAATGTTTTACAATTGCATTTCGTGTAATTGATCAAACACAAAAAATGGTGTTTCGCTCGAAGTCCAAACACCGATAGGTGCGTTGAAAACCAACGCGAAGCTGCACTTTCTTTTGACATACTTCAAGGTGGTTGGATAGACGATGAAACACTTTTCCCAGAGTTTGGTTTAGCTTGACAACCAATTCCCTATCAAAAAGAAACAGTCACGCTTAAAAGTTGTCAGAAATCTATTCTAATTAAGGTCAAACATCCGAAGTAACCATAGCTTACCACATACTCTTTAACAAAATTCTGGATTAAAGTAAGAAAAAGAAAATCAGTGACTCTGAAGCGTTCGTACCCTCATAGCACGATGTTAGCAAGACGAGAGGCACGGTACTAGTCTTCCCGCGCAGTACGTATTTTCATCTTTTTTTTTTATCAGTGTAAGTTTTGAATTATTTCTTTGCCTTTTTTTTTCTTCAGAAATACCTCTGGAGAAAAGTCGGAATTTATCCCAGTAGAACTATTACCAGCAAGTGGAATGTAGATATATTTTAGTAGCATGATTTAACTAATTTAGGTGGTCCATTTTTAAGAATGTGAATAAGATGCAAGTCTTCAGCATATTAATGTAATTATCGATTGAGCTGCATTTTTGGTTGGCGCTTGGTGAAGTTAGCGTATTTAATTAGGTCTCAATGGTATTTAGGCCCCAAGAAGGTGTCACTAGGAATGCAGCTGATGCATTATGTGTTAAGCACAAAAAGTCAATCACAAAGTATCAGGCACAAAATGTTAGATACGCAGAAGTCAACTGTTGCTGTATGCGCCTGTCAGAACTATTTAACATGGCTGCTGGGGCTGAAGGTTTACTTTACGGAAGCACATTCTTCCCCGTTTGCGGGGAATTAGAATGCAAACAGCGGCTTGTGACGTCATTCCTCCCAAATTTATAGTCGGATCCTAACCCTTCACAATCCCTCCTCCGTATCCATGGAGAACCCCAAACCCTAAAGCTCATCAGTATTCTCCATGAAGAACCTCATCAGTACTTCTACGATATTCTGCCGAAGCCTTGCCGGATTTGTACTCTGATCGTTGGCCGATGCTCTTCCGAACTTACTTGCCGACTCTTTCAAGGTTCTTCCGAGCCCCTAGTAATTTAATTTGATAGGCATCACGTCATTTACAAAATACCACTATCAAATTCACGCAGAATTTTCAAATTTTTTTGTGAATAAGCGATGAAGTCATGTTTGACGTAAATTCTGTCGTTGAAAACTATTTTTCAAGTGGCTTTATAATGTAGCCAAACTATCACCAAATTTATGTTGTCTTGTACTGTTTTAGGTTGAATGTCAACGATCCAGATTACATTATTCGATCAGTTTATGTTTCATCCTTGCATAAACCTCAGTCCTTACTTTTTATTACATTCTACCACCATGTAAAATTGTAAAACTGAAAACGTAATTTTTTTTTTCCCTCATAGGTCAGGGTTATGAAGGAAATGAAGTCAATTCCGAATCTGATATATGCTGTTGAACAATACGAACGGTACCTTATTCAGCTTAGTAAAAAGTCTAAGGTAAGTCAACTCGTTGCTGAATAACTACATCCTGTACGTTTACGAGATCTGTATTAAAAGCATTTTCGTTTAAGGACTGTAAGTGATTTGGTCTAACTCGAAAAGTCATACATAACCCAGCATTTCCAGCATTTATCTAGTGCCTTAGTCAGTGGTGATATAACTGTTATGAGAATAATAATACAAAATTAGAGTGCTAAAATAAGAAAAAATGGTAACTCCGACTATTGTCAACGTATTTTTATTGAGTACTTTATCTAAGTTTCAACAGATTTTACTCATCATCAAGAATGCTACTGATGAACGTGGTGATTATTATATAGCTATTATTGTTAGCGCACTACTCTGCCCTATAAATATAGCTATCACTGCGTTCATTAGTAGCATTCGTGATGATGACTAAAATCTAGTCGAAATAAATAATACTTTATAAACAATTCTTCGGAGTTACCGTTGTTTTGTATTTTATTAGAATGCTTAATGGTTTCCATAATTTCTGGCAAATAGCTATCCATGCCACTGATCAGCTATCACCATGTTCATTAGTAGCATTCTAGCTCCTGATGAAGACTAAAATCCAGTCCAAACGAGAATTATTTCCCGTTTCACTCCGGCAAAGAGTCCTTGTTCGAAACGTTAGTTTACTTGACTAGTAAGTACCAGCCGTTCCCAGACCATTTTGTCTTATTATACATCGAGTTTTATACACTCTGCATGGTTTCAGATCACTGTATTTTTCTGCTCTTACTGGTATGAAGTGTTGTGATCCCTCTCAATCCAGTTACTTTCGAACTAATGCGAAACTTGACATTCCGTCGCGCTCAATGATTATTGAAACTTTGTGTTCAGGCTTCTCAGTGTTACATCTTCTCGTTGGGGAAAATTTGCTTATTAATAGGATCAACCCGTCGAATAAATCAAACTTGGGCTCCTTTCTCTGTTCTTATTCTAACCTCAGATCTTAATCCTTTTTCCGAGTTTCCTTTCCCAATAAACTATGTCACTCTAACTTATTTAAATAGTAACACTAACCAATATATTTGTCATTTGTAAAATTTATTGGTTCTCTGATGGTGTTGCGAGTAGCAAAGAAACATTAGTTCTGTTAAATTTTTAAAAGCATTATTATGTTGGTGTGCAGCTTTGCTTCGCGTATTTTTCAGGGATCTGATCCACAAAACGATGGTTGTTAATAGAGGTCAGTATAATCTTTATTTGAAATGAATTGTTATACTTAATTTCAGATAAACTTGATGGAAAATTTCAAGCGAAGTACCTCGAGGGACTTCCGAATTAACGGTGCCACACTTGAGGCTGCTTTAAGGGAAGAGGAATCAAGCGAAGATGACAAAGAATCGGATGAGGTGAACTATAATTTGAAATTCTTGTAACTTTTTTGACAGTGTATGCAATTTTACACTACAAACAAGTTTCCAGACCGCAAGACTCTAAATGTCTTCTGAGGACACCTAATTGTTACTATGACATACCTGTGGAAATGTAAAAGCGACAAACATAGTCTTTGTTTAAGTGAGACTTCACGGTTTGGAGATCCTGCCCATGAACGAAAAGAATTGTGAGAGATGGAACGTGGGATGAGCTACGAGGAATTGTGAAGAAAGTGTGCACTTCTGTAGAGCAAACCAAGATAAATGATGCATGGGTTTACGAATTGCGATAATTTTACAGGGTTTTCATTATTTTCTGAAAAATTATCAAGAAACGAGCTTGCGCTGCATTCAAATAGCTTCTTGAGGTAACCATATTAGAATGACAATTAATAAACAACAAAATTAGGTCTGTTTTCTGTTGGAACTGTGGATAAAGGAATTGAAAGATGTTAGCAAACCAGTGTAAGCTGACTTACGGTACGACTTTCGGAATTAAGGTAGTTTGAAAATGGGTACACGAGATAACAGAAAACAATTGTCAACATAATGTTGGTCAAATAAGGCCCTGGACTCATGCAGGCGGATAATAATTTTACGAGGTACATTCGTAATGAGAAAGAAAATTATTGGCAAACAAAGGACCTAAAGGGGAACCCATGGCGATGCCATCAACCTGTTTATAAACTCCATGACTTGGAGGCTGCCATTGAAAAGGAAATGACAGTTTTTGACTGCTGAATTTGGTGCTTTGCAAGGAACTTTGCAATATTATTTGAATGTGAAGAGACTGATGAAAGTATATGTCTAAGTGGGATATCACATTTATGCACTTTGGGTGGTCTAAGTAGCATCTGGCTTGTAATTACATCCCTGAGACTATGAAGATGTTGCATCACAACGAAACGTCATAGATTAGAAATGTAAACGCCAAGTGAATTTCCCAGAATACTTTATTATGCGACGCATTTCACCATTTTAGCAGTGGTTCTTCAGGCTTTACAAATTCTAATTAATAATTGTGACGTCATTCAACCAGTTTCTAAAGTGTCTGTAATTAAGTAATTAGGTTAAGTTAAGAATCAAGAACGTCACTATTATTAATTAGAGTTTGTAAAGCCTGAAGAGTCACTGCTAAAGTGGTAAAACGCGTTGCAAAATAAAATATTCTGGAAAGTTCATTTGGCGTTTGCATTTATCTTTTTTTATATACTTGCCTGTGTTTGAAATTCAATATATAAATGTCTGTGTGTGTATATATACATATATATAGATAGATAGATAGATAGATAGATAGATAGATAGATAGATAGATAGATAGATAGATAGATAGATAGATAGATAGATAGATAGATGCACACATACACATACACATACATATACATATACTTATACATATACATATACATATACATATACATATACATATACATATACATATACAGGGGGTGGACAAAAAATTTTCAATGGGATTTAGGACAATGCATTTCCATTCATCAATACTCATACTAATGTGTTCACGAGCAAATGATAATCGGGACAAAAGATTCTTCTCACTCACAAATGGTTTCTTGGAATTTTTTCGCCATACATTTGATGTCTCTCTTTTTTAAGCAGCGCTGAATGGTTTTGGCGGAATCTTTGTCCCCCGTCTGAGCTTCAAATTTATCAGCTATCTGTTGTTTGGTTGGGATGCCTGATTTGGAATTTCTAGTAATAAAACGGTCACTTCGATCAATAGTTTCCCCGTCCAGAATCAGGAACACGACTGCAATCTCCACTTGATTTAACTTAATACAAAGTTTTTTTTTCTTCAAAATAGCTTATGTTGAATTTTTTCTAAATTGTGTGTGTGCCAACTCCAGCTTTAAGGAAGCGAAGAATATCATGATTCCTTCCAATTTTCATCTCAGCCCTCTAGGTGCCCGACTTTTTTAAGTGCTTTACTAGCCATACAACTTTCACATAAAAACCCCAACAAAAACGTTGTAAACTGCGTGTGAAACTGTCTTCTCTGCCAATAATGCTTTGTACTTAAGTTATAAACTTATTGCTGTGGAATGAATGATATTTTGATGATTTTACGGACAAGTTCATATCATCCAATTTCTAAGAAATGGGAGAAAATGGAGCAAGTTTTGCATAAGACATTATCATAAAAAGCATTAAAAATTGATATATGTTCTAAGCCAGCGCTTAAAATTAGCACTTCAGAAGCATTTTCAACAGATCTCGAAGAAAGCAACCTAAAAATATATGGTTTTCCTTAATTTCTGTTCTTCCAGTAATAGTTATACCAAATTGACTATATTTTTGGGGATGGTCACTTTTTTTGTCCACCCCCTGTACATATACATATACATATACATCTATAGTAAGACACAAACCAGCCTTTTCAAGCACTGTTCCAAATAATGATACAGCCATATAAGGAACTTGTGAGTTAAAAAGTTAATTTGACAACGTTTCGAGGCACGGCCTCTTCATCAGGTCCTTCCATCTGATGATGAAGTTTCCCAGAATTTATAACAGATGTAAGAATCAAATTACAATATAAAACAAAAGATAGAATTAATTGACGTGAATTAGAAAAAGTCACCTGAATTAAGTCGCATGGGGTAAATAGTGCTTAGTTTATAAGCCCAAAAGCCTTCTCGTTCTGTAGGATTTTTTAAACCACGCGATATCTCATTGATTGGGAACAAATTGAGCAAATTTTTAGCGTGAGAGAAAAAATTGTGCAAAGAAATTCCATTCGTGGACCAAACCTAAAGGAATGTATCAAAAAATTCTAACTTTATCGTGTATTTTTCAGTTGATTATGCCAAATACATTTTGGGAAACGCCCATGCTCGTAACTGACGCCCGGGTCTGGCTACGGCACTATTATTAATATCAGTTTTATTGATTATCGTAAAACAAACATCTTTCAAACCCTCATGGCCGTCGGAGAAGAAATGGGCGTATAAATATTCACCTGGAATACCTCTCTGTCCTTTACCAAACCTGACCAAACTGCTCTGATAATTATTAAACCGTTGACGAAATGTAGTGGTGGTACTGCCAACATGTTGTTCGGCACATTTTTACAAAACAAGGGATAAACAACCCCAGTTGAATCACAGTTAAAATGATAATTTATTTAAAATCAGTTGCGACAGGCAGAATCACTAAAAACACGGGCACTAGAGACGAATTTACAGATGACACGTCTTCTTACGGCAAGGATACATCCCAGACTGTTCCAAGTTTACCTGAACAGAAGGAAATCTAGCACGCACTATAGTATCCTTAAGATTTTTAGGACGACGATAGGAAAAAAATATTTCTCGAAATACATCCTTGGTGTGAGAACAGTTGGGTAGAATAGGTTGTAATTCCTCCAAAATAGAGGATACTTTGGAGAGAGCAGGGTGAAAATCGAGGATCAAAAGAATAGAATTTTTCTCTTTGTTAGAATTCAATTAGAAACTAAAACGTCTTCCTTTGGTATCTGTCGAACCCGATAGATTTGTTTGTCTAAATCTTCTTTGTTATAACCTCTAGTACCGAACAAAATTTTTCATTTCACCCGCTCTCTTCTCAAAGCTATTCCCATCGCTGCAAATACGTCTTAATCGTAGTGCCTGACTATAAGGTATAGCTTTTTTAATATGAAAAGGATGACAAGATTTAAGATCTAAATACTGATGAGTATCAGTAAGCTTACAGTAGAAATCTGAAAAAATACAACCATTATTAACGCTCACCAAAACATCGTGAAAAGATAGTGAAGCGTTTGAAACAGTAGATGTAAATTTGATTGTAATATGAAAATTATTGAGAAAATCAAGAAACTCAAAAAGCAAAACGCGGCCATGAGTCCAAATACAAAAAATATCGTCCAAACAACGCCACCAGAGCCATGGTTTTAAACTGACTGAATCTAAGATTTTTTCTAAATTTCCCATAAAAATATAATGCTGGTGCAAATTTGGTGTCCATGACTGTGCCCAATTTCTGATGGAAAATTTTGTCGTTCCCGTAACCAAATCAATGTGATCTTGAAATTTAAAGATCGTTACCCAGTCGTTCATTTGTTTGTTTTTGTTTCTCACATTTCATTGGTTAACTTTTTATCAGAATGATAAAGAGTTACTCCTTTTCGTATAAAACCTAGTCTAGTTCTTATTTCTATTTCAGAACACGTTTCTTTCCTGACGAACGGCCTTTGCTCGAAACGTTGAAATTCTTTCAGATCAGTCACGGCAATCATCAACCTTTTAACTTTTCATCTTATTTACCACTGTCTACGCAGTATTCTATTCTTATATCATTCATATGTGGTGTACCCTCGCTTCCTCAGCCCCAATATGTAAATTGAATATAAAGTAGTAACCAAAAGGGATTTTAGACTACTTTACCTTACCAAATTTTGCTCGAATTACTATCTATTTTTTGCCCGAATATTCTATTCTTTTCGCAAACTTAGGGGGGTATCCCACCCACCTATCCCATAAACTACGCCGCTGAATTTACCTAGCCATATTACATAAGATTAGATTTACTTTCATTTTTAATTTTCAACAAGAAGTGTGCCAGAGAATGGAAACGTGCTATAGGTCGCGATGTTGTATTAGTTAAATGTAAAAGAACACAGGATTTTTTCTGTGAATAAGAACACAGGAACTTTGCCATAAATAAATATTAGTGACGCCGAACAGTGGGTGAGGGAAAAGATTGGCGTCAAAAAGTAGGGATTTAAATGATTATTTTGCATGTGTTGGGACCATTTTACTCTAGTGCGTACTTCAGGATAAAGTCGTTCACCCCAATTTCTATAGCGCGATTAATCAATCACTTATTTGAGGTCGGTGTGTTTCCAAGTCGTTGGAAGACTGCAAAGGTAACTCCATTACATAAGGGAGGGGGCCTTGACGATGTATCCAGCTATCGTCTCAGCTCGGTTTTACCAGTATTATCTAAGGTAATTGAACGGCATATCCATGTTGCTCTGTATAACTACCTGATTGATAATCAACTGATTTATCCTCGCCAATCCGGATTTCGAAAAGGCCATAGCACTGAGACTGCCCTGATACGGATTATTGATGAACTGTTATTTAACCTAGGTGATGACAAAGTTGGTGGCTTAGTTCTTATTGATTACTGTAAGGCATTTGACATGGTTGATCATGCTATTCTACTTGATAAGTTGAATGCTTATGGTGTTGCTGGATTGTCGCTGGAGTGATTGAAGTCCTATTTATCGGAGCGGCGTCAATTGGTGTCATTGGCTGGGACGAAGTCTGATGTAACAGCTGTCAGACACGGAGTTCCTCAAGGCAGTATCTTAGGCTCTTTGCTGTTTATTGTTTTCATAAACGACTTGCCGCTACATGTCAGCTCACCTAAGATCCATTTGTATGCGGACGATACAACAACCACTTCGTATGCAGATTATGGAAATATGTTATTCCTGCAGGGCTCATTGAATTAGGCTATGTCTGAAGTGGTCCGCTGGGCTTCAGCTAACAAGTTACCATTAAATGAAAACAAGACCAAGGTTTTGATTATTACGGGAAAGCGTTTGTTCAGTAAGATAGATTATGCACCTGAAGTTTCTATAGGGAGTACTAAGCTAACCAATGTTTCTAGTGCAAAATTATAAGAGCTGAAAATTGATAACGAGTTATCTTTCTCACAGCATGTAGATGATGTATGCAAAAAACTGTCCCAAAGTATTGGAATTTTAAGGAAGATTAGGAGTATACTGCCACTCAAGCAAAGAATAATGTACTATAACAGTATAATAAAGCCTGTACTTGGTTATGTAAATGTCATTTAAACTACGTGTAATAAAGACAATCTTGGTAGGGTACTAAAGCTACAAAAGAGAGCTGCACGAGTGATTTTAAAAACTGACACTATGACTCCCTCTGTTCCACTGTTTAACCGTCTCAAATGGCTTTCGTTTCATGAAGAAGCAAAAGTAACAAGATGTGCACTTGCATGTAAAAGGGTTCGAGGAGACTTACCGTCATATCTTAAAGAACTGCTCAAGTTAAATGGTAGTTTACATGGAAGAAACACTAGATACTCAAACTATAATTTACTTTGTCCTTCGTATAAAAGACAAACTGAAGGAGATAGAACCTTCGCAGTACAAACCTGTCAAACATGGAATGGCTGACCACTTGATCTGAGACGAAAAGAATCACTTAATAGTTTCGACATAGTCTTTGGAACAAAATTTTTAGTGAACAGCAATCTATTGCTCATTTTTTAGTTTAATATACTTTTCATTATATATTATGTATTATTATCACTAGTTTTATTAGGTATTGTAATTTAGAGGGCCACAGGTTTGTTAGCTTTTATTAGCTATTTAGTGCTACCCTCATTAAATAAAAATGTTACCTTACCTTACCTATTGATGCCGATCTTAGCAGCCGTCTTCGGCTCAATAGATGTGCGTGTACGTCTTGTCTGGGGATGTGCCTGTAAGTAGATGTATTGTCCAACCTCTTCCATTCGCTTTTTTTCAGGATCATCCAAAAGAGCAACAAGAACCTTCCCGCAAAAAAAAAAAACCTTAGAGAAATTGAAGATAGGGACATTAAGCAATCTCGTCACCAAGGACGAGTGAACGTGGACACTTGTTATCTCATTTTTCGTTGGTGGTCTCGGCAATAGATATACAGAATCTTTATGCTAAGGTTTTACTGTTTTTAATAGAATTCGAAATCCGTTGAACATTCGTTAAAATACGTTGATTAAACTTGCTGTTACCCTTACCTCTATGTCTAATTCCTGCTTAAATAAGGGACAATAACCTTTGAAGTGGGGGATACCTTTAAATCATTATAGCAAGTGTCCCAACAATTTTTTACTGATCATAACCTGGTCGTCAAGTATAACTTATGATGGAAAACGTATTCGGTGGACTAATGACTTTGATGCTTTGAAGAAATTTGTTACTGAATGTTACTGAAGAACGAGGCAAATGGTCTTCACCGGGAGGAGGCTCTCGAAAGTTTGCGAGTTCCTTGTCGGATTTGAGCATAACGCGGTATTGTGATAAGCAAAGAACTTTGATATTCCAAGGAAATGTGGGCTTTAATCTGAAGGAATTTTTGATTGATGTTTGCGAGAATACAGCTTCGTCCGGTTGTGTGCTTGATTCGGTGGCACGTGATGATGTTTGTTTGTCGTTCGTGACCGCTTGTGGTGGTAAAGTTTTAAATAACATTGATGAATGTGAACCTGCGGCCGTTTTTGGTGTTGAGAATCTGAGTAATATGGCGAATGTTTTATCTGAGAATTTTGAAGAGGGAATGTCTTTTCCATCGCTAGGAAGTTCTTTCGGAAAAACTAATTCCACATTTGGTTTGGTCACCGGTACTGCAGATCCCTCGGCCGAAAGGGCAAGATGCAGTTGTTCTTACGGCTGTGTGTTAGTCGAGCTTGAAGAAATAAAGTTTCACGTCGAGGTCTTACAATCAAGGACAGATTTCTTACAAAGCTTAACAAACGCACAGAAGGTATGTTTCTCTGTGAGTGAATATTCGAACGAAATAAGCCGCTTGAATCGACAGCTTTGCGGCGAAAGAAAAAAAGAACAAATCAGCTTGAATTAGACCTGGCTTCCCTCAGGAAAAGTTTTCCAATTTTGAGCGTGAACAAAAAAGCCCAATGGTAAATACGTTGACAAACAAAGAAAATTCCACGCCTGATGAAACATCAGAAGCATCTCAGACTAAAAACCTTCTTGATAAAGCGTGTTCTATTGTTCTGTTAACCTTTTCATGCATATCGTTGTGCAACAGCAAATTACAACAATAGAACTAATGAAAGAACAAAGCAAAAAACAAAAGAAAACAAAGAACAAAAGAGTAAAAATATGTATGAAAGGGTTAAGCAGTCAACAGCAGACGAATAATTATTAATCATTATATGCTAATGTTATCTCGGGTACATCTGACATAAATAAAAATAATTTTAGTGTCCACTCCTCCCTAGAAACACAGCTAAAGGAGTATCATGATTTGCAGAAGCAAAAATTTATTAATGCATCACAAGTCTCTTCTGTTACTTGGTCAAATAATTACAATAAAGATGGCAAAACCCAACATAATAGCAACATTACTTGTAAATCAAGCATGAAAGGCCAACATGAGCTTCTGAAGCTGAAGCCTAGTATTTGCAATAATTTTCCTCATCGCAATTTTGGCACTAACTGTAACAAAGGCAGTGTTAGTTATACCCGGAAAAATATACGAGTTAATAAGAAGTTTCCGAAGCTAAAGGATAAAAGGAATCAAACTCAATTGTGCAAACAGTGGTCCTGATTATAATAATCATGGAGTAAGTTATTCTGGAAACAAGAAACAACTGCAGCATTTTCGAGACCAGAGGCTATACACTGAAAAGGTTTTTCGCGAGAGAGCTATATTTCATCGAATCAGCATTTGGCAGGGTTATTTGGATCTTGTTCATCTAATAACCTAAGTCTAGTTTCCTATGAGACGATGGGGACACACTCGAGTAATCCTATAACGTCCAGAACTAACACCCATCATCAATTAAACAATAAACGTTCATGCAGTTTTGAAAACTCCGGCAGAGTCATCCCAGTTCGTATTACTTCAAGGATCCACCGTTTGCGCCATGGTCAACACAGCTTTCGAGGTTCAAATTCCTTCAATTTGAATAATGTTAATAGACAAACGTCTATTGATTTAAATTTAAAAAATCAATTGCCCAGCTTTATGTGCACTAATGTGAGATCGTTGCTCCGTAAAATGGAAGAACAATTAGTCATGTTATGCCACCTACATGTTGATGTAGCCGCAATCACTGAAACATGGCTACACCATGACCTTGATAACGATTTAATACAAATTGCTAACTATAATTTCTTTCGCCAAGATAGACCATCGAAATGTGGCGGGGGCGTTTGTGCTTTCGTTTCGACTTCGCTACCATATAAGAGGTGGTTTGAACTTGAAAACGCTTCTTTTGAGTGCTTACGGCTTTGGCTTAGGCCTCACCGCCTTCCAAGATCTATAACGGGAATCGTTGTAGGTGTCTTATACAATCCACCTGACAAATCAATGGAAGATCAACACGAGTTAATACGCTATTTCATTGAGTGCCTAGACTGCACACGCAATAAATATCCCGATTGTGGCATCTTTATTCTGGCTGACTTTAAGAACTTAAACATTTTTGACCAGTTGAATGGTCACAATCTTTGCCAAATTGTCAATAGTCCTACTCGTGGTCCAGCTACACTTGATTTGAATGATACCAACATGAAGAATTTTTACCAACAGCACTCTGTTTTACCACCGATTGATATATCTAACCACAATGTTATTTATTTGCAGCCTAAACATGTCTCTTCAGTTATCGATAGCAGAGTGACCAGGAGCCAATATCGTTGTTTTCCCAAGTCTGCCTGTGAAGCTTTTGGTGGGTGGTTGACTTCGCAGGATTGGAATATGAATACATGTGACGCATCGGTAGAAGATACGACCTCTCATTTTATACAGAAACTTACTGAAGCTATAGATATCTTTTTCCCCTTGCGGACAGCCAAATTTCACAGCATTGACAAACCATGGATGACAGCATCAATTAAACAATTGATTAATGAAAGACAGCAGGCCTATTTTAGTGGCAATACTCAACTTTGGCATCATTATAAAAAGTAGGTAAAAGTTGAGATATCATTGAGGAAAAAGAAATTTTACTCTGACAAAGTACGGCGCTTGAAAAATACTGACAGCTGAGCTTGGCGGAAATTTGTTAATCAACTGTCGGGAAAGTCACGCAATCCTGTAACAATACATTTTGAAAGAGACGGTGCATTTTTAACTGAGGAGGAGCTGGCGACTACCCCAAACAATTATTCTTTGTCAGTGAATGAAGATATTCCGTCTCTTGACTTGAGTAAGTTACCAGCCTTTTTATCGGCCACGGATTACCCTCCAACTATTGAGACGGATATGGTTTGTACAAAATTACCCAAGCTAAATTCATCTAAAGCGGCCGGTCCGGACAATATTGCACCGCATATCATGAAAGATTTTGCTTATGAATTATCTGTTCCTCTGGCTAATCTTTAATTCATCACTATTATCAAGCATTATTCCGACCCCGTGGGAATCTGCGAATATACCCCCATACCTAAAGAAACGCCACCAACAGAAGAAAGTGACCTGCGCCCAATTTCACTAACCTCTTGCATATCGAAAGTTTTAGAAGAATTTGTTGCTGAGTGGATCTTAGAAGATATTTCGGATAAGTTTGACTTGAAACAATATGGTTGTCTCCGAGGTTCGTCCAATCTTGCCTGTTTACTTAATATGTTACATTAATGGTTGTCAAATTTGAATAAGCAGGGCAATTCTATAAGAATTATCTTCCTGGATTTCAGCAAAGGATCCCATTGGATTAATTTGAATGTTTTAATGTCAAAATTGATCAATACGGGGGTTCGTACCTCCTTGATCTCTTGGATGTGTAGCTTTCTTTCCGATCGAAAGCAAAGGGTTAAACTTGGGAAGTCTGTTTCAAACTGGGCGAAAGTGACAGCTGGTATCCCTCAGGGAACAAAACTGGGTCCTATTTTCTTTTTAGTAATGGTCACTGACTTGAAACCATTAAATAGTGACATCGAACTTTGGAAATACGTTGATGACATTAATGTCTCTGAAGTTTTATCAAGACAAAGTAATTCAATCGTGCAAATGGAGCCGGATCATATCTCGCTTTTGGGCCACTGACAACCATATGAAAATTGAATCCTAAAATGTGCAAGGAATTTGGAGTCAGTTTCCTGCATGATCCTTTGGTTACACCACTAGTTAATGTCAATGGTATACCAATAGAAGTTGTAAGAAATCATAAAGTCCTGGGGATTTATATACATGATCTCAAATGGGACGTACATGTAGATAGTATTTCTAAAAAAGCTACAAAACGTTTATACATTCGCATTCTTAAATACATTGCCCTCGGAAGACTTAGTGAATATCTATTTTGTCCTGGTGCGTTCTTTGCTAGAATATGGATGTATGATGTGGCATACTAATCTTCCAACCTTGACCAACCTTGACCGAGAAGATTGAACGGATCCATAAGCGATATTTTCGTATTCGCGCGGTGGGCGAGGGAACTAATGTGCGTGGAGTCCTGTTACACGCGTGGTAACTAGGGAGAAAAATTTTCGCTTTGTGTATGTATCTTTCTCTCTCTCTCTCTCTCTCTCTCTCTCTCTCTCTCTCTCTCTCCCTCTCTCTCTCCCTCTCTCTCCCTCTCTCTCCCTCTCTCTCCCTCTCTCTCCCTCTCTCCCTCTCTCTCCCTCTCTCTCCCTCTCTCTCCCTCTCCCTCTCTCTCCCTCTCCCTCTCTCTTTCTCTCTCTCTCTCTCTCTCCCTCTCCCTCTCTCTCCCTCTCTCCCTCTCTCCCTCTCTCCCTCTCTCCCTCTCTCCCTCTCTCCCTCTCTCCCTCTTTCCCTCTCTCCCTCTCTCCCTCTCTCCCTCTCTCCCTCTCTCCCTCTCTCCCTCTCTCTCTCTCTCTCTCTCTATATATATATCCATGGATTCCGGTCAATTAAAAAATGCCCTGTGCAAGCTTGGGGGCTGGTATGTTGTTGAACAAACCGTACTTAGGTACCGTATTGAAGCAAATCGATTTGGTCTCGTTCTTTTTTCCCTTGTATGGTCTCTCACAAGTTTACATTATTTGAACACTGAAGCCAGTAAATGATTTAAGATCGGCAAAGGAAATGGCTTTCTTGGTGCCTGCGGCTAGTTTCGCCACCTCAGTAACTGGACAATTTATGACTTGACAGAGCAGCTCTCAAAGTTAGCTCCTTGGAATATGCATTTGCCAACTGTTCAACAACGCTTTGTCTTGGTTCTTTCTGATTTATATGAACAAAAGACGTAAGGGAACTCGCTTGCTGTCAGGACATTTGCTAAGTGACTAAGTGCATTAAAACGACATTCTTCGCTGAAGTTGAATAGATGTCGATTAATATAAATCTTGGGACTTTTCACGTTCTGGTAAACACTTACCTGATCTGCACAAGTACAGATACCTCTGAACGGTAGTATCCGTTTGATAACCTATGAGAATGCTCCTGTTTTAAGACGGAAAGTCTTGTCATCTAATAAAACAATCTTTCTTTAAGGCAAAATGAGCGAGAAGTCTAATTGGAAAACGACACGAATTACCATAAACCCGCAAATAATTCAGGGTATTGATCCTATCATTCGTTGTTTAATAATTTAATTGTAAGGATGGACATCTTACCATTTCTTAAGCCGTTGAACGTTATTCTCACCGAACGTTTTGTTTTAATAAAGCAGAATTGAAATTTTAAACGTAAATATGACTATAAGAAGTTTAAATATAAAATAATTTCCAGTTTGGATTATTGTTTATTTGCGGCCAAATTCTGTGTGGATTTTTTTTATTGCATGTCTTCTTCCAGTGACAGTCAGGAGGATTTGTCTTTTTGAGAATTTTGAAAAATTATCATTGTTCCTTTGATTCTCGAGAGATATATTGGAAGTGTGGGCGAGGGGTTGTTGCGTGTACGTATTTCTAGTTTATCCGCATTTACATTACCGCGAAACATTAAAAATTATTGGATGCCCTACACTTTTTGATAATTGCAAACGACTTTGACAAAAAAATTTTTCATGATTCTAAAACTAACCCCGAATTAGGCCATCTCTTACCTAGCTCGCGGTTTGATGAGCATGGAAGATATCTTCGAAATGGTGATGATCTCACCTATTATAAATGTGATACGGAACGTTTCAAGAATAGTTTTTTCCCTGCTATGACGAAACTTAACCAGCTTTAAACGAAATACTTTTGATCTTATCTACTAAGTTATTATATGCATATTATATGCCTTCGATTTGTTTGTAATTTTCTTATAGTTTTAATTGTAAATATAAAGTACTTCACTTATGGTGCGATTTTATATGTTTAATAAATCCAAATCCAAAATGAAGGTCGTATAAACTCTGTAGTTTAGAAGTCGAGAAGAATACAGGAAGCTCTCAATTAAGCAGCTCATCCCACCGATACGCTATCAACATGAAGCCACCATGACAATTTGACAAAAGTTGAATCGAAAATTGGTCAAAACCACGAGATCGTCTCGACAGCTGGAAAAGACGTTATTAACGAAGCCATTTTCCATATGCAGACGATGATGCACAGGCAACACGAGTTTTGGTACTTGGACTTCCCAGCTGCTTTCGTGCACCTCAGTAAAGCCAACAAGGATTGGTTATATTATCGATAAACGTTCGTCAAGGCCTAATCTCAGAAAAACGATTTCGGGGGCCCCCGACGGGGATCGAACCCGTAGCCTTCTGATGACCGGTGAGACATTCTAATCATTGTGCTACCGAGACTTGGATGGCACACACATGTGCAAGCTCGACATATGTGTTGCCGTTTGGTTGCCGTCTTTGTCTCAGAAATCGTTTCTCTGTGGTTAGGGCTTGAAGAACGGTCATCGATCGTCGATGATATCTCGAAGCTTTTACATCTACAACATATGTCCGCTTAAAAATTGGTTAATTTAATACTTTCAACGGAAACAAGGATACAAGGAGTGTTCCGACTAAGGAACTTCAAGTGAAGTGACTGGAAGTTGCGGAGATGACACGGGTGCGGGTAATTGCGGGGACTACATGACGAGAAAGAAGGAGAAATGAAGATATTCGACAAGAGGTGAAAGTACGGCGACTGGGAGAAAAGATCGAGGAAGCAAGATTGAGATGGTTTGGACATGTGAGAAGATGTGAGCCACATCATATCACTCGATGGATAATGGGAAAAAGGGAAGAAGGAAAAAGACCACGTGGGAGACAAAGGATACGATGGATGGACTTTGTCCAAGGAGATTTGAGAAAACACAACATTGCAGAAAGCGTTGTTTTAGATCAAAGTCAATGGAAAGCGGTGACAAGAACACCTGACCTTCCATGAGGAGTTACCAGGTTGATGATGATGATGTTCAAGAAGAAGGAGTAGAACTATTCCCTTTCTCACTACAAAACATTTCAATGTTGTAAGTTAAGATAGTCTCTGAAGAGCTCAGCAGAGTACAGTAAAATGTGGTCAGCTGAGCGAAAAATGGCAAAACAGTCATCGACAAATTGGCAAAATAAAAGAAGTTCGAACTGTCTAACCGAATTCAGTTTATGTATCAATGATGACAGTTTTATTCCTTTATCTTTTACAAATGTCGGGATTCCATCAAACCTTAAATCGACCCAGCAACAGACCGGAGAAATATCTTGCGTAAATGAAATTTTATTTTCTATAATGTACTGTAGAAGGGTGTTAATGGTCGTCTGTTGGCGTTATAGAATGCCCTTCAATGCCAATGGTTGCGTATCTACGCTAATGAATGACGATTGAATAAAATGAACGTGTTACTACACAAGCTTCAATACAGGCTATTAGACTCTCATTAAAGTGAGTGTCGAGCTAAGTAAAGTTTTGGCTGATTTGTGCTTGTGTGAGATGAGATGTGCATTTTGCTATAAAGACTTAAAGTAATGGTACGTCGTAGTATGGTTAAACAAGGTAGAGATACGAAGAACTGTTTTGTGAGAAGTACGCAATGACCCAAAGAAATAAAAAGTGCCTTAAGTCTCTGGCGTCCTGAATGAACCGACGCCTCTCGCAATTGGTAAATCAAGACACTGCTTCCTCCAGACTAGAAATGGAACTTTGCTGAGTTTTTATAGAATAGTAAACCAGGAGCGTGGAAGAATTGTTAAAAACTTGGAAAGGAATATTACCTTCAGCATCTTCTTTTCAAAATTTGTTTGAAATCCAGACATTACAAGCTACCTCATTTGAATTTGTACTTTTGACACTTTAAATTTTTTCGTGCACTTCAAGGGAAAAACATGGCTCCATGGTCCCCTTAAATACCCAATATTAGTAATTTTTCAGAATTTTTTAAAATTTGTTTTCAGCTAGCCAATGGGAGACATTTTAGGCTTCCATTGGGCGAATGTGCTCAAAGTCATGACTTAAGACCTTTCAGTAACATGTCGTTGTGTTAGTAAGCCATATGTTAAGACATTTTTACAAAACGAAAAACTCTACTGTTAAAACACCCAGCATTGTTTGTTGATTATAACAAACAACGGGGGAAGATAGATAAAAGTATCCTCCTTCTCTCCTTTTTTTCTTTTAGTGAAAGCTTCTGGTACCCAGGACAGCCGATCAATCCGTAGCGGTCCTAGTATGAAAGTGCTGTGGTTCTTTTATGTCGAACACTGTTAGAAATGTAGTCATTTTACTTTAGGATTTTGATGTTTTTCAGCTATGCCGAACGGAATTTGTCTTGATGGACTGTTTACCATTAGTTGCAAAACTGCACGAACAAAATCAAAAAAGATATCACTTCAGACGACTATAAACTTCGATATTGTTTAGGTTTTTGTTGAACCCTTACTAACTAATTATTATTAGCTATCTCATGGCAAAAATTTGCATGTGTAGGTCAATGTTCAAATAACAGCTCTCATGTGGCAAGTAATGTTAGAAATAGCAACACAGGCTTAAGATGCGAAGGAATAGGCTTCAAGCCAGCAGTTCTGATCCATGCATTGTGGTTTCGCTTAAGACAAATGAAATTTTTAAAAATTCTTAGTCTCTAACCATATATGGTTGTCATTTTTCACAAGGTCGACAAAATTCTTGCAAACCATAGCATTCGCCATAAGGTTTTTGTTTTTATTGGCTACGCTGGTACTTAACCTATCTAGTCAGATATTGTCTAGATCTTTCTGTTCACTTTATGAAAGATAAGTGTTTTTACAAAGAACTCATTGACAACCAGCTATTTAAAATAATTTTAGGAATTTTTTTTTTTAAGTTTAATTCACTATAAAGAAAATTGTCGGTGACTTTGCTCGACTAAAATGTAAAATTAATTGGAAAAAGTTCTTACGAAATCAATATCAAGTGAAGGTGTGGGAAACGAAATCAAATCACACACATGCACGTTTTTTGGTCATACACAGATTCTGCGCAGCAGTAATTCTGTTATTATAGTTTCAGAATAAACCAACAAGAGTTTGATTATGTCTTTAAGCATAATTCTTGAGATGTCTCCTTTAATGCAAAAATCATTTAACAGAAGCATGAGCACAGTATATTGATCTAAAGCAGTTGGCATGGCACCAATTCGAATAAAGTATGAATTAACTGTCAACCAAAAAATATCTGTTTTTATTTTGTAGCGCTTTTAGGATTTTTCTAATTATTTTTGACATAAGAAGATGAAGGAAATGTGAAATTGGTTTGGCGAGATTTTCAAAGTCATTTTTCAAAAAAATTCAGTTATAGTTATGAACTACAGGCTTATAGTAGAAATAAGAAGCTAAAACTATGCTACATAAGATTGTTTGCCATACAATTTTTCGCAACTGCCAAAATTATTTGAGGAGGCACTGCATGATTTATTAGGGAATAAGCGCAGTTTAGATTTTTTGTCTTGTTTGTATTGGTTTACAGTTGTAGGCGCTCGTTTACCGTTTCTAGCAAATTGAACAGATTCAAGGAAGAGTAATTAGATGAATTTAAAATTTGATTCTTACTACAATTGATTTATATAAATATATATCTGTGTAACAAGGGCTAAGCAAAGTCCAAAAATTTTTTTTCAAAAGTAGAAGGTGAAATGGACGTCGACAATTTTTGGGTAGGAAACAGATATTTTCGATGCAAAATGTGGTATGTAGTAATCGTGTCGAATTCACCCAGTAAAACATGCATTTCAGAATATTCCATTTAAAAAACCATTATGAATTTGGTTTTGTCTTGATTTAAATATAGATTAAGTAGTGTAACAGCGGTATAAATGGCGTACTACGCTTCGGCATATTTGGTATACATTTGAAAGTACGGACTTTAAAAAACCAAAAGATTTCATTCTACAAGAAATCTTTGACTTTGTCTTACTGCCTTGTGAGTAAAGAAAAGTAAAGCAAAAAACAGGTATTCTTATACTTTCTTTATATCAAGTATTCTTTATATGCATTGCTTTTATACTCTTAATCTAGGTTAATATTTATTTCTCAAATAAATAAGGGGCAAAGAAGACCAAAACGTCATTTGAGAAGTAAGCTTACAAAAGGAATATTTCCCTGAATGATAGGAGAGCTTTGCGAGACGAAAACTTCGTATCATCTTTTTTGAACTATTGCTCATTAAAACAGACCCGCCATTCCAACTTTCCCTGACTACTAAAGCACAAAATTAACTGAGTGACTGATAACTGATTGATCGAGTATGAGATTTTTTTCAAACTAAGGAAAAGCAAGGTCAGGGCGAAAAACTCAAAGATAAAAATCCTTCACGATGTAATCTAACAAATAAGGTTAATAAGAAATTTATCATGTCACTGTTGATTTACTTCGGGTTTATGCAGCAGACTTATGTGTCACTTCCATACCATAATGTTAAAGGTAGGTAAGTAATGACGATGTGTATTTGCTTGGGATTTAGTACTAGCCATTCAAATCATCATTTTTTTGGCCATTGGGCTATAACCTTTATTGATTTATATTTATGTAACCGATTAATGAAAAGCACGACATGTTCAACAGAATCTTTTAAACGCAAGGTGAACTACCGAAACACGCACAAATTTCAAAGCTGTTAATGGTACAAAGAACATTTGCAACGGCTTGTGATACTACGTGGACAAAATGCATTACACAACGGCGATATTTGATCAAGATGCCACAAGACTGTTATTCAGCTAAGCATTCTCAGCCGGGGGACTAGCTTAAAGTTCGAAGCATTCATCAACATTCTATACATGTAAAAAACAAACAGTCTTATTAAAATAATCTGGTATTAACCAGGGTAGTAGTCTTATCTTGCGGGAAAAAGTTAATTAAACGCGTCAATATTGGTATGATCATGGGTCACAATACTGGTGCACGTTTGATTAAAGTTGTGTTTGCTAAGTGGGGAAAGTCCACGTGTAACGTAGTTGCAATAAGCATTGATCAACTTATTTGCTTTGAGGTATAAACTAGGTGCGGATCTGGGTATTTCTAAGTCGGGGGGACGCAAATGATAGGTTTGATTTTTTGTCCTGGTACCCAGGTGACGGCACACAGGCGTGGTTAAAAATTAACATTAGTCCGACGTTTTCAAGGGCCAAGCCGCGAATCATCTGGAGAGGTCGGGGGGGACGGTCCCCCAGAAAATATTATAGTTTTAAAGGCTCAAAATTGCATTATCAGCAATCTCTGGGAGGTATTTTACCCGCATACTGTTTTTATCTCCTAACCTTTGGAAACAGCAGCAATGTGCTAAATTTTATTAGAAGTTCTTGTTAGATGACCAACTTTAATAAGTCCGGGCATGAGACATCGAGACAACGCCAGTATCGTGCAAAACGCGGCTCAAGTTACGCTTACCTTAAACAGCTTATTAGTTTGTTCAATCTACGAGGTAGAATTTACATCTGTTACGTTTACCCTACTAAAAAATGCATGCCATCATGTTTAGAGACCAACAGGATCTAAATAGTCTTGGGGGCGGGCTGGTGACGAAGTCGGAAAACACAGACAGGGAAACATCATCATTATTTTTCAAATGAATTTACATGCTCTTTACCTGCCCTCCAAAGAAAACATCAAATTATATGACTCCTCTTAACGCTAACAAACTCACAATCCACCCAGAAAAAAGTAAGCTTATTCTATTTCACACACGTCGAAAGAAATAAACCATTACGATCTGGGGATTACTCCAAATAATACTTCTATATCACGCGGTCAAAATAACAAGTTCTTGGGCATTATAATTCACGAAAATCTTTCCTGGAAACCACACATTGATATAGTCTGTACCAGAAGTCCCAGAGTGATTGATGTGCTCTGTAAATCCGGTCAGTACCTTGCCTCTGTGACCATCTTGATTTTATACAATTTCCTCTTTTTACCATATACCACATTAACTATTGTAACATTATCTAGGCATCCACTCATTCCTCAAATATTAAACTTCTTGCTCTACTTCAAAAGAAATAGGTTCTTATCATCATTTATTCAGTACGACGTACTCACACAAAACCTCTTTTCCATGTACTTAGTACTTTACCAATTTCATCTATTTATAGGCTCCAAACCTCTTGTTTTGTCTTTTCCCATATTAACAAATTATTGCCAACTCCTTTATCTTCTCTCGTACAACTAAATTTTCAATGCCGTGATCATTTTACCCGTGGTAGGTCTAATTTGCATAAACATTTGCAAAATATCAATTTGCAATTCACTTCCAAGCACCCTATATTTGGAATAGTATACCGCTCTTCGTTCGAAATTCACCATCTCAAATTTCAAAAGGAAACTATGGAACAATAGAGTTTTAGAGGGGTTTTTTTAATTACAATATCTTATAATATCATTATTCATCTGATCACTCTTTTATTAATTGAAGCGCACTAAGTTACCATCAAATTTTTACTTGTTTTCAATTTTATTCTAATTATACTCACGTAGCTAGTCTATTCTTGTAAAAATACCATTTGGTTTCTCGCATCTTCACTGCTGACCAAAAGCCATTTAAGCCTCTGGCTTTGGCCTTCCTGTTAACCTTTATTAATTTCGACTCATTTAAATAAAAATAAAAAAAGTAATCATCCATGTCTACATATTATATAATTCAATTTCTTGTTAGTTACGTGAATCGACTCGAATCGTGATTCAAATTCATAATAATAATCGAAATGAATGACCAGAGAAGACGAAAGCCTAAATAAACTCTTGTCGCCAGTTAATGGACTATATGTTTACTGATCGAAATATTATGTTTTCTCGAGTGTTTGAGAGTAATTCCATTTTCCCTCTTCGATTATTTACGAACCGGATTATTTACGAATTTTGTTGGTTTGATTCCCTAATCTTTTAAATGCGGTCTCGTCTTCAACCGACGAAACGGTTATCTTAGAATTTGCTCTTCATACTACATTTTCCCTGACATATATATATTTCAAGCTGTTTACCAACTTTAGTTCACAGCACTTTGCTAACACACATCACTTTTCACGTCTTAGATAAAAAATACATCTTTTGCTGTTCAGTATCATTAACGCCAACCCGAAACTCATTAATGTAAAAATACATTCATTTTGTTGAAACGACATTCATTTACGCTTTTGTCATGTTCAATCAAAACTTTTGGATAAAAAGTAACATTCATTAGGACGGATAACAAACATTTGCATGAAATGACATTCCATAGTGCCGACTACTATACATTTGAATTGAGAATAAAATTTCAATTACACACGACGCTTGTCCAGTACTTCTGTTGCAGGCCGATTTAAGGTTGTATGAAATCCTTACATGTAATTTCAAACTGTGAACGAGCTTTAGTTTACAGTTCCTTTCAGACACGCATCAACTTTCATGTATTCACGATTAAAGCTTGCTTGCAATACTGCCGCGTATGTTACCTTGGATCGCGAAATATTTTTTTGTCTAACAAATGAAATTTGATGTGTGTTAGCAAAGTGCTGTGAACTAAAATTGGTAAACAGCTTGAAGTAAGCAGCTCGAAATATACATGTAAGGAAAAATGTGCTGGAGGCAAATTTTAAAATAACCGCTTAAGTAGGGTGAAGACGAGACCACGTTTAAGAGATTAGGGAATCAAACTATCGAAATTCGTAAATAAACGGATGAACGTAGAGGCTTCCAATAACGAGAGGTTGAAAAGCCTTTTGTGCGATCAATTAAGACGTACGTCGAAGAAAGAAAGAATGGATCTACTCTCCAACACACCAGAAAACAATATTTCGATGACTAAACATATAGTCCTGACAAGGACTCAGCAGAGCGGAACGTGGTCAGCAGAGCGACAAATGGCAAAATTGCTCGACATAACGGCGAAATAACAGATGTTTGAACTGTCCAAAGAACCAAATTCAGTTTATTTACAAATTTTGATACTTTTATTTCCCGATCAATTTCGGGATTCCACATAACCTCACATCGACCTTGCAGCGAGTGGACAAATGTCTTTTGCGTAATTGAAATAGTATTCTCTGTAATGTATAGTAGAATGATGCCAATGGTTGGCAGTTGGCGCTAATGAACTCCCTTTGTTACAACTGGTTGCTTATGGACGCTAATGAATATTACTTTTCATGCAAAGATTTTAATTGAACATAATAAAAGCGTTAATGAATGTCGATTTAGTAAAATGAATGCATTGTCTCGTTAACGAGTTTGGCGTTAATATCAGTATATTTTCTGGTAATGAACAGCAAAAGGTGTAAAATAACCGCTAATGTTTTTGGCACTACTCAACGAAACTGTCTATGATTGTGCCGACAGTAAAGACGGGCATCTTGGCAAAGAAGGATTGTGAAGCTATACATGTCTTTATTACCTCTCTCATTGTATTCCCTTCTGGGCAGTCCTGTAGCTCTGTAAGCTTAAAAATAAAACTTGCATCAAGGTGAACTCCTTTGATATACAATATTTAAAACTAGACCTTTCAAAATTATCTATAAAAGTTTAGTAAAAATTTCAGTCGGTTTCTACTGTTTTTTATCGGGAATGTATCATGTATTTACAATCAAACACTCAAAACCAACGGAACTTTGATATTTTACAGCACAAGTGGAGGTTAATAAATAGAATTGAATTGCTGATTATGAATTCATGGCTTGTATCTGTGCAAAACCTAAGGTTTTATACGAACATAGACAGCAAATTGTCAGTCAGTAAATAGGTTTAACTCACCGCAAATGGATGTTAGCTATATAATATTTACAATAAAAGCAAATATAGAAGAGATTCAAATACCCAAAATCGTTCACAGAATTTAGAATTACGTACAGATTACTTAAATTATCGCACCATTAACACATCTGCAAATTCAATTAAAATTAAAACAGCAGCAAAAGTTTCCACTTGTTCCAGCTGAGTTGGTTCTTTGCAGATTTTCCTGTTTGGAATTTTATCCGTTGTTTAGCTTTGGTTACTTGTACGGCGTTTAAGCTGTACATCAGGAACTAGAACAATCCTGACTGCTTTCTTGTCTATACTAAGGGTGACATCGCTGGTTCCTTTCCCATTGGTGATACCTTGTATCTAAAGTACCTACGGTCTAAATCCGGACATCTTCCAAACTATGTAATTGTGGTAGCTTGGTGTATATATATACATATGATTTTATGCGCGTTCTCAAGCAGTCTTACTCAGAAAACTTTCTGAGTCCCTGACGGGAGTCGAACCCGTAACCTTCTGATCGCCGGTGAGATGCTCTAACCTTTGAGCCACATTGACTCAGCCGGTGAGCAAAGGTTACATTTATGTACTGGTTCGTAATGATGGTAACATATGTACTGCCAGTCTGCAAGTCTCGATTATTACCATCATTACGAACCAGTGTATAAATGTAACCTTTGCTCACCATCTGAGTCAGTGTAGCTCAATGGTTAGAGCATCTCCCGACGATCAGGAGGTTACGGTTCGATTCCCGTCAGGGACTCAGAACGTTTTTCTGAGTAAAACAGCTTGAGAACGCGCATAAAATCTTCCAGAATGTTTGAATACATGTTGTATGATTGCCGTTCTCTACGTTTTCCATGGCGTGCAGCCTGTTTGCTTTCAAAACTTTTAAAGTCACTTCATGAAAGTAAAAATTCTTTCATTCGCGTGTGAAAGACTATCCATCATGTCATGATTTTACAACATTATATTATGAAAAATACAGTTGGGAGTGTCTCTTCTTAATGAACTCTTTTGCATAAGATCACTATTGTAAGGTACTATTAAATTGAAAGATCTCATAAGAATTTCTCATGTTAAAACCTTGTCAAATTTTTTATAAGTAAGTTGTTCTAACCTCCGCGTAAACCTCAGTTCTTGGTAATTAGAACTCTGACTAAAAAAAAGAAAGGCATAGATGAATGTCTAGATCTCTTGTTCTCCCTTTCCTGCATAATTACTGTCCTATTTGATGCCTTCTTACTTTTATCCCTAATTCAACCCAATTTGGAGCGTGATGTAATTCCACATACAATTGCCCAAATGTGTCCAAATTTATCAGGATTATCGAACGAGCTCGTCCGTGCATTAAGGGATGTGTACATTAAAAGACCGCTCCGTTTAAAACTCACAAGCAAGAGTTTTCTCTCTCAGGACAGGGGCTCACGCCTTAAGTGAGGATATTCCAAACTTCAATTTCTAAAGCGTCTTATTACTGATTCAATTGAAATTATTCGGGCACCAAACCCCAGCAGAATCTCTTTGTAAGCAGTGCAGAATGATATGTAGCCTATGTCACTAGTTTCCGCGACCACAAACTAGAATTGGACTGGTTGGCCTCGCTTTTTTTTAACTTGATCAGTGATTGTGGGGAATGCACTCTATAACTTTACCCATCATCCATTGCTCTGTGTAGACTTGAATTCAGCGTTGAAATTTCAGCATTCTAGAGCGGACTCATTTTAATCTCTGTTTTAGTATTCGGTTTTGTTATCGACCGTCATGTCGATCAGACTGAAAGTCATCCCCCAAAATTAGAGTTATCCATACGGCCGAGAGTTAGGCATGTCTTAAAATTTTACTTTCAAAGTTTCCTTTACGATAGTCGTAAAAAAACCACTGCATGCCCTCCGTATGATGAAAGTATGTTCTCAAGAACGATAATTAACGAGCGAGTGTTCCATGGCAACAGTTGAGAGGACATAACTGACGATTTATGTCGCCAGTTATTGGATTTTTGTAAATTTTTCTTACCTGATTTTAATGTCCACAAGAGTGATGACATTGACGTAGGTATAAAACTGACATAAAACTATTATGCTAACGATACCATCAAAAATCTCATAGCTAGTAGAGGATTTCTTGTGAATTTCGCCCACAGAAATGAAAAAACTCCAAAATTACAAATGGCAGCTGAAAAGACAGTCAGGCGTCTGGCATATATAGATTAAATAATCGGCAATGAGATGCTCTAAACAACAAAGAAGTCTGGCTTCGCTTAGCAACGTACACTATACTTATAGTATTGTATTAAAAGTACTCGTTACGATTCTTACGCCTTCTTTGATTTGATAACAAGATTAAGGAGCCCATAAAAATACCTCCAAATGATTGAATTTTCTAACTTAAAAGATTCTGAAAGACAGAAGTTAACTGTTCGTCAGAGTACTTGAGGTTTCTCTAAGTTGTTTAATTTGCGATGCTGTTTATCGGAAGTGGAATATTAGATTAGACGAAACTCGCTTCTTGAAAACCCAAACAAGTGTAAGTATATTTATATTTTGCTGTCAAGATTCAATCTTTTTACTTATTTGTGAAACAATATGCATTTGTAGGCTGACTAAACGCCAAAGTTTGATATTCAATTAAATGGGTTCAATATCCCTAAATTCTTAAGCTCTGATCAAACTGTCGAAAGTAGTTTGATGTGGTGCCCAACATTGTTGGACAAAAGCTATCCGACGTTATTCGAGAAGGTTGGCACAACACTCTCAAGCTTCGTCCAGATAAAAACAGTTGGGCAAGTGCGACATAACAAGGTAAGACAAACCATCAAATAATGATTTATGCGGCAATGCTGAACTGTTTTGTCTATTATTGTTTAATAGTTTCGCCAGCTTTTTCAGGAATTAAGGTACAGAATGATGTTGTCATTATTCAAAGATAGCCAACTCCTGATTCGGGGATGATTTTATGATACTTCAATCTTATGAGTTGCAGCTTGTCAAGCAAACTGCCCCATGTTTTCAAATACCACTCCGGAGTACATGGTAAAACAAACTAACTCGTCTAGAAGAACAGTCAGACTAGCCCATGATTGAAAAAATTAAATATGCGTATATATGAGCAGGTGTATTTTTTCCTTCCCAAAGCTGCGAAATCAGTTAACGTCCGTAAGTGTAGTTCATTCCTAATTTTTTTCAATTGATTGTTTTGGAATGTTCTCTGTCTATACCGCTCAATGTCAGGCAGCGGAATTCAACCAAGGAAATTAGGGTCATATTGAATATTAAGTTGAGGTTTCTTTGATGTCGACTCAAGGTTATGCGAACTCATATGTAAACGGTCGATTGAAAGTTGAGGTCGATCTCAACAATTACGTGATGTTGTTTATCTAACCAATATTACTCCGTCTTACAATATGTAGTAAGCACACTGGATATTTATTCTGATTTAGCCTATACCTGTCGGGGTTTGGGATTATACGACGAAATCTTTGGTCGAAGTATATTTTGGTCAAATACCTTTTAATCAGATAGCTGATAAGGCAGGAATTTCGTCGGAAGAAGAGTTGTGACAAAATCACTTTAAGCCTCTCTACAGATGTGCTGAGATGTGTGAGGGAGAAGCAGGCGATAAATAATGTGAGGTGCGCATGATTAATATTTAAACGGGAACAAGCACATTTTAGATAGTTAGTAAAAAAGGTTCTAATAGCCAACGCGTTTTCTATGGTGAAATTAATGATTTCATGCTCAATATTAACGGAAGTAATAAGAGTCTTTCGTATTAACTTATCTACATGCAATAAAATCCAGAACCAGCCGACAACTTTAGCAAATATAGGAAGAAACAAACTCCGAACAATAATACCATCTTGATAACTCAAGATATGAGTTAAAATCAAGAGAATTACAATGAAATTGTGATATTTCGTCTTTATTTCAAAGACATCATCAGACAGACTAATTACAAGAACATTGCCAGGATCTATATATACAAGGGTAGCGATGACATCATCGCTGAGGAAGAGAACTTATCGGATATCTATTTACAGGATGGACGCTAATTAATCATTAACATGTCATCGCTGAACTGACAGACTGTGGAGAAATATGTGAAAACAATTAGATAAAAAGAGAGAGTTCTTTAGTGGCCTTAAGACCAGAATTCAATTCTGGTTCATTAAATTTCATGTTAAGAGCTTCAATAATTAAAAGCTTATTTGTGGCTATCGAATTGCTCGAATAAAGAAATTTTGTAGTTATTAAAGATAAGATTTTAAATTTTTAGCAAGCGTACTTTGAAAAAAAACGTACTTTGAAAAGACTTATTTTGGATTGTTGCAGCAAAACCACTTTTTCATTTAATAACCAATTATTTGAACAAACTGACGGTGTCTCAATGGGATGCTCACTTGGCCCTGTCCTAGCCAATATCATATTAACAGAATTTGAGAAGATTCTTGCTTCCGACCTTATCGGTTCCGGTATCATTAAATTTTACAAACGTTATGTCGATGATACGCTCGTTCTTATCAAACCACGTAACATTCCGACAGTTCTTACCAAGTTTAACCAGTTTGACAAAAATTTGAAATTCACAGTCGACACGTTTCCTGATGGATTGGTGCATTTCTTAGACATTAAAATTTCACAAGACGGTACGGACGTATACCGTAAAGATACACATACTGGCCAATATAGTGATAACTTTGGGTGAAGCAACTACCTGAAATATACGAAAAGAAACTTCGAGCGAAGGCCCTTCGTCGGGAAGTAAGTAGGGTGGGTCGGGAAAACAACATGAGCTTTTATATTCTTGAATACAAAAGCGATCACGTGATAAAAATAGACCAATAAGATGGATTTGGTAAAAACAAAGTATAAACAAAAAATGTAAATCACATAACAGAATATATTAAGGACGAAACTAGGTTATAATTACATAGTATGCGGATAAACAAGAACAAAATGGAAAAGGTTAGTAATACAGATACAATAAACTAACATCGGGCCTAGACAAATAGACTTAAACATAAGAAAAACGCTCATTAATACCATGGGGGTGGACGGTGCCGAATTTGGAAACGAGACGCATTTCATGTCTTTTGCGGCTATCATTGCTACCAGAAATGTGACAGAGGGCTCGAATTTTCATATCTGAAACACTGTGATTACCAGCATTGAAATTTCTGGCAACAGGCTGGTTAGCATCGCCACCAATGACAGCGCGGCGGTGCTCACCAAACCTTGTCCTCAAAAGTCTTCCAGTTTCTCCAATGTAAAGCATGCCACATCTACTGCATGAGATGCAGTAAATGAGATGGGAGGAGGTGCACGTGAAATGGTGCTTGATATGATACTTAGATTTAGGTGCCAGAATAGTGGTGGAAGAATCTACGAAGTTACAAGTTTTACATTGACCCACACCACAAGGAAACGTGCCGTTGTGTGACGACGAATCCTGTGGTGGGGAGCTATGGACTAGGGTTTCACAAATATTTTTGCTGTGTCGAAAAGGGACTAGGGGGTTACTGGAGAAAATGGAAGATGTTTCACAGTAGTTTTTCAGGATGTGATAATTCTTCCTAATGACATCTCGAACTTTGAAATTAAAAGGATGATAAGTTAGAACTAGGGGAATTTTGTTATTAGTAGTGACATTAGACACATGGTCTCTAAGGGTCTCAGATCGGGGAATTTGGGAGGCCTTTGAAAAGGCAGTGTCTAAAAGAGAGGTGGGATAGCCACGTTGGACAAAAAAGTTTCTCATTTCCAGACTTTTTGCTTGAAATTCTTCATCTTCACTGCATAAGTGGCGAAGACGAAGGAACTGAGAGAAGGGAATCGACCTCTTGGTGTGGTTGGGGTGGGAAGAGGAAAATAGAAGATAGCTGTGGGAGTCAGTAGGCTTGTAGAATACAGAAGTAACAAGTTTATTGGCATTGATCGTTACGAGTATATCTAAGAATGATACACTGGTCTCACTGATCTCCCAAGATTAGAACATATCCCCAAGCTTAGGCCCAAAATGCCATCCAACCTCACTGATACTGAATTTAGTGCCCTTCGATCACTTCGTGCTAAGGATGAAATTGTTATCAAGCCAGCTGATAAGGGTGGTGCTTTGGTTGTTCGGAGGGCTGACTTATATCGCAATGAAGTTCACAGGCAACTGAGTGACACTGCTTTTTACAGCAGGGTTGACAGGGATTTGACTTCCACCCACCAAACCACCATCTCTAACATTATCCACAACTTTATCACCACTGGTGATCTTCCTGAAATTGCCAAGAATCTTATTACCACCACACCTCGCACACCTGTCATGTATTTCCTGCCTAAAATTCACAAACCTAACACTCCAAGTAGACCCATTGTCTCTGCCGGGTGGTTGTTCCACCTAGCTCATCTCCAGTTATCTTGATCATGTCATGGCACCCTTGGTTAGGGACTTACCATCTTATATCAAGGATACCAAACATGCTCTCCAAATCTGTCAAAACATTCATTTTCATGGCACTCACAAATTCATTTTCACCATGGATGTCAAATCCTTGTACACTGTGATCCCGCATCATGATGGTTTAAGGGCCCTTAAATTCTTTCTAGATAAGCGTCCCAACCAGGAGCCGTCTACTTCTGTTTTGATCCGACTGGCTGAGTTGGTGCTCACCTTCAACAATTTCTCCTTTGATGGTGAGCATTACCAACAAATAAAGGATGTAGCCATGGGAACCAAAATGGGTCTCAACTATGCCAATTTGTTTGTTGGTTTTGTGGAAAAACAAATCTTTGAACAATATACTGATCCGTTACCTGATTACCTGGGTAGATACATCGATGACTGTCTTGGTACAGCATCTTGTTCCCGTATCGAATTGGAGCATTTTATTAACTTTGTTAATAATTTCCATCCAGCATTACAGTTGACATGGGAGATCAGTGAGACCAGTGTATCATTCTTAGATATACTCGTAACGATCAATGCCAATAAACTTGTTACTTCTGTATTCTACAAGCCTACTGACTCCCACAGCTATCTTCTATTTTCCTCTTCCCACCCCAACCACACCAAGAGGTCGATTCCCTTCTCTCAGTTCCTTCGTCTTCGCCACTTATGCAGTGAAGATGAAGAATTTCAAGCAAAAAGTCTGGAAATGAGAAACTTTTTTGTCCAACGTGGCTATCCCACCTCTCTTTTAGACACTGCCTTTTCAAAGGCCTCCCAAATTCCCCGATCTGAGACCCTTAGAGACCATGTGTCTAATGTCACTACTAATAACAAAATTCCCCTAGTTCTAACTTATCATCCTTTTAATTTCAAAGTTCGAGATGTCATTAGGAAGAATTATCACATCCTGAAAAACTACTGTGAAACATCTTCCATTTTCTCCAGTAACCCCCTAGTCCCTTTTCGACACAGCAAAAATATTTGTGAAACCCTAGTCCATAGCTCCCCACCACAGGATTCGTCGTCACACAACGGCACGTTTCCTTGTGGTGTGGGTCAATGTAAAACTTGTAACTTCGTAGATTCTTCCACCACTATTCTGGCACCTAAATCTAAGTATCATATCAAGCACCATTTCACGTGCACCTCCTCCCATCTCATTTACTGCATCTCATGCAGTAGATGTGGCATGCTTTACATTGGAGAAACTGGAAGACTTTTGAGGACAAGGTTTGGTGAGCACCGCCGCGCTGTCATTGGTGGCGATGCTAACCAGCCTGTTGCCAGAAATTTCAATGCTGGTAATCACAGTGTTTCAGATATGAAAATTCGAGCCCTCTGTCACATTTCTGGTAGCAATGATAGCCGCAAAAGACATGAAATGCGTCTCGTTTCCAAATTCGGCACCGTCCACCCCCATGGTATTAATGAGCGTTTTTCTTATGTTTAAGTCTATTTGTCTAGGCCCGATGTTAGTTTATTGTATCTGTATTACTAACCTTTTCCATTTTGTTCTTGTTTATCCGCATACTATGTAATTATAACCTAGTTTCGTCCTTAATATATTCTGTTATGTGATTTACATTTTTTGTTTATACTTTGTTTTTACCAAATCCATCTTATTGGTCTATTTTTATCACGTGATCGCTTTTGTATTCAAGAATATAAAAGCTCATGTTGTTTTCCCGACCCACCCTACTTACTTCCCGACGAAGGGCCTTCGCTCGAAGTTTCTTTTCGTATATTTCAGGTAGTTGCTTCACCCAAAGTTATCACTATATTGGCCAGTATGTGTATCTTTACGGTATACGTCCGTACCGTCTTGTGAAATTTTAATGTCTAAGAAATGCACCAATCCATCAGGAAACGTGTCGACTGTGAATTTCAAATTTTTGTCAAACTGGTTAAACTTGGTAAGAACTGTCGGAATGTTACGTGGTTTGATAAGAACGAGCGTATCATCGACATAACGTTTGTAAAATTTAATGATACCGGAACCGATAAGGTCGGAAGCAAGAATCTTCTCAAATTCTGTTAATATGATATTGGCTAGGACAGGGCCAAGTGAGCATCCCATTGAGACACCGTCAGTTTGTTCAAATAATTGGTTATTAAATGAAAAAGTGGTTTTGCTGCAACAATCCAAAATAAGTCTTTTCAAAGTACGTTTTTTTTCAAAGTACGCTTGCTAAAAATTTAAAATCTTATCTTTAATAACTACAAAATTTCTTTATTCGAGCAATTCGATAGCCACAAATAAGCTTTTAATTATTGAAGCTCTTAACATGAAATTTAATGAACCAGAATTGAATTCTGGTCTTAAGGCCACTAAAGAACTCTCTCTTTTTATCTAATTGTTTTCACATATTTCTCCACAGTCTGTCAGTTCAGCGATGACATGTTAATGATTAATTAGCGTCCATCCTGTAAATAGATATCCGATAAGTTCTCTTCCTCAGCGATGATGTCATCGCTACCCTTGTATATGTAGATCCTGGCAATGTTCTTGTAATTAGTCTGTCTGATGATGTCTTTGAAATAAAGACGAAATATCACAATTTCATTGTAATTCTCTTGATTTTAACTCATATCTTGAGTTATCAAGATGGTATTATTGTTCGGAGTTTGTTTCTTCGTACATGTTTGTTTCTTCCTATATATGCATTACGCATGCATTTATATGTTATGATATACATTTAATATAACTCTGTCTCGTTCTTTCATTGAAGTATCTTATACGTAAGCTGGGGCTCGTAATAGTGACCTTTTTAAACGTTTAAATAATTGATCTGACTTCCGACAGAGCATTTGCGTTCTTGTAGGATTGCATGTTCAATTTTAGGTCAAGTTTTGACTCAACAATTTGTGCATAGATTTTATTCAAAATATGCAAACACAGAAACTTTTCTGATCTGGTTTCATTTTCAAAAAGGGAAAAAGAGGCTTGTCCATGAAGGATCAAAACGCTGTCTATAACATCATACATAACTTGGACAAAAAATAATTTCGTTCATTAGAAGTATCAAATGAAATCAAAATATACTTGAACTAACTGGTTATTTTTGTCAATCATTACATGCAAATAATACTTTCATAACTAATGTTTTCATATCAGTGCAAGCGGTATATTCATATATTTACGTTTGCTATCATGAACACCCAGTATAGTACCCCTTGAAACAAAATTTATAATCAAATTGAAAAGTATAAAAATAATACCACAATCTTTCAACAGTATAGGTCGACCAGGCTTGGACTGACCATTGTGCCATCGTACCGTAGAACAAAAGTCAGCCACTGTTCGGTGGCGCGATGGTGCGATGGTGCGATGGCCAGTCCAAGCTTCGTTTCCATTAAGGAACCAATATGGTTCTTAGAAGAATCGGTTTAAACGTGGTACTGCTGCGCTATTTCCCCTAGAAGGCATCGAATTTATTCGTTCCCAGACAATCTCTCACTATGATAGAGTCATTCACTTATCACTGAGACACACTTGTCCTATTATATTTTTGCCATTTGAAACCTTGTTACTTGTTTCAATATTTCAACAATCCTTCAACAAGTTGGTGAAAAGTTATTTTAGTTTATGAAGTTTCTATGTGTGATGTGTGGATTGTTACCGACATGATCTATTGACTTTTTTTGCAAATAGACGACAAGTAGCAAGCTATCAAGTTAATATCCATACACAATAAGCTGTGAATTATGTAAGGAGGGGAAACTTGTCAAAGTCTTTTATTGCAATATTTTTTGGGCAGGAAATGAGTAACCTATAAAATGCAATTGAGAAATCACCAGTCATTCATTCCAAATGAAGTAATATATTAGTTAAACACGATCCACAACGAACCAAATGTAACATTTTTGTACTGATATACTGCCTTCGCCTGCAGGTTTTCATTCAACAGGTAATTATTTCCCATAAAAAGTATTTGTCGCACAAATATGAATGAATATGCGTGAATGAAATTTACATGTGAACTTGAGTCAGGCTATTGAAAATTTTATGTAAAATAACTGTCCGATTTTTTTATTAGGAATTTCAATATGCAAATATATCTATTTTTAAAATCTCGCACGTCGCATGTTGTGGCTAAGATTTTCATTTCAGAGTAATAATTTAACAGATTTGAAAAAAAAATTTAGAGGAACATACTACACATTTTGCTGTTCATTACCAGAAAATATACCATAATTAACGCCAGCCTCAAACTCATTGACACGAAAATACATTCATTTTATCCAGTTGGCATTCATAAGCATAGATACGCAACCATTTGCATCGAAGGGCATTCCATGGCGCCAACAGATGACCATTAACACCATTCTGTTATACATGAAGGATAATAAAATTTCAATTACGCAAGACATTTCTTGTGTCTAATTTTTCGCTCCTCAGGAACATAAGGGCTGGTCAAATAAAGCAGGCAGGCCCAGTTAACTGAGTTGGCTAGGGAAAACATGGTTGCTTAAACTTTTGTGATTACATGGGAAATTCCATCCCGGGGTACCTTTGATATTTGCATGGGAAAGAAAGAGAAGTATGTTTTCCCCAACATTCCTTTTGCTAGTGTTTCCCAAGTTTCTTCGTGAATCTGGCTTTCTTGCCACCCTGATACTTCAACTGCACTGTTTGCTATACTTGTACGTAACTTACCGATACCATGTAAATGAAAAGTTAGTGATATATTACGCAACAAAGCAATGTGTCGTTGAAAGGAAAGCAAAGTACATGATGATGAGAAAACGTGTCATAAAAAAGCGATCAAAATGGACAAATCATGGAAGAACTGGTGGTCGAATATGGAACATCTCCATTCGACGAGGGTGAGAATTTTGTAGGTCTAAAGAACGGTTCACCGAACTTTGTAAAGAACTTCGACCTTATATCTACCCTGGCATATCGCCTGATGTCACATTGCCTCTAGAAGAAACAATTTGATACATCAATGCACAGTGCTTTATCAACACATCTCTGTCCAAAGTAACTTTACATTCGTGATAGAGAGAATGTAGAAAAATGAAAATTCCTCATAGAGACAAATAAAGTTGCTCTTAGAGAAAGAAAATTTGGCATGATTCAAACGTGTGGGTGTGTTAATGGGACCCACATTCCCATTCAAAGGCCCAGTCGACTCAAAAGATTATTTTGATTACAAAACGTTTTTCGCAATGAATCTTCAAGCTTTGTGCGGCTACTGGGGTATTTTCATGCATGTTGACTGCCGATAGCAGTGTTCTGTCCATGACACAAATATATTCTCAAATACTTTCGTGCACAGTTTACTGAAGTTCCCTCCTATACCTTAGCACAATTACGTCAGAAAAAGTTGCAAAACGGATCATGAGGTAATTTTCAATAACTTATCAGTATCCACCAGAAATCCAGATGAATTCGCCGTTCTCAAATTGAAAAAAAGAAAAACTGGATCTGGAAGTCGTCCTAAGAATTATAACAGCATGCCTTGCCATCCATAATTTTTGTGAGCTTTATAATAATGATATTGATGAAGGTGCCGTCACAAGTCAAGTTTCTAGAAACAGGATGAAGGAGAATGCATACAGAAATACCACAGCGCTAGCCGTAGTATAACAACAGAAGAAACATCTTGCCGGAAAACGGTTATACAGTATGAGATTGCTATAATCCTTTTCGGGTAAGATGCCTTGCCTTCAGCAGTAAAATCGTCTGGCGTTAGCTAGTGTAAAATAATATTTGACTGATCTTGTCGGTGACCAGTTAATCGAAGTTTCTAAACGATTATGCTAAATGCTAAACAATTATGTTAAATGGACCTTTTCATATTAACGATTCGTTGGTGCAGCAGGGTTTTTAAATATAAAGAGAAACTAGCCAAAGTACTCTACATATGATTCTGGCCAGGGAAACAATCAGGCAAAAGTGACTTTTATTCGTATGAAAGACAAATGCAGGTCAAAATTGATCGACTAAAGCCAAATTGTTTCAATCTTGATCAACTGGTGACTAACATTCAAAGAAAAGAATACAGTATCTTTTATGTAAAACCCATTCTTCAAATCCTTTCTTACCTCTCACTCTATTTAACATGTAACAACACGAGAAGGAAAACCTGAACAAGTAAACCAAACCAAAATAGAGATGCATACGCGCTTAAAGCCAACTGAACTGTTAAGTAATCTTGCATATATTCGGTTCATTTACTGAAATCTGATCGGATTTAGAAAAATCTGAAAATCACGTCACCACTGCGCCAGGAATGTAACTTTCGGGATCGAAAAACTGAGAGTCGCTGCCCGTGCTTTCCAACTGTCTCAAAAAATTTTTTAGTAAATTTTTCAGCCCTCTAAAATGCAGCTTGGAGAAGTGAACTTTATGTGCTTAAGTAAGTTGACTTTTAAGAGTAAAACTGTCTCTTAATTAACATGTAAAAGTTCGACAAAAATGAGGAAAATTAACAATGGTCATGAATGTTAAATTCTGATCATTTCTTATTGCTGATATATTAATAAAAGGAACAAGCATGCATTGAACATTGTTATACATTTGACCATTATACGGGCATCTAAAAAACACAGAAAATACCGTAAATATAAAACATTACAAAATATGGAGGGATTGAGGTCTTGTGAATACGTTCTCTGACCAAACTTTTTATTGTTTAAATATCAAGTCCACATTTGGGTCCACAAACAAGATAAGATAAAGTGACAAAATGACTGTGGTTTGACCAAGAGAAGCACATGTGTTACAGCGGGCTTGACAGCAAGAAAAAGTGCCGGCTAGCAACATGACTCCTTCCTTGTCTAGATGCTATACCTGTTCCCAGAACACGTTTTATTCCCTGACGAAGTGCCTTTGCTCATGAAGTTAGGATTCTTTGCCGTCGGTGACAGCAGTTACCAACCTTCGAACTTTATACGTTATTTAACACTATCAACGCAATATCATATTTATCCCATGTAACAGAATAGTATATTACATATGATACCCATACAGATGCACACCTAGAATGCAGATATCATCCTACACAGTATAAACTGTCAGATGTAAGAACTCTCATTAACAGACCTTATAAAATACTATCGACCAGTCAGGGCAAACGTAAAGAAGGGAAACATGACATTCAAGTTTTAAAGGACAATGAATACCATTTGAAATTTATTAGGAAATGTGACATTAAAAGAAAATCAGAAATACTGGATTCTCGTGGCGACTCAAATGATCATATTATCATCAATAATGAGAAAAACAATTCGTTTCGGCCGATGAATCTAGATTTGTCATTTTACTACAGATTGAAGGAGTTTCCGGAAAAAAATTAGAAGTTGTTTTCAACCACTTTTATTACCATGGAAACAAGAAAAACCCTTAATATTACCCTACCAGCTTAAACTTTCATTTCCTGTTCTCCAAGAATTTGAGTTAAGCAGCATAACCACTCTAGAGTTATGTGCAAGGAAAGCATGAGGTTAGCCTAAACCCGCGAAACTGTGTTCAGCCACTTTAGTGAGGTTGAAGATAATGACAATGGTAATTCATAACAAAAACAGGGAGGAATATCATAACCTAGTCTTTTTAAATTAACAATTAGATTATTCCCTCTCGATTTCTAGGAGGTGATAGTTGACTCGGACTTCGCCCTCGTAGAAATCACCTCATTGAAATCGAGAGCGAATAATCTAATTGTTTTAATGGAAACAGACTTTGCAAAGAACATTTTTCGTCTTCTTTGGGACTGCACTTTCAAGTAAGCATTCTATTTCGTCTTCAGAAACTTCACAAAAACGAGAGGCGGAAGCCATTTTCTCTACTCGTTATCTATCGACGAATAGATAGCGAGTAGCGTAGCCAATCAGAATGCAGCATTTGCAATAGTACTCGACCAAGTTTCTACTAATATCAGTTAAGACACAAGCAAAAATTATGCTAACACCTCGAAGTACGCTTGAAAAAAAAATTGGTTGGAGTTTGTTTTTCAAATGCCATTCACAATGTTTAATCAAGTTAAAAGACTAAATTGTTTTTCTTTCTCTTCTGCTCACAAGTACGTATACCGGTTCCGAGTCTTTTTGCTTGACATGACTGCCTTTACTAAAGAATAACCGACGTTATAATTTTTGTAGAACGAGCTCATTTCTGGAAATTGTTCGAAAAAGAGATTTTCTGAGGCCTGTGGGCATGAATTTCTGGGATTTGTGAGAGCTTAAGCATAAGATCCTGAAATATTAAACTGCAGTACGATAAATCACGAGTTTTCTGCTAAAGTACTACTTAACAATAATATTAAGTTTCGTAGTTGCTGAGCAGTTATGCTCCTTGCAAAATTCCGAGTTCTTAAACAGGTTTTAGTGATGAATTGCAGAAGTTTTGATATATCAAACGTTAAACTCGAAGATTAGTCAAGTTACGAATGACAAACTCGCTCTTTACCAGATATTCAACTTAGTAATAATTAGCTAACAGTACATTAGACCCTTCAAAATGTTATTCACTAGTGTATTTGTTTTATTTCATGTAGAGAAGAGCATCTAAGTCTATGAGAAATGAGTGTCATCGCTAATTGGGAAATCTGCAAAAAAAACTTAACCAATTTAACAGATGAAGAATTTGACAAAGTTTTCAACATCGAAGGCTTTTGTGACCCGATCACGAATGAAAGTGACAAAAATGCTCCGAATCAAGATACTCCTACAGCAATCTTGGTGTATTATCCTGTCCTTATAATTACCGGGATGATAGCAAACTGTTTGGTAACAATAACAATACTTTCAAGGCAGCGACTACACACTGTTCCCAATGCGTTTATGGTTTCTTTGTCGATCGCAGATTTCCTTATGGCATGTGTTGTGGTGCCATTGCGGATAATTGAGCCGCTTGGGTCAAAGGAAACTGACTACAGGATCTCAGATATGCTCTTTCCTCTCATCGGCGTCGCATCGATATTTAGCTTATGCTCTGTAACCCTTGACAGGTATATTCATATACGAAATGCGCTGAACTATCAAAAATATATGAATAAATTTCGGGCCTTCATTGTGGTGACTGGCATTTGGTTATTTGCCATTTTACAAGCATTTATTGTGCTTTTCATGGTAGATCAAACCAAAGAAAGAATCTACAACGATATACGATTCGTCTTGTGCTTTTGCGTCCCTGCACTTTTCATTGCTGCAGTTTATTCTAAACTATTCGTGATAGCGAGGTCGCATGCACGTGTCATTGCGGCAATGACTCCTTCTTTAGCTCAAAACGTCCCGTCCTCGTACAAAAAGGATTTGAAAATTTTAAAAGTCGTGGGTTTGATTGTGGGAGCGTTTTTTATCTGCTGGTTTCCTTTTTTCGTGTTGGTAAGCTATGAGTTGCACACATTGGAATTTGACCAACAATCTTCCATATTTCGCGTGTTTATGCGCACTTCAGAATGCTTAGCATGCAGTACAACCGTGTTTAATCCAATCCTCTATGGCTTTCTGCGAAGAGATTTGAGACAGTCCATTAGAAATGCGGTCAATTGTAAAAATTCTCGTGTTGATGAAGAAACGGGAGGTTAATCCATTTAGGGAAACGGATTATGCAGCTTCAGTTTGTGACAAGGAAAGAGAACAAGTTTGGTCTATTGCTTGGCAAGTGCTCCACAGGAAGCGACACTGTGGGTGTTAGGGTTCCTTAAAAATGCTACTGACAAAGAACAATTTGAAAAAGAAATTTGTTAGTTAGATACAAGTATATAGAGTTTGATTTCTTAATTTGAAGACGTCAATTGAACATTAATGACTAATTCAAAGGAAAGGCAGTAAATCGAGTTATGAATATTTTAAGTAGATTTTGATCCGATTCTTTGTTTATTGTATTTGAGAAAAATATAATGATCGGCTAGATTGTTCTGTCTGACGGGACTTTCGACGTAACTATGGGAAGTTTTGACGGTGCCGAGGTGTGCGATTTGGTCGGCTTTTATATACTGGGAATCTTGGCACATAAATTTAAAAATTCGTCAATTGGGCTCTACCGGGACGACGGCTTAGCTGCATTCTACAACACCAACAGCCAAACGTCAGACAGAATCCAAAAGGACATTACGTCCATTTTCAAAGACCTTGGGCTGAACATGGCAATACAAGCCAACTCGAAGGAAGTTAACTTTCTGGACGTAACATTTAATCTAACGACCGGAATGTTTAGACCATATAACAAGAAGCCAAACAACACCCCAACCTACATTAGCACCAGCTCCAACCACCCGTTGAACATTATCAAACAGCTCCCGAAGAATATTGGAAAACGCATAAGCGACATATCCGCCAACAACGTTTTCGACAACGCAGTACCCTATTACAACGAAGCACTGAAAGCCAGCGGTCACAAAGAACCAATTAAGTACGACACCATACCCAACCCAGAACGCAACAAGAACACCACAAGCAGAAAAAGAAAGATTATTTGGTTCAACCCTCCTTACAGCATGAACGTACAAACAAACGTCGCCAAGAAATTTCTTCAGCTACTCGACAAACACTTTCCACCCGGCAGCAAGTTTCACAAGGTTTTTAATAGAAATAACACCAAGGTCGGTTACAGTTGCATGCCCAACATGGCAAGCATCATACGGTCGCACAACCAGAAAGTTCTGAACCCCAACAAAAACGCGAGGAAAGAAAATGCAACTGCAAAGTTAGAGACCTGTCCCCTCGAAGGAAATTGCCTCACAGAAAGCCTGCTTTACCGTGCCAACGTGACCAATGGTTCCGACAACGACCGCACAAATTACATCGGACTTACGGAGAACGCTTTCAAAGACCGCCTCTACAAGCACAGAAACTCTTTCCGCTACGAAAACAAAATTAACTGTACCGAACGTTCTAAACAAGTCTGGGACTTGCGAAAAAGAGGGATCACTGATGAATCAATCAAATGGTCAATTCTTGAGAAGGCTCCTGCTTACCAAAACGGATCGAAAAGATGCGAGCTTTGTTTGGCTGAAAAGTACCACATCATATTCCAAAAATATAAATTACTTAATAGGCGCAACGAACTGCTGTCGAATTGTCGACACACCAACAAATACCTATTATGCAACTTTAAAGAAGCACCGCCTAATAGTTAACACCTCTTGATCTCGCCGCCGGAACTGTATATAAGCTCAGTTGAATGTTGAGATAATTTAGTCGTCTGATGATTGCGAAAGCATGAAACACGGTGTAACGACAAGCTGTAAACATATTAGATAAGCAACAATAAATTATTACTATAAAGCTCTGCAGTTTTGCATTGAGCGCTCTGCGTACCGGGAAATTACCCAGTGTGTTGTATAACTTCTCCGTCTTGACAAGACTTGTGTAAACAACACTTTACAAACGATTAACACAGCTACCGACAACATTTGCTTCACCAAAGAAGAAGAAAAAGGCAACCAACTTCCTTTTCTAGACGTTCTCCTATCCAAAAACAATGACGGCACACTGAATACCCAAGTATAATGAGAAAGAACACCCACACTGACCAAGTATTAAACTACCACAGCAACCACCCTACGCAACACCAAATCAGCTGTATCCGTACCCTATACAATCGCATTGAAACTCACTCCAACACAGCCCAAAGCAAAGAAAAAGAGTGCAAATACCTCCACGACATGTTCATCAATGACAGCCCGAATCCTTCGCAAACACAACACACTCATCGCCCACAAACCGTCAAACAAGATTGCAACGTACTTTACCAAACACAAAGACCAAGTTTAACTGTTACATGTTTAACTGCAACGACTGTACACGAAGCTATATGGGTGAAACTTCCAAAAAGGTCAAAACACGTCTTACAGAACACGAAAACGCCATCAAAAGACATGATCCAAGATCAATCCCGGCAAACCACGCTGACGAGCAAGGGCATTCGTTTCACATTTCGAACACCAAAATCTCAGGACACGCAAAATCAAGACATGCACGAGAATTTCTAGAAGCCTGGCACAGCATCCAACCCTTCACGATCATTCGGCATATAGACATCCCAGAAACCTACCTCCAACTGAAGCGCCACTACCCCCGCCAATGTCCAAAACCTTCTCTCACAACCACTACACAACCGGAGAATGTTGCAGCCAGCCCACCAAACACCAAAGATCCAACGAACAAATGCAACGAATTAGCAACAACCCAACCTATCAGACGTTCACAAAGACTGCTGGCACAAATGCTTGCGGGCAAAAGCTCGCATTCACTTCGAAAACATCGAATGTAGAAGTCGATAATATGATTTGGTCGGAAGATACGGCACATAATATCGTCTCTTATAAGGCATATGGCTTAACGTTTAAGCAATATCTGAATAACAACATGCATCCAGGGCCAAGATGAAAGACGAGCAAAAGAAAGACTTTAAGCCCTTCTCATTGCGCATAAGCCATGTGCCCCCAACGCTGATTTAAAGGTCCACAAACTGGATGAGCAAGATGGTGATTACGATGGCGTTTCGATAAATGATCTGAATATTGTTGGGGACCCGAATAAAAAGTATGTAATAGATGTTATGGAAGGAATAACCCGTGTAAACGAAGTAATCTTACTAAGGAAATTAACTCCTTGAAAGGACATCACGGTGATTTAAAATGTAAAGTAGATGTATTGATGTCGAAGGAGAGTGTGGAAATTCTAACTAACAACACAAACAACACGATTTAAGAAGAGATTATGTTACTGGGAAACCAGGTAGATGAGGTATTGCCCGATAATAAGAATCTTTTAGAATAATATTGAATTGGAGAAGGAAAAGGCAAGTCTAGTGACTTTTATTTGGCTCTTGAGAGAGGACAATTGTGTAAATCAGAACGGGAATAGAACTACAATGTTAACTCTATCTGGGATGGGCTCTTTTTGCTCCTTGGAAGGCTGGGAGACCCGATTCGGCCACTTGTTTTGTTTGTTTGTAACGTCACAAAGATGTTATACTTAGTTTAAAAGTTGCAAAAATGTTGTTGCAAAAAACTCAGCGTAATGATGGCGTCATAAATGCAAGAAGATGAAGTCATACTAAACTCTCAAACAAAATAAAAGTTTTTGGATCTAAAAACACATTTTTGTAACTAGATATATTTTCCTTTTGAACTAGTATTCAATTCGGACTAGTATTTCGAAGATTTTGCAAAAAATGGCAATTATTTAACTTGTTTCCCTTCAACTTAAGGTTGCCATGGGAACAACTTTGTCTGTATGGTCTTCAGCTACAAATCAAAATGTTCGACATAGAATTTGAGGAAAAGTCACCAATTTTGATGTCATTTCGTTGATCCATTCACGAGATATCAATAAAAAACCAAGTGGGAGAGAGGGGCGATTCGGACCCTCCCCGAGCCCAGGTAAGGTTAAACGATGACAATGGCAGCCATGCTCAATGACGTGGAACTGCGGAACATGATCAGGAAAACTTTCTCCCATGTGATAAGAAGAAAATGAAGAAGCGGAAGAGTAAAACAAAAAATCCTCAAAGTCTACCATTTGATCATCGGAGCTGAAGTGAACATATATGCTTCCATTTCAACAGAGCAAGGGTCGAAATTTGGTAAATCAGGTAATAAAAAATATGAAAGGGATAAGACCACTCTAATTTTGGGAGACACTATCGTTAAAATATTGAACAGTTTTCATCAGAGTAAATCAACGAAATCAAAGGTTGCTGTCCGCTCTTTCCCTGGAGCTCGTGTACGCGACATGTATCAATATATCCAGTCAACGTTGGAAAGGACTGACAAACGTGTCATGTGGTTCTTCACGTCGACACGAATGATCTTCAGCACAAATCACCGCAGGTTGTTGCTGATGAATCAGTTGACCTAGTTAGACATAGAGAGAATAAATACCCCGAAACTACGGCCTGCTTATCGGATGTGACCAATAAGGGTTAGTGTTAGGGTTAGGATTAAGGTCAGTGAAATTCACAAGATCATAAACAGATATTGTTTGGGGTCAGGGACACTATTTATTGAACGTAACAACATTGACGAATCCTCCTTAACTAAGCGTAAGTTCTCAGCGATGGACCTACCAGGCGGAAAACGAAGTCTTCGTATAAAAATCATTGCCCTGGAAATAATTCTTAACAAGGCCAAATTGAATACAAATACATCAATAAAGTGTTGCATATTGGCAAAACAAACCGAAATTTACATACTCTTAATGCCAATATTAGATCTTTTTCTTTAGCGTTGTTTTGATATCCTTTTTCTCATTCACCGACGCTTCTTCTCAATCCTTGTCTGCTATGATCATATCTATTTTTGTAATTGCCTAGGTTATTTAAGCCGATAAATGTAAGTAAATCTTTATCACTTTGATGTTACTCGTAAAGTGACAAAACGTCAGTTTTATATTAAAGAATTTATATCCACTTTCTTGATAAAAGTGTTATTGTATCACGCAATTTGGAAATGACAGCGATTGAAATTTCTAAGTTAAAAGTTAGACCGTTTATCATTTCTACATGGTACAGACCACCTAATGGCTACTTCTCAGATTGGAGTTCTTGGGGAATTTTAATCTTGTTAATTTCAAACTTTCAATATTTACTGCGTTTCTTGTTTGCATTTGTCGTGTACGTGTTACCTTACTGTGAAGTTTATGGGTTAAGTGCAAAGTACGTTAAAGAAGTCGATACGTTCGTTTTTCGTTGGTTTATTTCCACCTTGGTTTGTACTCATGTCAGTTACAGTAGAACCTCGTCAGCTCGAACTCGGTTAACTCGAACTCCCCGCTAGCTAGTGCTGCTCCCATCGGTTCATATCTGTAATCGATTAATCGCTGTGAACAATCGATTAATATCGATTAATCGTATTGAATAAATTAAATCATGACACGTCCACAGTGGTTTTTCCCTTCAAAGAAAGGGGTGTTTTAATGTTTTCAAAATGTCGAGATTTTCCAGTAGAAAAACTCAAGAACAAAACGTATATGATGTAATTATATAAACACAGAGAAATAGGCTAAATAAAGAAATATGCACTTTGACTGTCTACATATTATTTTTGTTTAAAAATAACAGTGCATCAACAATGACTGGCTTAAGTGCTGCACGCTTCTTCTTTGACCACAATTGACTGCAATGACAGCGCGAGAATGCTATGTCTTCGCATTTTTTTAATTCCAGAAAGAAAGTTCAGGTGAATATCATGCTGTGCGTGGTTGATGTCGATGATCCAATCATTTTTAAGAATAATCGATTGCCAAAAAATAATTGATTAATCGGGAGCAGCATTACCGCTAACTCGAACCAAATTCAATTTCCCCTGGATTTGATCCTATTTTCCCTATCATTTACTGCCACATAACTCGAACTCGGTTAATTCGAATTCTCCGCTAACTCGAACTAATTACATACTCCCTTGGATCAAATTTACCCCGCTAACTCGAGCTCTATTTTGGAAACGTCGGTCTATAAACCTGAAAGTGTCAGGACGGAGCTCTTTGACTAGTCGGAATTTTGAATCTTTACTGATAACGTGACAATGTATGGAAACGTAATTCAAACTCAGAAAAGACCATTTTTCCGGAGTGACGCAGTTTAAAGTCCACATAACGAATTGATTATCCTGGGTAAATATTTCGCACACAAATTAGTCTTGAGCGGCCCGTAGCAACTGTTCTAATTTATACAGCTTATTTTGTAGAGCTTTCAGAAATTTGTACAGCTGTATGTACACGACCCAAACATTCACTGAACCTGCACATGTATTCTGTTATGGTCATATTATCATAAACAGTTTTTCAACTCACTCGAGGCAGACGTTAGAATATGGTAATATTAGAATTCAGGACAACACAGTCAACCATATCCATGATGAAAAATTAAAATATTCTTAACTGACTGGACCAAAATGACTGGCAATTGTGGATGACTCATAAAACCACGATACCGTATTAATTGTTAACAGGATAACTCGAACCCCCGCTAACTCGAACTATTTTTCATTACCGTTGGCAGTTCGAGTTAGCGGGGTTCTATTGTACTTTATTTAAAATGATAATCATACTAGAATAGCTAATTTTCTTAAACTTCACTTACCTAAAGCTGGTTTTGAAGAAATTCAGAAATCGTAAGATGTCAGGTACGAGGCAAAAGATGTTTTGAAATCGAAAAGTTTGAAAATATACAAAGAGATGTAAAATTAGAGAAAATTGAAACTTGATAAAAAAACGAGATTTAGTTAATTATTCTTCAACTAGTTCTAATTTGGTCTTTTTCTCACATGTTTTAACATGAGAACGTTGAGGATTAATTTATGCCATTAAATTAAAGGCAAAAGTGAATTTAAAAAGTATAATTCGATAAGGAGGAGAAAGTCTTCGTTAAAAGTAAAACAAGGTGGTATTAACTGGTCGCCTTTAAGGTGATAAAAGGGCAGGATTTTGGTTGAAAATGAAATGGCTGGTGTTGGGGCTATTGCATTTTCCAATCGAATATTTTGTCGAGCGTAGATATTTATTAAAGTTAAATAAAAATTTTGATTATAAAGATTATACTTTTGCGACATTCAAAAATTCGACTAGTGGTGAACTGAAATATGTGAGAGTTCAGTGGAATAAAAAATTTGGAATGGATGGGGATATTACATATATATTGCATCTTTTCTTCTTGAAGGTGTTTAAAAACTAGAAATACGTGCACGCAACAACCCCTCGCCCACCCTTCCAATATATCTCTCGAGAATCCAAGTAACAATGATAATTTTTCAAAATTCTCAAAAAGACAAATCCTCCTGACTATAACTGGAAGAGGACATGCAATAAAAAAAATCCACACAGAATTTGGCCGCAAATAAACAACAATCCAAACTGGAAATTATTTTATATTTAGACTGCTTATAGTCATATTTACGTTTAAAATTTCAATTCTGCTTTATTAAAACAAAAAGTTCGGTGAGAATAACGTTCAACGGCTTAACAAATGGTAAGATGTCCATCCTTACAATTAAATTATTAAACAACGAATGATAGGATCAATACCCTGAGTTATTTACGGGTTTAAGGTAATTCGTGTCATTTTCCAATTAGACTTCTCACTCATTTTGTCTTAAAGAAAGATTGTTTTATTAGATGACCAGACTTTCCGCCTTAAAACTGGAGCGTTCTCATAGGTTATCAAACGGATACCGGCATTACTGACAGCTCATGATTGAATATTTTTCTGACATTTTTTTGACTTTAAAAATTGATAAATTATACGTTACCTCAAAGTTGGTTACAAATGTCTTTAAGATCTGCTATGATAAGGGTTTATGTTAAGTATTCATCCGGAAGTACCACACTTTGGTGACGAAAATGAAACGAATTACGAAATCGACGAAGTAAACAAAGAAAACATGAACAAATTCTGCAGTTTTATCGCAGACCAAAAATCGGAAAATACAAAACATAAAACAAAATACGACAAGCAAACCTTGTGCAAGTTGTGTCGAAACAAGAACGAGAAGGGGGAAGTAAAAGACGTACTTTTTCCAAGGAAAACATCAATAAAAAAGAAAAATGGCGTATAAACCTGCAACTCTTTCGTATTTTCAACTAAGCATGCAGTGGCACCTCAACACAAAGGGTTCAACGGTAAATTTATACACAGACGACTTTAAACTTTCTTGAGAGGTTTTAAAATCCTGATGAAAGCATTACCGATCGGATACGGTAAAGGTCATCATGCACAAATCACTCTTGAAGTGCGAAAGACTAAAGCGGACAACTGTTTTGCCGAAAGATAATTTGGTGACCAAAAACAAGTAGCTTTGCAGCGAGTTACCTGGTGGCTGTTTACCTTGCATTTTTGTTTCGAGCCAAAAATACATCCTAACGTCTTCAATGGGGTGACATTTCATAGCGAAAAAAATCCTGATTGAGGCAATGAAATCTTTGTGTGGAAAGCGGAGAAAGCATCCAAAGACTGTCATGGCCTGGACAACTCTTCTGGATGACGAGTGTTCTATCCCACTTCTCAAACAATTGACCATGAACGCTGTCCAGTTAAATACTGCAAAATGTTCAAAAATAATCGTCCTACAGAGATGAATCAACCAGAATCTTCATTCTACTTTACCAATAAACACCAGCAAAATCCAGGCGGTAATATTTCGTACAAGAAGTCTCCCTTAGGGAAGAATGAAGTCGGGAAGCTACTTTTGAAAGCTGCTCAAAACAATTCCGTTTGCAGAACTTGTACTTCAAAGCTACTCGATTCAGACGTACCTATGATTGTGCAACTCAGGTAAATGGTTACCAGAATGTGAAAAGTCCCAAGATTTATACTAATCGACATGTACTCAACTTCAGCGAAGAATGTCGTTTTAATACAGTTAGTCGCTTAGCAAATGTCCTGACAGCAAGCGAGAGTTCCCTTACGTCTTTTGTTCATATAAATCAGAAAGAACCAAGACAAAGCGTTGCTGCAAAAAGTGAACAATTGGCAAATGCATATTACAAGGAGCTAACTTTGAGAACTGCTCGGTCAAGTCATAAATTGTCCAGTTACTGAGGTGGCGAAACCAGCCGCAGGCACCAAGAAAGCCATTTCCTTTGCCGGTCTTAAATCATTTACTGGCTTCAGTGTTCAAATAATGTAAACAACTTGCGAGAGATCCATACAAGGGAAAAAAGGACGAGACCAAATCGATTTGCTTCAATACGGTACCTAAGTACGGTTTGTTCAACAACATACCAGTCCCCGAGCTGGCACACGGCATTTTTGAGTGACCGGAACCCATGGATATATATATATATATATATATATATAGAAAGATACATACACAAAGCGAAAAATTTTCTCCCTGTAAAGGGACTCCAGGCACGTCGAGATTAGTACCCTCGCACCCCGCTTCGCGCGGTGGGCGAGGGGATAAATTTCAAGATGGATATATTGATTGGTGTTGTGCGCACTGTTATTGTTGAAGTTTCAGGTTATTAATTTTAAGACTTTATTCAAATAGAAAGATTTCGTTGTTATCATTCGTTATATTTAAACTTTGTTACTTGGTTTACGGCACTTTATCAAATTAAGTGAACTTTAATTTGATAAAGTTTCATAAGGATTAAAATATTATGCACTTAGATTCATAAGTCCAAGGAAATTCAAAAAAGAACGTACGCCATTGTTTTAAACCAAACTGGGACCAGTAGCGGAAAAGGTAACTACATGGCCATCCAGTGAGGAATCAAACCCCTGATCCTGGTCCATTCCTCCCCCGACTAAGCTACAGAGGCCACCGCCGGCCCGGGAGTTTGGTCACGAGTTTAGTAGAGATAAATTTGATTTAGCGTTTACACTCGGTAACAACGATAACGATTAGAAAGAGTAGTTTTTATGCTATAGGCCTTGCAGTTGTATTTTTGGAACTAGTGTCTTAAAAATGGTATTCGTTCCATAATTTAAATTCACAATCTATGTCTATAATCGTTATTGATATTAAGTGTAGATACCGAATATTGATTTTAATAAGGGCATCATCCCACAGGCTGTGAGTTGATTCCGTCCAAAGCACTAAAGGTTACATTTTTTGCAATTGGTCTTCACTGGAGCTCGCAGATGTTACTACCTCTAGCTGGTCTAACTGATGTCAGACCGAGCCGATAGTGGTCGTGATTATTTCATATCGGCACCTGAAAGGAAATAAAGATCGATCGCTAGATTTGAGCAGTCAGATTGATGTGGCGGTCAACTGGTTGGTGAAGTGTCAAAAATATCCCGTTTTCGGAATGCTGCACCAATGGGATAGTTCAACTAACCATAAAACTATAGTCCTTTATCCAGATCATTTTACAGTGAATCTTAGCCCTTAAACGGTCTTGATTTAACTGCATACCTTGAACGCGCTTCAAGTTATACAGTGTCTATTGTAATCAATTAATTTCCAGACCCCTCATTCTCTAAATAATTTTTGATTAGTCTCAAGTACAAAACGGTCAGATATTCGCACTGTTCAAAACGTTTTCAGGAATTTTACCATTGTAAAAATGGCAATGTAAAACTGAGAAGGCACCTGCCTTCGCAGAAAACAAAGGGAATCGAGGTTCTAGGGAACTAGTTTATCGCTATGTCAAAAATATAATTTAAACCATATTCTTTGGTTTGATGGTCTCACTATGCTGTAATGTTGGGTTGCCCATTGCAAAGAAAAAAAATGATTATCTCATCAATGAAAATAGATACCGTAAAATTGTCTACGCAGTTTTTCATCACTTTATCTCTCCGCTCACACACTATCTTTCAAGATTTTTCAAGAGATCAAGTCCACTTTGAAATAATGATTTACTATTAGGTGAACCTTAAGAGAGAAGTTGAACTAGTTGCAAAGCTTTCTAGTCAGCCGAATTAGTCAAAGCAGTGTCGATAAAAAGCTTGGATAACATGACCTCTCAACCTTGCAAGTTAAGTCTGTAGTTATCCTATGTTTAACGAATAAAAGGCTCACTCTTTCTTCAACCTGTCAGTACGGAAACCCCAAAATAGCTTACTTCATATAAAAATCGATGCTGTTGTCTGAAAACGTAGTCAATCTTGCCTTGGTCTGTTAAACTGGTGACAAACTTTGTTTAATGTTTTAACTGACGTTTGAGCATGGTTACGATGTGAATAATAAAGCAATTAGTTAACAGATACGCTTGAGCCCAATAGCTCAAATGTAGCATCGAAACATTTGTGGGCAAAAGTAGAAGAAGCGGGCACATTGTCATTGAGCTGCTTGGAAGTTTACCAAGTTACCAGACCAAAGCGACTGACCGAGTTACCAGACCAAAGCGACTGACCACGTTGACAGTTAACAACATCGCATGGTGAACTGTAGCGATATACAAATATATACATGGCTATTGTATTTAAAATTTTTCAATTCATATATTTACATGTAGTTGGCGTATATTTTCCCCATGCAGGTGTTCACGACTTGCTGAAATGCCGCTTTTTTGATTTTGAAATCTGGAAACTTCTAGCCCAAGAGCATCATCAAACACTGCATTCAGTGCAGAATCGTATGACAATACGCGACGAATAAACGATCTCATGTTTCTCTGAAACGTGCTGCTTTTCATCCGGTATTGTTTGACATTTAGTATTTTGTCAACCAGATAACGAATCCATAAGATATTCGTGTAAGGAACATGGGTTTTCCAGTCATCGCTAACGAAAAACAAACATATATATCAAATGATAATACAGCATACACTGGATCATTCGTAGTTATAAGTTTTGTTTCGTTCATGGCAAACCAGATTACGATACATGACGCAACACAATACAGCGGAACACAACTCTGCACAATTCAATTCACAAAGCAGTTGAGGATACATGGAATTTCAACACAATATATTGTAGTTTTTAATGTATAATACAACATCCTGATCTTTAGCGACAAAGTGATAGTCACAATATTGATGAGGACATCCTGCATGACAAATTTTATGTTTATGTCTCTTGGAATTGCATTTGAGTGGGAGATTTAACCTTAAAATTCATTTAAAATGCGTTAATATTTCTAAACTCATTCACATCTGTTTAAAATTAGCATTTACGATTATTCCTACGAGTTACACTGGATTGTCCGATTCTAATCTGCTCGCCCATGATGCTAAGGCACTATTGGGTACTGTGGCGGGTTCGTTGACAAGCTATATATATATATGTATATATATATATATATATATATATAGGTAAAAGTTGTGTTGACAACAAAAAGATATCAGTATGAATGTAAATCATAAAACCACTCAGTTTTGCCTAAATGACTTTTTATTTCACACAAACGTTTTCGCTATTGAAGCTCTTTCACACATGGTCCTAAAATGTTCATTGCTACTTTAAGTTTCACGCATTACAACGATCATCAGACAACTAAACAGTTCCGTTTCGACTATTCCTTATAAGTGTTCCTGGTAATACTTCATAGGTGGTAGCTTTGTGAGGAAGGTTCCTTAAATAGAATCTACTTTTGTGGCGCCACTTAGAAACCAGTTCGGTTCTTTTATTTAGGAGGGACCCTTTGCTGGCTTTAATGATACATAATTTTTCTTCTAGACAAAGGGGGCATCTCTTTGATCCGTTACGGAATGCCGATGTTTTTTTGGTAATTGACCAGTTGATGGTAAAATCTTTTTTTGTCTTTTCAGGCTCCAAATGTACTTCGAAAGCTCCGTTTCGTTAGCGTACTTTTCTTCTCGGAATGATTTCTGGTGGTTTCGGTATCTTTCTTTGAATCGGTTGTGGTTACTTTTGCTTGGTAAACGATGCATGGGGTGAGACATTGCCCAAGTAGCGGGCATTGATTCTTTATTTTACAGTTGCAACCCTGGACGTCGGTCGATGGTCGTGTGGGTTTTGGCGCGATAATCTGCGTATTGTGGTTGTTGATTACAGCTTTCATATTCGACATGCAACTGTAACTTAACGGTATTGCGGCTGAAGATTTTGTGGAGGGCGTGGTTGCTCGAGAAATGTTTGCCGATGAGGGATAAGAATTTTCTTCCGATGTTGGTTTTCACATTCCTACTATAAGGTGGGTTAAACCAGATTATATTCCGAGAACGGTTTCATTGGTTGGTTGTTGTTGAATCGACTTCGTTGTATGTAAGGATGTTGTCCTAGTTGCTTACGACCCGTTCCTTAATACTCTACACGAAGACAAAAAGAAAATTAGGTCATCGCAAAATGTGCTCGGTTTTGCCGACAAGACGAGAAACCTATACGAAATGGACAAGGCGAAGTACAGGGTGTCCATAAAGTTTCTTTACACTTTAAAAAAAATAATTACAAATGCAATTGATGAGATATCTTAATCAGATTTGTTGTATGCAATCAGTGGTTATCAAAGTTTTTAATCACATTGCATTTGTGTATTTCAGGTACCCTGTTGATGAAATAGGTACTGTTAAATCAACCCCTATAAAAATGGCTACTCCTCAAGAGAAGGCACAATGTGTATCATGGTTTATTGAAACAAAATCGGATACGCAGACTCAGCGAAACTACAGAACTAAATATGGAAGAGATCCACCGTCACGTCCGTCAATTCGTGCATGGCACAAGAAATTTATGAAGACAGGGACAGTGTTGGATAAAGAGAGGAGTGGACGACAAAGAACATCTGAGGAAAACATCGATCGTGTAAGACAAGCCTTTGATCGTTCTCCTGCAAAGTCCATCCGTACTGCTGCCAGACAATTAGAGCTACCACGTTCAACAGTGCACAAAGTCCTACACAAGAACTTGCGATTGTACGCTTACAAAGTGCAACTCTTACAGGCACTCGAGCCAAATGATAAACCAAGACGAAAAGAGTTTGCAGTTAACATGCTGGAACGAATTTCTGATGATGAAACGTTCCTCACCCGAGTTTGTTTTAGTGATGAAGCAACGTTTCATGTTTCAGGGAAACTGAACACACATAATGTGAGAATCTGGGGATCAGAACACCCCCATGTGACTAGGGAACGTCACCGAGATAGTCCAAAGGTGAATGTGTGGTGTGGGATCCTGTGCAATCGAATTATTGGTCCATTTTTCTTCCACGAGACATCAATTACGGCAAATGTTTACCTTGACCTTTTGACTGAATATGTGGCACCACAACTAGATGACCTTCAACCAACAATCATTTTCCAGCAAGATGGTGCACCACCACATTGGGGACTGCATGTTCGTGAGTTCCTAAATCAAACATTCCCGGACAGGTGGATTGGAAGGGATGGCCCGATTCCCTGGCCACCTCGTTCACCAGATATCACTCCCCTGGACTTCTTTCTGTGGGGTTATGTTAAAGATATCGTGTATCAAACAAAGATACGGGACATCACTGACCTAAAGCAAAAGATCACTGATGCCATTGCGACTATTGATGAGGCTATGCTACAGCGAACATGGCAAGAAATTGAGTACCGTCTTGATGTGCTTCGTGCAACTAATGGTGCCCATGTAGAGGTGTATTAAATGAGGCAAAAAAACTTGAATATCTACTCCTCATTTTGTAATAATTTCCACATATTTGTCTGTTCATTTGCTTTTGTAATAAATTTTTTAAATTGTAAAGAGACTTTATGGACACCCTGTATAACTAACATTTTACAGATGACATCACGAAGAGCTACAAACTAGAGGACAGCAATATAGTAAACAACGTCAACGAGGATACGAAAACCATCGCAGATAGTTTGGACATCACCGATCGGGTGACCACAACGACGAAAAACGAAGCCTTCATCACCCTCAAGGACCACAAAAGCAATTTTGGAAACAACCCGAAATGCCGTTTAATCAACCCAGCCAAAAGCGAGTTAGGAAGAATTTGCAAAGCTTATCTCGACGAAATAAACACAAACATTCGAGCCCTCGCCCACGTAAACCAATGGAGAAACACTTCAACCGTAATCAACTGGTTCAAAAATATCACCGATAAATGCAAGCACACTTTCCTCTCGTTCGACATTGTTGATTTCTATCCATTTATATCAGAAGATCTGTTAAAGAAAGCACTCGCCTTGGCAAGCAGGATAACCAAAATTCTTATCCAGCATATCGAGGTCATCATGCACGCGAGTAAATCCCTATTGTTTTCCAACGAAAGGCCGTGGGTGAAAAAAGACAGCTCCACTACGTTCGACGTCTCTATGGGCAGTTTCGATGGAGCCGAGATTTGCGAACTAGTCGGGCTGTTTATTTTGAGTAGCTTGGAAAAAAGATTTGGAAGGGACAAAATCGGTTTATACAGAGACGACGGCTTAGCTATTTTAAAGACCACAAGCGGAAGGTTAGCAGATAGAGCGCGAAGAGATTTGATAAAGATCTTTAACGACCTGGTTTTAAAAATCACCGCAGAAGGAAACCAGAAAATAGTCCACTTGTTCGATGTCACGTTTGACCTCACCACCTCTAAATACTACCTGGACCGTAAGCCCAACGACGATCCACTCTACATTAACAGCCCATCCAACCATCCTCCCTCCTTTCTCACCCAACTGCCTAGATCAATCAACAACAGACTATCGCAATTATCTTGTGACGAAGCAACATTTAAGACAGCATCTGCACCATACCAGGATGCCTTAAAACGCAGCAACTAGGACAACATCCTTACATACAACGAAGTCGATTCAACAACAACCAACCAATGAAACCGTTCTCGGAATATAATCTGGTTTAACCCACCTTATAGTAGGAATGTGAAAACCAACATCGGAAGAAAATTCTTATCCCTCATCGGCAAACATTTCTCGAGCAACCACGCCCTCCACAAAATCTTCAGCCGCAATACCGTTAAGTTACAGTTGCATGTCGAATATGAAAGCTGTAATCAACAACCACAATACGCAGATTATCGCGCCAAAACCCACACGACCATCGACCGACGTCCAGGGTTGCAACTGTAAAATAAAGAATCAATGCCCGCTACTTGGGCAATGTCTCACCCCATGCATCGTTTACCAAGCAAAAGTAACCACAACCGATTCAAAGAAAGATACCGAAACCACCAGAAATCATTCCGAGAAGAAAAGTACGCTAACGAAACGGAGCTTTCGAAGTACATTTGGAGCCTGAAAAGACAAAAAAAGATTTTACCATCAACTGGTCAATTACCAAAAAAACATCGGCATTCCGTAACGGATCAAAGAGATGCCCCCTTTGTCTAGAAGAAAAATTATGTATCATTAAAGCCAGCAAAGGGTCCCTCCTAAATAAAAGAACCGAACTGGTTTCTAAGTGGCGCCACAAAAGTAGATTCTATTTAAGGAACCTTCCTCACAAAGCTACCACCTATGAAGTATTACCAGGAACACTTATAAGGAATAGTCGAAACGGAACTGTTTAGTTGTCTGATGATCGTTGTAATGCGTGAAACTTAAAGTAGCAATAAACATTTTAGGACCACTGATTAAGTATTACTCGCTCTGCTGCAAAAAGCATTGAGCACTCTACGCGATATCAACAACCTACGTTTTGATTTTGATATTATATATATATATATATATATCTCCTTATATCTATATATCCTTATATCATCTCACCCAAGTGGTTAATCTTAATAGTTCTCATATATATATATATATATATATATATATATATAATGTACCTATATATAATATATATATAATATAGCTATATTATATATATACCTATATATATAATGTACCTATAATATAAATTTACCTATATATACATATATAGGTACATTTCGGTTTACTGAAGTATGCCACATAGAAATCCGAAGACTGTTGTCAAAGGTTGTTAGGTAACGACAGGTGTTCATATTTCGACTGGTGACTGCATGAGAAATAAAACTGTCACAATAGCGAAAAAAACGTTAAACAACGTTTGCACAAAAAACCCCCAACTTTCTACTTGAGTAAATAAGGCACATTGTTTTAGGAAAAAAACAAAAAAAAAAAAAAAGAAAAACAGGAAAACGAATGCCAGTGAAATAAGCAACTGGAAAAGCGTCGAAAACGAAAGTATACTAAAAAAGACGAGCAAAAAGCAGTAAGACTCCGTGAAGGTTGGGACACACAACGCGTCGAGTCACGGAAGCATTTCGCAGGGAAATTTCCCTTTTTTTCAGACGCACGATGAGGCTTGTCGCAGGGACTTTTTCTACTTGATTTAATCGGTAATTGCCTACGGGGAGTAGGGGAAGTGAGTCCAGATATTGCTGGAAAATAAATGATGCTCAGTGGTTAGCTGTCCTAGCACGTAATCGATGAAACTTGTAGATGAACTGTTCACACAAACTGACATGTTGTGGGAACACACCTCTGTCCCTGCAACTTGTTGCAGGAATTCAAATCATTTGAATTCATGCAACAAGACTCTGGGACAAAACTTTGTCCCCTCGACAAATTTTTTTCTTAGTGTATTCGGTCGGATTTGTCCCTGAGGCATGTCACTGCAACATTTCTGCGGGATTTGATTTCCCGCGTGTCCTAGAAGACAGAGACCGAAAGCGACAAAGCTTTTTAACGAAACAACAGAAGAGTCCATTCAGGTGAATGGCAGGCTTTCCAATTATTTAAACGAGTGACTTCAACTGAAACCACAACGTCACAATAGGCATAGACAACGTTTTCCCATGATTATAGTTTTAGAAATAATGCCTACAATTACTGTGTCCAGTGTTCCAGTGTTTGTCGAACCAAACTTTTACCTGTAGCGAAACATTTTTAAGGTCACAAAAAGCTATGGTTTTAAACTTTAAAAAGGTTTACTAAACTTCTTGGTTTTAGGATGAACAACTAGATAAACTGTCATGTTTTAAGCCGTTGCCGTTTCTTTGTTCAACCAAAGATTTCTTTTTTTACCGTTTAGAAGTACTTAATAACGTCCAGTTTTTCAAGACGATTGTTCAAGCTAACGTCTGAAAATATTTATTTAAAATATTCTGAAAAACAAGGATATGTTTGGAAATAGTTTGGAAAGTTAACGGGAATTCTGAGAAAAATCTGACTTGCAATTATTTCATTGTATCAAGTGCCACCTTTTCGAACGAACTCGTACCTTTAAAGATAGTTCTTAATCTGATTTATACTAATTTAAAACGATCAACTGATGGAAAGGGAGCCGTGCCGTCTACCCTCACTTGCAGACCCCATTCAAAACGGCTGCGTTGCATTTATGAAAAAAATTCGAGCTCAAGCGTTTATGATGGAACAGCTGCATTTCACAACTTAAGGCAAGTATTCAGCATGAGCTTACCTGTTGGCTTTACGCATTAATCGGTAGACTTGAAACTGATAATCTCCTTTACCGGTAAATATTTCTGGGTCTTTAGAAAGATCACAAAACACCGTGATCCCATCTAAAACGACGAAAAGGAGGCAACGCGAAGATAATAAAATAACGACTCCTACAAATTGGGAAGAGGTTTAATTGAAATAAACGAAGGACAAAGATTAGAGCCCAGCTCAAAATAGTTAAATGAATAGACGGGCTCTTATATTTATCCTTCGTTTACGTTTTCCGCCCTGAAAATCCATCGCAATGTTTAATTGAAATAGTTATAACCCTTTCCTGGCAGGACTTCTCCCCTTCAAATGTAGAATTGTCTGGCATTAGCCAGAGTAAAATCGTCTGGCGTTTGCCAAAGTAAAATCGTCTAGCCTTAGCCTGAGTAAAATGATAGAAGATTGATCCAGACGGGAAAGAGTTAATACAAATTTGAGTGAAAGTTATTTAACTAAAACTGGAAGTAGGCCAAAGTGTTCCTGAAGGACGTTTTCTTATGGTAATTTTTTTTTTCTTTACCTAATTCTCTGCTACCGACTACGGACAGTTTGTTCCGTTCTTAGTTCTTTACAGTTGCGTGGTAGCAAGGAGGTGCAGAAACGTCATGGCTTTCAGTGAATTGAGAGCGGTGCCAAAAAATAAAACGTGGACCAAGGGACTGATTAAAGCTGAGAGTCGGAAACATGGGCTGGATAAACTTTACAGTGGATGAAGTAAACTTCAGGTATCAACCGCTGAAATACGCTTTGTTGCGAAACATATCTGCTCGGAAATCCATCTCCATCCCACGTAGTCAAAACGGTCATTATTGCATATAAGCGAATGTTTTGAATTTTCAGTCTTACCTTTCGTGAGCCGTGATAAGGTAAAATCAATGATACTGACAAAAACACCCGAGTTATCAATATGAACATCATCTCCATTTAACTTATAGTGAAGAGTTTGGCTCTTTGACCTTTTGATTAGGACGTTACCCCAATGCAGATCTCGGTGTTCAAACATCAGCGACTGTTCAGAAACAGAAAGAGATAAAACAATCTGCTGGAGTACGCTTAATGCCTCTTCCATTCTGAAAAACTCGAAGCGCTCCAAATCTTCACCACCGTCAAGAAACTCGAACACAATAAAATACTGATCAGGTGGAAATATATCTGAAAATGGATAAAAGTTTTATTTACTACATGTACGAATGAAAGGCAAAATATAACGTATCAGAATAAACCTTACTAATTCGTTCAATATAAATAAAATTCCAACATTCTTTTACTTTTCTTTCAAGTCAAAACAGAATGTTGCTCATCCAGGTCTTCTATTAAAACTCTCCATCAAGTTTAAAAAATTAAAAAAAAAAAAAATCGGAAGTTTTCTTTATTTTAAACGTTCACAGGACTCTGAAACTGTCTATTCTAGGCTTGCAACCCAACGTGTATTGCTTCAAAAGGCAATGTACCAATGCTTTGCGAGCATCCAATACGCAACCATTTGCTTCCAAGGGCATTCTATAGCGCCAACACACGACCATTAACACCATTCTACTCTATATTAGGATAACAAAATTTCAGTTAGGCAAGGGCAATATCTTGGAATTACCAAGGAATTTGAGTGTTTCTTGACCCTTAAGGATTGGCTTTTGAACATGTTCACAAAGTATCTGATCCTCAGTTTTTTACCATCTTCCTTCTCTGAAGTATAACACCTTTTGCTGTTCATTACCAGAAAATATACCATCATTAACGCCAATCTCAAACTCATTAACGCAAAAATACATTCATTTTATTCAATCGACATTCTTTAGCATAGATATGCAACCATTTGCATCGAAAAGCATTCTATTGCGCCAACAGACGACCATTAACACCATTCTAATATACATTAGGGATAATAAAATTTCAACTAGGCAAATTATTTCTCTTGCGTAATTGAAATTTTATTATCCTAAATGTATAGTAGAATGTTGTTAATGGTCGTCTGTTGGCGCTATGGAATGCCCTTTGATGCAAATGGTTGCGTATGCACGCTAATGAATGTCGATGGAATAAAGTGAAAGTATTTTTGCGTTAATGAGTTTGAGTTTGACGTTAATGAAAGTATTTTTTCTGGTAATGAACAGCAAAAGGTAAATTTCTTCGCATTTCATTACCTTATGACTAAGAACCATAATATGGCTCTATATCCATTACTTTAACAGTTATTGCATTCATCCTCATTTGCCCATCGTGACTCAGCTGTTACGTCTTAAAATGTTTAAATACCAGTAAGTGTATTCGCCCAATCTCTTGCTGGTAGTCTGTTCTGTATACAGCCAACGTTCTTATCAACAGTACAAATGACACTTCAATGAGACAATAACTTAACTTGTTGTAAACTATTATTATTTACAACTCTAAGAAAATATCCTACTTTATCTCTAACAAAGATAAAATTCCGGACACTTCTCGCAGGAATGTTGTATACCAAATTACTTATCCCAGTTGTAGCAAGACATATATAGGGAAAATCGATCGGTGCTTTTGTAAGCGTCTTTCAGAACATGCTACTCAACACCACACAAGTGCGGACGCCCAACATTTTTTATAATGTGAACATGCTCGGTTCTTTTTCGACTTACATAACACATACGATCGTCTTAATAACCTTTCTTTTACTTCTAATCTAACTTCATGCATGGAAAATCTTATCTTTAACAACTTTAAAATTCTTTACTCAAGCAAATCCACTAACTCAAACCAACTCTTGATTTTAGAGGCACTGCATATTAAATTCATTAAACCTGAACTTAATTCCGGCCTAAAGGCCAGCAAAGATTTAGCACTTTTTACTTAGTCACTTTCCTTTCCTCTTCTCTGATCTTCACCATATTGCTTGCCGGACATAATGGCCAGCGATGAGTTTGTCAGCTTGTCGCCATAATGGCATTTGATATCCATCACCCATTTGTCAACCATTGGTCTAAGACGTGTAAATGTTGTCGGGTCACGTAGTGACAATTATTTCTATCATATAAATATATATCGTGTTGGCTTTCTTCTCTTCCGGTGATGTCACCATCATAATGTATATACAGGCCTAGGCTTGTTTTTGTATTCATTCTGTCTGATGATGACTTTGCAATAAAGTCGAAATATTACAGTCTCACTTTTGTCTTGCTCTTACTCGAATTTTGAGTTCACAAGATGTTATTTTTCGGAATCTAGATAGATGGACAGACAACTTTATTTATAGAGGATAACACATAACAGTAATGTACTGAGGTAGACGAACGATCTTCAAGCTCGATACTCAGAAAATGATTTCTGAGCCCCAGACGGGGATCGAACCCGCAACCTGATGACCAGTGAGCCACTCTAACCATTGAGCTACCGAGACTCAGATGGTGAGCTAAGGTGCAAATTCGATATATATGTGCGACCTAAGCGGAAGCCACTATATATTAGTAATGATTGAAGCAGTTTAATGTTTGAGAAACGTGAGAGCTTTCAAGCTCGATACTCAGAGTATCGAGCTTTTGTGAGTATCGAGCTTGAAGATCGTTCATCTACCTTAATATATCCAAGCTCTCGCGTTTCTCAAACATTAAACTGCTTCAATCATTACTAATATATAGTGGCTTCCGTTTAGGTTGCACATATATATCGAATTTGCACCTTAGCTCACCATCTGAGTCTCGGTAGTTCAATGATTAGAGCGTCTCACTGGCCATCAGAAGGTTGCGGGTTCGATCCCCGTCTGGGGCTCAGAAATCATTTTCTGAGTATCGAGCTTGAAGATCGTTCATCTACCTTAATATATCCAAGCTATCACGTTTCTCAAACATTAAACTGCAGTAATGTACTGATTGGTGGTCCTCTAATACAGTAATATAATTAGAAATATAAATCTCAATAATAAACATAATCAAAAAAAAAAAAAGATTACCTTATCATTTATAATCATGTTAAAAAACAGCGGTAAAATATAATTAATAAAAGTTAAAAATCTAGTAGTTATTATCTAAAAATGTTTTCGAAGAGCACATTTAAAAGAACCTAGAGTTTTTCTTTTTAACCTCGACCAGGATACTATTCCACAGTCTAGTCCCTGCCACACCAAAAGTTCTTCCACCTTCTATATTTCTTCAAGTCTAAGTTGTCGGCTGCCTGTGGTTTCGCCAGCAAAGAGTAAGCAGGAACGGTGTTTTTGGGATGTAATTCCATACGGAATGGTAAAGAATCGTAGACGACAATCGTATCTTGTGAATGGGCCTTTAATGGATATTGTTACTGTTAATTCACAAACCTGGACGATCATTTTCTCTTTTATGGCTGTTATTCCATTCATCCCATTCCTGTAACAACTTTTGAGGATAGCCATCTTGAACAAGCATCACCCTACATAAGAAAAATATTGGAAGTAACTGTGTGAAGTTAAATCTCAACCACTTAGCATGAAGACGTGAACCATGTAAGACAACTCCATCTCAGTCAACTCTCCCTACTCTTTATCGGCTTATGGCATGAGTATGAAGTAAAGGTTAGAATGTTAGATTTTGAGAACGTAAGATCTTCTCTAGATCCATAACCGAGGAGTCGAAATTCCAAATAGAATATATCTAGTCAAAAAACCTGGGTCCCTAAATAAATATTTCATGAATGAATGAACAAACGATTGAATGAATGAAGACAAGATAAATCTATTTAATCACGATATTTACATCAAACATTTACAGGCAACGACGTACGACCTCTGTTCTTCCAGTGAGTCCTGAAGCAACTTTCGTTTACTTTTGATGCCTTAGTTAATAGATCATCACTGATATTTCACACGATCACATGTAATGGAGTTTACAAGTGATGAAAATTTTGAGTGTCAGAATCTTACTAACACTAGAAAAAGTTCCTTCATTATAAACCCCATTGCTTGTACAACTTTTACTGTACATTACCAGAAAATATACTACAATTAACGCCAACTTCGAAGTCATTAAGGCAAAAATACATGCATTTTATTCAATCGACATTCATTAGCGTAGATACTCAACCATTTGCATGAAAGAGCATTCCATAGCGCCACCAGACGACCATCAACACCATTCTACTATACATTAGGGTTAACAAAATTTCAATTAGACAAGATATTTCTTTTGCATGAAAAAAGAAATGCAATGAAGAATTAAATCCATGGATTCAGTCAATATCCAATCAACTTTGGTGGAGTGTAGGAACCTGTAATGGAGACCCAGAAACTCTAAAGGAGAAATGGATATCTATAGTAAATCATGCTGCAAACAAGCACAGCTGGAGTCATTCCAAACATTTCACCAAATGTGTTTATCACAAGCCAACCAGAAAAGAAAGATAGTATCATGACCAAAATCTGGCTCCCCTGCTCATGTTGCCTTGGGGGGAAGTTGTCAAAGACAAAAAGCTGCTCAAAGATGTTGAGAAACGTACAGAATTTCATCATACAGGAGCACAGGAAGTTTTTCATTCAATGATGCTGGAGTATCTTCCAAAGCCAAAGCATTTCAGCTACAAGGATATGGTGACAAGAACACAACTATTAATTTTGAGACACGTTCTCTGACTAAAATTTATTAAATATACGAGCTTTCGACTACCTAACTGTAGTCTTCGACAGGCAAGAGTGACATGAATTAATGATTTGTAGATATTTATAGGTGCGTGTTGAATTGAGGAACTATGTGGCAGGAAGCAATTAGCGAATACAATGCTTGTTGACAAGGACAGCGTATTGTCTGGGAAGCGGTTTGGAGTTATTGTCAGAATTCGCTATTAAAGCCGTATGCCAAGATTCTAATGTTTTTCGTGTTCGGTAGTTACCACTATCAATTACTCTACTATTAGCGAAGTCGATATTATGATTATTTTCCCATGCATGGTTAGCTATGTTTGAACCTTTTTTATAGTTTTTAACATTCCGGATATGTTCCTTTTTTCGTGTTTCAAATGATCTTCCTGTTTCACCAACGTATGACCACGAGCAATCCAAACAAGGTATATTGTAGACAACATTGGTTCGTCGTTCGGGTGGAACTTGGTATTTGGGAGAAGGAAAAGTTTGTTGTAGCGTTCGTAGTGGTTTAGTAGTGACTCTAATGTTATGTTTTTGTAGTATACGTCTGAGAGCGTCAGTTATCCCACTCACGTACGGTAAAGTAACGTAGCCGGTTGGTTTGTCATTTTCAGTCACACATTTGAAAAATTGTCTTACCAGTTCTTCAGGTGATGGTACGGGTTTGTTAGTTGTCAAGTCTTTGAAGGTTTGTTTCAGAACTCTCTCTGGGTATCCGTTGTTTTGTAAGGCTGTCGTTACATGGTTGAGTTCGTTCTGTTTGCTATCGTATGTGCTTGGTAGTGTTTGTGCTCTGTGTATAAGAGTTCTGGCTGTGCTAATTTTGTGGTTAATGTCATGGTGTGAGTTGAAGTCAAGGTATCTGTCTGTATGTGTGGGTTTCCTGTATACGTCAATTTTGAGGTCGTTACCTTGTCGTGTTATAAGGGTATCTAGAAAAGCGATATTGTTGTCCTGTTCGAGTTCCATAGTAAAAGTAATGAAAGGGTCAATGTTGTTTAAAGAATCATAGAAAGTGAGAATAGCCGTCTTTTTAATAATACAAAAACTGTCGTCAACAAAACGTTTCCATGTTTTTGGTTTCGTAGGAGTCGCTTGAATGGCCATATTTTCAATTGTTTCCATACAAAGGTTAGCGATGACTGGGCTAACAGGGCTACCCATGGCACATCCGTGTATTTGTAAAAAAATAATCGTTGTCATAAATAAAAACGACCAAGCTACGACAAGGAAGTCACTTGAGGCCAAAAGGGAATAAAAATTTGCATTTGGTAAAAATGAAAACAAAACCAAGGGAAAACGGTGTATAAGCTTCTATCTGCCCGTGCTAGACAAAACAAAAACTTATGAGGCCGTTGAATAAAAGAAAAACGTTCGTTGAACCCATGAAGATGAGTAGTTCCAAGCTTGAAAATGAGACGCCTTTCTTGTCTCTTGCGGCTATCATTGCCACCCGAGATGGATGAGATGGCACAGACTTTCATATCCGAAATATAATGGTTTGCGCTGTTGAAATGCCGGGCAACAGGCTCGTCAACATCGTTGTTCCTTACGGAATGAAGATGGTCGGCAAACCTGTCAGAGACGTCGGCTAGTTTTACCGGACAATGAAGTTACAATTGGGTCTACAAATGGAGGTGTTTTGACTCAGAAAAAGAGAGGTATAACGGCGGGCTCGAGAACAAGAAAAAGTGCCGGCTGGTAATGAATTTTGTTTTTATTCCCCTGAGGCCTCTGTCGGTTTCTCCGCGGGCCAGTTTACTGATCACCGTTAAAAATAGCAAGTGACTTCCTTGTCGTAGCTAGGTCGTTGATTTGTTTGTTTTTATTTCTCACATTTCATTGGTAAATTTTTGTCACGTGACTTGCTTTAGTATAAAAGCTAGTCTAATTGCCATTCCTCTTTCAGAACTCGTTTCACTCTTTGACGAAGGGCCATAGCTCGAAACATTAGGATCCTTTATCATAAATTCGGCAGTGTATCAACCTTTTAACTTTTTGTGCTGTTTTATACTACCTACGCAGCATCCCATTGTTATATCACTGTCTAATTTTAAGTTCTGACAAGTTCCAACAAAATTGATTAGATCGTTGACTTTTGAAGAAAGAATATAATTGTAGCTTGTTTTCACAAAGGTGACATACATACATTTGACTACCATCAAACCTATGCATTTGCGTAATGACTCTTCAAATTCAAAATTTTCTTCCAGGCCTGTAGGAGGGTAATGAGCCCTGATACAGTTTACAGTACATGAAGGTAGAGGAGTCCTGATTTCCTTTCCTAGAATACCCCAACACCATCTTGGCAACAGCCTATAGTCTAATTGTCTTTTTGTGTGTGTGTGTGTGTGTGTGTGTTCTGGACCCTTTGTGGTCATGCCACCATGCTGTTTGTAACGGAACCATGTAACTTGTAATACCCAGTGGTTCAAACACACTGCTTCAAAAGCTGGATTATCGGTTATGCAAGTTGGCATAGCATCAGGTTTATCAACTTCAAAAACGTCTATGTTTTTGTTCACGACTTCTGGCATTTCATGACAGCGAACACATTCCTCAATTCAATCCATAATCTGGCGATGGCCACAATTACACCATATCAAAAAATTTTAATTTGGTATAAGTTTAACTATTTCTACAATTAATTGGGAACTCAGAACTCATGCAAGACAAATTTGCACACAAACACTGTCTTATTAGTTTAAATCATCAAGTTGGCTTTTATCCGATTCATCCTCATTACTTTCATCATCACCAGGGGCGTCGCTAGTGGGGGGTGTGGGGATGTAACACCCCTCAAAGTTTTTAAAAACCGGGAAAATTCGGGCATCCAGAGTGCAAAAAAGAAATTGATTCTGATTTCTTTAAAGTACATGTCTCCAAGCAGCACCCAGGAAAGGATATATCGTATGAAGCTGTTCTCGAACCGTCTCAAACGTGTTTATCGTTTTCGGAAATTACTTGTCCAACCAAACAGCCTTCCGTCTGCAATAGCAAAGAGCTAGAGACCGTGTGCGATTCCGGAAACAAGACAACCTCACGAGAAAACGATCGAAAGAATGGAAATCAAATAAGAATAAATGAAAGCAGTTTGAATATTGTGAAGAGACAGAAGAGCCAGAACAACGTATGACAAATGATAATGAGCTAAATGAAGATGTGGTAAGTACTGTAGTATTATCTTGAATATAATTTAATATTTAGCAATTTATATTAAAGTAATAAATTGATAGTAATAAATTAATGATGCAAAGGCGGATTTGGGGGTCTTTTACTCTTTGTTGTGGATTACCAATTTTATTATATTTTTGTTTTCCATTTGAATCTTTAGGCAAACACAAGCCGGAACGAAAATTCAGAAAATGGGCAAATTTTTGCGAAAGAAAATTCAGATTTTAAAAAAATCAAACAGGTGAAACAAGTCAAACAACTCATGAAACCGAAGTTCGTAATACTGATACAATTATGGGTGACGAGTGGCTAAAATGTGTTGGGAAGTTGTCATACAAGAAGTTGCCAAAAATGGATGCCAAGCCAAAGATTCGTTTGCTGAAGTGGCCCTGTCTGAAATAATTTCAATATCAGATAACATTCAGAGAATCTGTTCTGAATTGTCAAACGCTGCAAAAGATGTTTTGAAGAGAGAGTATCAGAGAATCGAGTATTTAGCTTCATTGGAGTCTGAGCAGTCTGAGGAAAATGACGAAGTACCTCATGACCCTGCAAAACGGCCTGGCCTTCTCTCAGAAAAGCAGAAAAACTATCTTTGTACAATTGAACCTTTTCAACCAAAGTTATCTTTATTTCCAAAGAATCCAAACATTAACAATGAAAAGCAATGTCGATTCTCAGCCTGTTGGTACAATAGTTATCCTGACCTCGAGTACAGCATGGAGAACGATGCCGCTTACTGCTTTGTGTGCAACGTGTCTCCCAGTGGTATTGATGGAGCAAAAGGGGAAGATGCATGTATAAACAGCATTAGAGCATGGTCTAAAATGAAGGGAAGCCAGGGAAAAAAGAAGCCTGGAAAGCTGACCCAGCACTACACTAGTGTGGCACATCAAGCAGCAGTATGCGACTACATTAATTTTATTGATGAAAACAGCCACGTGGACAAACTTCTTTATCAATCGAAGAAGCAGCAGCTCATAGAGGAAGAAAGATTGCTTAACAGAAATAAAGAGGTTATTGAGATTCTTCTTGACGTTACCAGAACATTGGCACAGCAGAGTCTTGCACTTCGAGGCCACGATGAAAACAACAGCAATTTTGATCAGATTGTTGCTTTGTTAGCCCGACACAATCCTATCATGAAGCACTGGTTGGACGAAAAATGTTCTAGAAAATACCAAATGACCTACACAAGCCCCTCAAGTCAGAACGAATTCCTTGAAATGCTTGCAGATTCCGCCAAGAAGAAAATTGTTCACGAAGTAAACCAGAGCGCATATATGGTGTCGTCGGGGATACAACGACAGACGTCGCACATCTAAATCAGCTTACAGTTGCAGGCCGATACGTCGACAGAGAGGGCGATCCGAAAGAGAAACTCATCCAAACGAGAGAGGTACACGACAAGACTGGCGATGGATTGGCAGAAGAAATCATCTCTACCCTCTGAATCGAATGTCCAGTTGGATAACCTCCGATTTCAAAACAACGATAGTGCTTCATCGACGTCCGGCAAATACAAAGGAGCGCAAAAGATTGTTTCGGAAATTTTTCAAAGAAAGATAACTTATATTCCTTGTCTACCGCATGGAGTAAATCTGGTGATTGAGTATGCTTCCAAAGCAAGTCCGGTAGTGTCAAAGATGTATGATACCCTTGAAAGTGCGTACGTCTACTTTTCTTCCAGTACGAAAAGACACGACACTCTTTCACAGAAGTTAGACAAGACTGACGGCGCGCTGCAGTTAAGGAACTTATCCAAGACTCGATGGAGTTCCAGGCCCGAAACTGTTAAAGAGTTCTAGATCCTTTAGAAGTCCTAGATGCTTTAGAAGAGATTTCAGCCTCTGATGATCTCGATGGTGATACGAAGAGAAAGACAGCTGGTCTCTCTGGAAATATAGCTTCATTTGATTTTATCTTTTGCATCATGTTCCTCAAGAACGTAATGTGGAAAACAAAGATGATGGTTGATTCTTTACAAGATGAAAACCTAGATGTGACTGCAGCAGAAAGTGTCATGACAGATACCCTCAAGCAACTAGAGAACATCCGGAGAGATGAAGAAGCTATGAATGCCGAAATTGATGCTGCCATAGGCCTTTTCTGAAATCACTGGAAATTTGCGGCCGCAAAGCATTATGTTCTAGTTTCAGTACAAACAAGACAATAGACGACAATCGACGCTATTTTTAATGCAAACGAGAAGGAAAGTTCAACGTGTTTTTGTTTTATTATGCCTCGCTGTGCAGTTTTTGGATGCAACAATGACACAAGATACAAGGAGAGGTAAGATTTCAATTATCCGAGCAGCGTTGCGTTGTTGATCAACAATCAAAGTCCGATACTATAAATATAAACAAACTGACTTACCAGTACTCTATAAAACGTTAAAACATAAGTATATCGTACGTTTTTCGACAGGTGGGTTATTATGTCACATGTAAAAGAAAATCTTGGTGATGCAGCTACTGTCAAGTTCCATACATGCCCTAAGACAGCTTGGTACAAGAAGTGGGCTGATTTATTACGACGGCAAAACATGTCTAAATTTACTTCATCGACTGTTGTTTGTAGTAATCATTTTGAGTATGGGCAGCCACGACCAAAGTCACCTCATCCTTCGATGTATCTTAAAGGATATTCTGTTAGTCATGGAGCAGAATATAAAGAGAGGAGAGCCGTTGTTTGTCGAAGTAAAGATAAATCTGATGAGATACAGGAAAATTCGAATGAAGGAATTAATGGACAAGAGTCACTGGAGAACTTAGCATCAAATACTGATGGAAATGATGGTGATTGTGCAGGGATATCATGTTCTATAAGTGCTCAAATAGCTCAAGCACGCACAAAAGAAGAATATGAATCAGAGATTTGTGAACTAAAAATGAAATTACAGCAAAAAGAGAAGGAGACTCATGAACTTATCGTAGAAAGAGATAAGATGATTGAGGAAAATGAATTCAAGGCCCAGTTTTGGGATTCACTCCATCAAACACAGTGATGATCTTGTTAAAGTCTATAGGACTCCCAACTTATGCTCTTTTTAGTTGGTTGTTTGAAGAGGTGAAAGAACCTGCTAAAAACATGAATTATTTTAGAGGTGAAAAGTCAAGCTCAGACAAGTATTATCAAGTTAATGACAAGAATAAACCAGGACAAGGAGAAAACTATGCTTAGAAGATGAGCTATTTATCACATTAATTAAACTTAGACATAATGTGAACATTGAATTTATTGCTGGTTTGTTTAATGTATTAGCATCATTAATCTCTGTTACAATTACTACCAGGATATCTCTGCTGGCACTGGAACTGAAGCCTTTGATTTACTGGCCTTCACAAGAACAGCTGAAAAGATGCTATCCTGAATGCTTCAGAAGGTATGGAGACAATGTTTGTGCAGTAATTGATGCATCAGAAGTACAAACAGAGAGGCCATCAATGACTAGTGTTAACTCTGTTCTTTATTCTAATTATAAACAAAGACATACATTCAAAGTCCTGGTGGCTTGCACTCCAGGAGGAAGTATCTCGTTTATTTCTGAAGCAGCTGGTGGTGATATGTCTGATGTGGAAATGGTGCGACGATCTGGAATTCTTGAGAAGTCGAAAAACGAGGACAAAGTTTTGGCTGACAAGGGTTTTACCAACATAGATGACTTTTTTAATGAAAGAAGTTGAATTAATTATACCTGAATTTAAACAAAAAGATGAACAATTCTCCCTATCACAAAACATTTATAATGCTGATGTCTCAAATGCAAGAATTCATGTTGAAAGAGTGATTGGAAGGTGGAAGAATTTTAAAATAACAAAAGGTCCCATACCGTTAACCATGATGGACATGGTTGATAAGCTATTCTTTGTTGTTGGGGCACTTGTAAATCTAATGGGCATTTTGGTGCCCATTAAAAAAGATAAGGTTTAAAGGTACATAAATTTAAACAAACCAAATAGCCACAAATAAGCCACAAATTGGCTCAAAAGTGTATGAAGCTTGTTCAAGCAGAGGGCTTGTTAAAGAGATCCCAGTTTGTGCAATACATTTTGCATAATTCAACATGTGATTTATTTGTGGTATATTCAGCATAGACTCTGATTTTTGAAAAACAACTATTTAATTATAAGTAGAAATAATTGCCTGTTAGTTTTAATTTTGCATAAATGTTCTGAAACTAAACTTTTTATTACAATATTATAACTACCTAAGCCTTAGTTTTTTTGGTTCCAATCATCCCAACTGTGTGGTGAGATTCCAAAAAACATACATGATTTACAATCTTCTCCACAACTTCTTCTACAAATCTGAGTATGTAAAATTCTTTAACTACACGATGATAAAGCTCAGGTACAATTGCTTTGTTAAAAAAAATTCTGCACTTGGTTATCATGTTGTCAATAAATTCAGTGTCCTTATTGATTTGTTCAATATGAATATTTGAAGACTTTGCACTGGTACGAACAACAAAATCAGCATAATCTGTATTAGTCACAAACATTTGGCACTGAACTTGTGCATAATATTGATGGTCCTTGTTCAATTTTGTTGTCCCATCTTGCTGTACTAGGAAACAAGATGATGGCTTGGTTGCCCAAACAGCTATCTTATCACTGGTGAACGGGTTTTTCACTTCAAGGCAACCTTCTTTTCTTTTTGCATTACAGTTTGCATTACATTTTTGCATTACACAGAATTCCTCGATCTCGCAGGAATGATCCTAGTTCGTCATTTTTCATTCGAGAAAAGTCTTGACTATTTGCAGTCATGCTACTTCGTATTTTCAAGTTTCTATCCTCGTATGTGTTCGCGGTAAATCCTTCGCCATTTTCCCAGGAATGTTTGTTTGTACTGAAACTAGACCATAATGCTTTGCGGTCGCAAATTTCCAGTGATTTCAGAAAAGGCCTATTGCGTATTCATCGACACTTGGAATTGATGCCCAAGCCGATTTCCACAGACTACACATGAGAAGAGTCAGGAGATCGGAATCCAGTGAAGACAACTTACATTTGTTCTACAGAAGAGAAATAAATGTTTTCTTGGACACAACCAATCGAATCCTTCGGGAGAAAGTTAGCGCTTTAAAGAATGCGTTCCAACGGTTCACTGATGCATTACATCCAGACAACAAATCAACCCTAGAGCAAATCCAGAAGTTGCAGAATCTATTTCCTGAAGAGGTCCCCTCACCGCAAGCTCTGTTGTCCGAGCTGGAGCTTGTTTTCAATTTTTGTAAAAAAAGGTGCGAAAAGGAGAAGATTAAAGTGTCGATTCATTCAGCTGCAAAAATATCTGTTGTGCCCAACAGCAAGTATAGGCTGTTTCCCCTCGAAGAAAGATAATAAATTTCCTTTCCTCGATGTACTAGTACACAAAGGGGACACGGCTTTCTTGACCAGTGTTTACAGAAAACCGACTTTCACGGGCCTGTACACAAGATTTGATTCCTTTAGTGCCAGAAAGCAGAAACTCTCCTTGATTAAATGTTTAATTGACCGTACTCATAAGATTGCATCTAAGAAATTTCTTCAAAGTGATCTTGACAAATTGAAATCTATATTTTTATCTAATGGCTACCCAGAAAGTATACTTAATAAGGCTTTTAATCAAAGTGAAACAGACAAACCAATTGGACCCGCTAAATGTCCAGTCTATTTAAAACTTCCATGGATAGGACAAATTTCCGAAACTTTTGGTCAATCGATCAAGCTAATTACTGAGCAAACATTTTTTGTTGCTAGATTCGTTGGCATCTTTTTGACGAAAACCATCCTTCCACCCACTCACAAAGAGTTTCTACCTGCTTCTTCATCTAGCTGTGTTATTTACGAATTTAAATGCGAATGTGAATCTCGCTATGTGGGTAGAACTAATCAGAGACTGGGTGATAGGATCAAACAACATGTTCTTAGCATCATTAGAAATAAAACTCAGCCATAACGTCAACAACCAGGACGACTATGCCGCTCCGGTCATTTAATCAGTTGCGACTCAGCTGTTGGCAAACATCTTTTGTCCAACAAATCTTGCGCCGAAAACTACTCAGATGATAATTTTAGAATTCTTTACAAATGTCGTTCCGCCTTTCAATTGAAGGTGATGGAAGCCATTTACATAAAACTTAATGATCCTGATCTATGTCGGCAAAAGGAATTTGTTTTCCAACCATCGCTATTTTGACCCTCCAACATTCCGTTGGGTTGATGTCATGAGTTTTCTTTAGACTATATAAGCAGGTGATATGGTTCTTTCTTTCTCTTTAGTTAGCAGACGTATAGCACTTGATAAGTGGTCTGCCGAAATGCATCGTGCTTTTTTCTGATTCTTTAGGCTTATTCTTTACGTAGAATATTACCTCTTTAAGTTTCAAACAGTTCTTTTAAGAACTAAACTATCCAACAGTCTTTGGTAACTGTGAATACCTCTTTAAGCGTATATTACTCTTTATCTTCTCCTACTTTATCTTAAATTACCATTCACCATGGTATCTACGTATTTAAAAACTGTGTTTAAATTTGTTACCACGACAAAACCGCTGTTTTATTATTTATAAACTTCTCATCGCGGCCTCTCCAAGCGTTTGGAAAAGTGAACGATCATTCAGCAGGCTAAAGCTTCTGAAAAACTATCTTTGCAATCGAATGGCAGGTGTTAAGTTGGATAGCCTGATGATGTTGTTTAGTGAAAGGGATATAACAGATCAACTAGACATTTCAACCATTGTTAGTCAGTGGGCTGATGCTAAATCGAGATGATTAAAATTTTAGACGCATGCAATAGTCAGTCACGTCATTATTGTCATGTAAACTGTCGTTGCAACTTGTGAGTTGCAACGTGCAATTAACAAATTACTACACTACTATGTACATGTGTGTACTAATGTACTATGGTCAATAGTCTAAATGATTCTAAGTGTATCAGTCATTCAGACGACTCAGTCTACGTACATATACGTTTGGCGTCATGCGTGATCGGGTATGTCTGTGACCGAGATGAATCATGAATCTTCACTGATGAAGTCATTCACTAATCATTGCAATTACTTTATTGTATTTGTATTGTATTTCATTATTTTATTTTATTAATATTATATTAACTGTGGGGTTGCTTAAAGATAGAACGTTTATGGCAACATTTGTGGTTATGTCCTAATGCCCATCCAATAAAATTCGGGCAATTTTATGAAAAATAGAACATTCGGGCAAATTCAACTGGACACCCCCCCCCCCCCCCCCAATCAAAGTGGGTTCTCGACGCCCTCACTGTCGCTACTAATAACCGGCTAAAACTGGTAAGGTTTTAAACCCATTACTACCGACTGGACAACATCAGAACCATCGCTGTCGCTTGAAATTGTTCCAGACTCGCTTGAACTAGAAGTGCACACCCCTGCATCTGAATTCAACTCCATTCTTGTGAGAATTTATCACGGTGAGATTAAACTTTAACAAGAAACGCACTCACTGAACTATAGTTATGGGTTCACTGAACTATAGCTATGGGTTCACTGAAGAAACAAGATTAGACGATTTCAGAAACTCTCGATTTAATGAACATTAAACAACAACAAACACATCCCATGTAAGTTCTTCCAATGCAGCGAAACACTCCATTGACGTCACAACAAGAAAACCGCTGAGTGTGCACGCCTACAACAAAGGCCAAAACGGCAGCCTTCTATTTGTCATTTTATGACCTGTTTCGCAGCGAATATCTTGCTAACAAAAACTAGTTAAGTAATGGGAACTTCGTAACGAAACTACTGGCAATAACACCTTCCATGTGAAGTCAATTTGTTCAATGGTTAGACTTCCCCTTTGAGCCTTATACTGAACTGAAATAATTGCGAAGTCTGCACTCATTTTCCAAAGTCAACCGAAATGCATTTATTTCTAGAACATATTAATAACAAACAAATCAATCGTATATCCGAGAGAAATGCTCTAGGCCTGATTTTAGGAATGATTTAACGAGAAATCGCCATACCGACGCAACTATTAAGAAATCGTCTGAGCGTCTGTATTTTCAACTTAATTAAGACGGACTTTGCGAGTTTTTATTGCTCGTGTATCCGACCTATTTTTGAATACACCTATCCAGCAATTCATTTCGGATTTCAACAATTCTTTATATGACTGTATTGTTCACATTCAAATACGTGCTCCACCAATTATTTATTAGGGTCTGTCCTACGGAAATAGATCTTACAACTTCTACACTTAGTACTCTTGAGAGCAGACATCCAACCCAATATGAGAAACTGCTTCAAAATAATTAGCAAGTGACATAAACAATAAATTACAAAAACTGTTGCCACTTTCAACCTCCCCAAATATTCATGTACTCCGGGGGAAAATACACTTAAAAAAATTAAAGGGAAATAAAAAGAAATTACAAAATAAAAAAAAACAAAACAAATTCGAAGATTTAAAAAGTTAGAAAACTACAAACTTAAATGCAATGGTAAAAACAACAAGATATATAAAAAACCCAAAAAATTAAAATACGAAAATATACAAAAAAAAATATAAGAACTTTAAATTAAAATTTAAAAAAGATAAAAATGATTGATATTAAAGATAAACATAAGTTCATGATAGTTTTAGCAAAAAGAAATCAAGAATGAAGTTGAACATTTCAATTTTTACGACTAACAGAATATTAATCCTACCTCTTAACTTTTATAAAATTTGGGCAAAAATTTCGGGAATTTCCTCCATCCTCAAAGGAAAGAAAGTTTTATAAACAAGTGTAAGAAAATATGTTGATGCGACTAATGCCAGGGTAAAGAAGACTGACTACTTTCCCTAATACAGTGAACTCCCTCTTAACGAACACCTGTCTAAGACGGACACTAAATTTGGTCCCTGCTGTTAATTGATTATTTTACTATAATCAAACTCTCTCGAAGACGGACACCTCACTAAGACGGACAACGGACACTTTTCATGCGGAAAAAGGTTTAAAATACCTCCCACAGCGGACACTTACTGGCTGATTAATAGGATTTTCGTAATGAAATTGCGATATTTCACAGTAATGGAAACGACTTTTGTTCAAAAAATTAGCACATTCTTTGTGGTATGTTTAGCAACCGGACATACATTATGTTTGACAGACCATAACAGTAAACTATATTATTGCAGCTTTATCAAAACACGAAAAGGGAAATATACTGAGGTTAGTCCTATATATAAAGGATTCCCAAAAATAGTTAAGGAGGAAAAGTTCTAAGCCCTCCGCTTTTTGCATGAACTGTCACCACAATCACCAGATTTTGTCTTCGGCTTTCTACCGGTCTTCGTCTCCAGGTTTCGAACTACAGCATTCTTCACAATAGTCGCTTCTTTTAAGATAAGTTTGCTTAGCCATCTCACGGCGAGTCAGTTCCCATTAATGGTGAATCTGCAAGGGATTTCTAAGCCATATCCACTGGGCTCCGCGATTTACTCTCTTTCCCGTTACTTCGCACAATACAGTACTTCCACGAATAAGCAAATACTGGCCAAAGTAGCGACAAAACGACTGAGACACATGACCAACCACTGAAAAAGAAGATTACTGAAAAGAAGATATCACTGCTGGTGGATAGCAGTGACTACGATGACAATGATGTCGATATGGATCCACCTGTGTCTAATATTAATTCAGTAGCTGAAGCTCTCGACTTGGTTGACGAGCTAAAGAAGTTTACACCCGCACCACTGCACGACGAAGATTTACTTGCATCCGTAGAAATTGTTGGGAAAAAGCTCGAAGACGCGAGGCTTTCACAACAAAAACAGTCTGCAATAACTGAATTGTTTTATTCAACACAGCTGTAACTTTTGCGGCTCATTAGTTTCATACATTTACATTTTGAACATCAATATCATGCATCCTTGATCTTGTTTATTTTTACAATCAGTTTGACGCATTAGAATAGAATATAGATTTTATTTGGGGTACTTTCTGAGTAAAATTAACAAGGAACGGTTGCGCTGTTTTGTAAATGCTTTCATACAGATGGCCGGTGTCAGGTGACGTCATTTCCTTCTAAGACGGACACCTCCATAAGTCGGACAGTAAGAACGATCCCGAAGGTGTCCGTCTTAGAGGGAGTTCACTGTAATTCGCTAATAAAGCAAAATTCAGAACTTGAAAGCCGTTTACGGATTTACGACAGGTATTTTTAATCGTTAAAAAGGGTTTTGTTTTTCATTCCCCTACTGGCGGGGGGAGATCAAAGAAAGGGCCAGTCGTATCTTCTGCGTGTCGTAAAAGGGGACAAAAAGAAGTTGTTGGCGCGAGGAAGGGCAATCAGCCATAAAACTTTTGCCATCAACAAACTACGGATAGTAGTCATAGGAAAAGAGACTATGCCAGGGCGTCCACTGTATATGACGCGCGACGCAACCAGTCCCTCGAGTGTAGTGAGCCAAAGAAAGATGGACATAATGTGTTTACAAGAAACCAAGTGGACGGGAGGTAGCACTAGACGAATAGTACAGAGCTGGAAAGTATATAATAGTGGTGGAAACGAGAAAAAGAATGGTGTCGGAATAATCCTAGAAGAGAACTAGGTAAACAAGGTACTTGAAGTGAAAAGAATTAGTGACACGATGATGACCATGAAGCTATTAACAGACGATGGAGTGATAAATGTTGTATCTGCAAATGTACCACAGTTGGGATGCACTGACGAAGAGAAAGAAAGATTCTGAGAAATGTGGGAGAATATGATAGCTGTAATATCAGAGAATGAAAGAGTGGTCGTGGGTGCAGATATGAATGGCCATGTAGGGAAACGGCTGGGGAATATGAACAAGTGCACGGAGGATGGGGGTTTGGACAAAGAAATGAAGAAAGTGAAAGATTCTTAGAAGCTGCGCAAAGCGTGGACCTGTTTATTGCAAACACAGGTTTTAAAAAGCGTGAGCAACATAGAGTGACATATGTCTGTGTTGGGAGACAAACAAAGCTAGACTACATAATGGTCAGAAGGATGGATAGAAAACATGTTAAGGATTGTAAAGTCAATCCAGACTAAGCAGTTACAAGTCACCATAGACTGGCTGTGACAACTCTAACGTGAAAAGGAATAAGATATGAAAAAAGATAGGGTAGAGAGAACTTGAAACTATGGAAACAAAGGGATAAAAAGAGAAAGAAATATAAGGAATTAGTGAGGAAAACCAAGCAGCAAATGGAAGAAAGGAATGGGATACATGGACCGTGATGAAAGAGGCAACAATAAAAGCAGGAGAAATAGTAGTCCGCAAAAAGAGTGGAAGGATGGGACAAGAGAAGAACACATGGTGGCGGAACGAAGAAGTTCAAGATGCAATAAAAGTAAAGAAAAAGGCCTTCAAAGAATAGTCAGGGACAGGAAACGAAGAGCTGAGAACAATACAATGAAAAGGAAAAGACCTGTAAAATAGCAGTGGCAGTAGCAAAAAGTAGAGCAACTGAAAAATGTTATGACATGTTAAATACACAAGGAGGAACAACAAAAGTATACAAAATAGCAAGAGCAAAGAAACAGGAAAGAAACGATATACAGGGAATTCGAGGAACAAAGGGCAAGACAGGAGAGATACTAGAAAAGGAGGCAGAAGTCAGAAATAGATAGAGGGAGTACTTGGATGAATTGCTGAATACATATTTTGAGAGGAGCTAGAAGAGGTAGGCAAAACCGAAGGACCTATATTCAACATAACAAAGAAAGAAGAAGAAAGCCATAGATAAGATGGAAAATGGAAAAGCAAGTGGACCATCAGACGTCTGTATAGAACTAATAAGAGCTCTTGGAGACGAGGAAGTGGATTGGGTGTATCAATTAATGAGTGAAGTATGGAATAAGGAAGAGATACCTCACGATTGAAGAAAAAGTGAAATGGTGCCGATCTATAAAAGAAAGATACACTAGACTTTAGTAATCACAGAGGCATAAAACTGAAAGAACACGTGCTGAAAGTTTTGGAAAGAGTAGTATATGCAAGATTAAGAGAAAGTATAGGAATAAGTGAACTACAGTTTGGTTTCGTGAAAAGCAAAGGAACTATAGATGCAATCTGGACTGTCAGACAGATGTAAGTAAAGATGTCAGAGAAAGGACAAAATCTGTACTGTGCGTTCATAAAACAGTGGCGTTCTTGAGGTTATACACTATCTAAAATATAGAAAACAAGCTTCTCGACGTTTCGAGCGAAGGCCTTTCGTCCGGAGATTAGTAGCCTGGCTACTACTTTGGCTACTAATCTCCGGACGAAGGGCCTTCGCTCGAAACGTCGAGAAGCTTGTTTTCTATATTTTAGATAGTGTATAACCTCAAGAACGCCGCTGTTTTATCGAAGCTATCTACACTGGACCTCCGCGCCTGTGCGTTCATACACTTGGAAAAAGCTTATCACAGAGTTCCAAGAAATGCTATGCTGTGGTGCGTAAGAAAAAAGGGGGTGCCGAAAATATTGGTGAAATTGGTCAAGGAAATGTGCAAAGACTCAAGGACAAAAGTGAGGACAGATGTTGGTGTGACAGACGAGTTTGAGGTGAATGTAGGTCTCCGTCAGGGGCTCGGCTCTAAGCCTATTCCTGTTTGTGGTGGTAATAGATGTACAGGGTGAAGAGATAAGGTACTTTGGGAGCTTCTGTTTGCAGATGATCTGAGCATATTAAGTGACTCAAAAGAAGCATCACAGAGAAAAGTGCTAGCCTCGCAGGAACAACCAGAAAGAGGTAGACTGAAGATAAATGTAAGTAAGTCTGAAGTAGGAGTGAAGACAGTATAGACCTGAATGTTGAAGACAAAAGAAATGAAAGACTGAAACAAGTGGAAAAGTTTAAGTATATAGGGTCAACCATCAATAAGAAAGGAGGATGTGAGAAAGATGTCGCAGAAAGAATCAGACTAGCCTAGGGAAAGTGGACAGAAATGTCAAGGATATTACATGATAAGAAGATGCCAACAAAATTGAAAGCAAAAATATACCAGACGGTCGTAAGGCCAGTGATGATATATGGAGGGCAAACATGGGCTTTAAAGACAAAAGAAATAGAAAAACTAGAAAGAACGGAAACGAAGACGCTAAGATGGATATTGGGAACTAAGCTGATAGATAGAGTGAGAAACGAAGAAATCAGATAAAGGATAGACGTTGAAAATATTAGCGAAATTTTGAGGGAAATGAGGCTAAAGTGGTACAGACATGTGGAACGCAGGTACAAAGGAGAACCAGTGAGGAGGAGAGCGTGGAAGATTGAAGTGGAAGAGAAAGGACCAAGGGGAAGGCCAAAACTGAGATTTAAAGACGTACGACAGGGCATGGAAGCAAGGGGATTGAGAAGGAGTGATGCCCAAGTAAGAGGCGTCTGGAGGGATAGACTATGCTACCGCAACCTCGAACAGGGAAGCGTGAGATGATGAAGAAGAAGAAGATTTTTATTCGTTGAAGGTGTTAAACGTAGAAAGTTGTCCATCTTTAGATAATTTTACCTTTCAACACGATTTTACCTGATAATTCGCTAGTAAAGCAAATTCAGAACTTAAAAGCTGTTCATTGGTTTATGACAAGTATTTTTATTCGTTAAAAGTGTTAAACGTACAAAGTTGTCCCTCAGCAACATGTTTGTCAAAAAAACCCCATGAAATCAAATGGGGCCAAGTTACAGGGTTTTTTTGACCTATTTGTGGTTCTGCAAAGCTTTAAGATTAAATAAAAAAAACTGTCTATAAGTTCAGGAACCAACAAAATAAATTCCCAGATGAGCAGCATTAGCCCACAGTTCAGTTATAAACCAATATGACATCATACATCAGTGGTCTTCACCATTAATCAAGAACTTTAACTCTTCTAATGCAATAATTTTTTGGGTCACTATTTTTTCACAAGCACCCAAAATCCAGTTGTATATTTGGTCGCTGAGCACACACAGTATTGTCGCCGACCTTCACTATTTTAGTAGCATCATGCGATGATTGTTTGTTAAACCATTTTATGATCGTAAACAGATTTCTTGACCTCCAAAAATTCCTAACCCTAACAACAGTTCGTTGATGTGGAAAAAAAGAAACTTAGGCGAAAAAATGTTGATCAGAAAAACATACTTGGCAGGAAAAAAGCTTTATTTGAATACAAAACTTCTTGGTCAAAAGTAAAATAAATGATCGAAAAAACGTTCCTGAAATCATTGATCGAAAAATAAATGTTGCATGACCAGGAAAAAAGTTCTTGATCAAATAAAAAATTTGACGTATTGAACCTTTTGATTAGAAAAAAAAATTAGAATTGAATACAATAAAGATATGACCATCAACAATGAAAAATCGAGATTTTAGGCGGAAAAAACAAGATTCTGCCTGAAAAAAGTTAGGAGTTTGATATGAAAGATGACGAAATGGTCAATTGTTTAGGTTGGGTAGCTAGGTATATTGAAAGCTAAAAGTCGAATTTGAATTTTATGACTTATCAGCATTCCATACTCGAATCCATTTTTGAAAAATAATTAGCACCATATACATGCAGGAATTAAAACATTAGCCATCGCAAAATATTGTTAAGTATGGAGAGTCTGAGTAGAACTTACGTTAACATTGCCAAGGTTACTCAGTTCCCTAAAGAAAGCGAAACATAAATTAAATTTTAAGGTATAAAATTCAAAGTGTATCGATCAAATACAGGAAGAAGTAAAGTTGTTTAAAATTACTTGGTTATAACAATTTCCGGAAGCATCTGCTCAAAAGATTTTTGTGGTTCCCCATTCACGGCAAAACTTCCCTCAACTGGGATAACCTGAATATGAAAAGAATACAGCAAATTACACATTAAAAAGTTGACCAAAAAAAATTAACCTAAAAGATTCATATTCACAAAACCAAGAAAAATTTAAACATATGCGTAAAGCCTATCAACCCGATATTTCAGCAGAACGTAACTGATTTTCGGCTCTTCCAGTTATCATTTCCAATAAACAAACTTGCAAATTCATGAAATTAACTTTGAGAAGATTTGGTAAAAACAAACATTGTTGGTGATGAGTGTCCTACATACTGTGGCCAATAACCAACATACACTAGGAAAGTGGTCCCCCGTTTGATCAATGAAGAACACTTAATGTAAGGGGATTCGATTCCATCATTCAAATACATATTTAATTGCTTCTAGTTGGGAAGCTCAGAATTGTAGTTGGTTAAAAACATATAATATGATTTTTAGCGTCTAGTTCAACCACCAACAGGTAACAATAGAGACATTTAGCTACAACGTTTTTGGCGTGGCGGCGACGTGTTACGTCAAGGGAGGCTGGGGATAACAATAAGACACTTCCACGAAAAGTTGAATACTTTAGCTGCAATCTGACGACGGCAGGACAGCTCAAACATAAAAAGTGAAAGGAAGAAAATGACATCTTTTAAACATCTTCGAGAAGCTCTTATGCTATTCTGGGATGATGAAGTCATTAGTGACAACGAATTTCTATTGCTTTACGACTTTTTTCCAGTCGAAAAATCCCCATTTTCCCTATAAAATATATCCGATATTCAGCCTTGAGGTTATGGATGAAGTTGAATGCAAAGCGGATTTTCGAGTTAAAAAGCAAGATTTTCATCGTCTGGCTGAAGCGTTACGACCTCCTCCACGCTTCCATCTGGAGGAAAGAAGTGTTTGCCAAGGGATGGAGGCGTTGCGCTTGCTGCTTCGACGAGTTTGTTATCCGTGTTGTCTCATTGATTTAATAAATCGTTTTGGTGGAAGACCACTGTCTGTCATTAGTCTTATCACCAACCATATAATCGATTACATTTATGATGTACATAAGAATCGTATTACCGAGTGGAATCGCCATTTAATGTATCCTGCAGCCCTGGAAATTTACGCTGAGACCGTTTCTAACAAAGGTGCACCGATTGAGAACTGTTTCGGGTTTATAGATGGGACAGTCCTGTCAATTTCAAGACCAAAAGGAACTCAAAGGTGCATGTGTAATGGTCACAAAAGGGTTCATGCCTTTAAGTTCGACTTTTTGGCCTTACCGAATGAATTCATTGGACGTATTTATGGACCTGTTCGTAAGTACAAAAGATATGAACAAACAGTACACTAAACATTCTAATCTAACAATCTTAAGGAAAAAAAAACACTAAAATTTTCATTGCATATTATTACTTTTTCGATATTTCTTGCATATTTTTTATTAGTCTTAGTCTTTTTGTACTTTTCAATAATTTTATTATTAGTTTGAATATTTTCTTTATAAATAATGACTAGTATTAAAAACATAAAATTATTTTAGAAGGGAGGAAGCATGATGCTCGAGTCTGGACTTATGAAAGACCTCCACCAATGTGCAATTTCAAGCACAGGACAACTTTTGTGTATCTATGACGATTTAGTATACCATCTGAGGATCAATTTGCAGACACCTTTTCGCCATATGCCCCTTACACCACTTATGCAAGAGTACAACAAATCAATAAGTAAAGCTCGCATTGCTGTTGAATAGATTTTTGGTGATGTTATCACTTCCTTCAAATTCCTGGACTATAAAAAAGCATTTGAAAGTTGGTCTCAGCAGTGTGGGGAAGATGTATACTGTTTGTGCAACCCTCTAAAACTTGCCTCTATGGGAACCAGACATCAGAATATTTTGAACTCAATCGCCCCACATTGGAGGGATACTTTTGGTAAAAAAAAAGCAACAATAAAAGAAACTTTTTTTATTAACGAACAAATAACCACGAAATAGATAATTATATTTTGTAGCCAGTTTAGCATACTGTACATGTTTTATTCTTACAATAAATATAACATTTGTTTTTACTTTGTAAATATTTTTATTCAAATGAGATAAATGTTCCACAAAAACAATACAATAACCCAATATAATATAATATAATATAATATAACAACTTGTTAATTAAACTGAACAAAACACTTCATTCCTTACTTCGCCGACAGTTTATTGGGAGTTACAATCATTTGGCTTTGCTGTTGTTGGTGGATTAATTCCAAAATTTCCTGTTGTTGTTGTTGCTGTTGTTGCAGCTGTTGCAGCAGTATGTTGTGCTCTTGTTTCTTTAGTTTTAGCCCTTCTTCTTTAAAATGCTGTTGCACTTTAGACTTCTCTTTCAAATACTCAAGAGCATCAGGAGAACTTCGCCTTATTCTCTTTTCTTTTACTTTTAACATTCCTTCAGTGGATGTTCTTTTTTTGTTTCACTGAAGCGTTCAAGAGCTCTTTGACTTGGACTTTCTGATCCGTCTTTATCCACTCTTTTGAATGCTGCCATCTGAACTGTAGTATCTTCTTTTTCTATAAGCGCTTGAATCAATGTTTCTCTTTCAGTAGGTTGTCCAGGAGCAATCCCATTTGAGCTTTCCTCTTCCCTCATTTTCTTCTTAAATCTTGTTTGAAGCAGGGTCCACCTATCAGGAACTTCTCTTTCTTCTTTTATGCAGAAGTCCAAGGATGTCATAGCATTCAACTTGTCTAACATATCGTCCCATACTTTGTCTCTCTCGGTCGTGCCTTTTTTATTCGTAAGCAAATCAGACTAACATTTCTCGTAACAGTATCACATCTTTGTCGTCGGTCCACTCCATGGGCCTGCAAATTTTAAGCAATTACAGCAGGTTGATTTTAAGTCAAACTTTCAACTTGAAAGTATAAAGAACTAAATGTTCTACGTACCAATATAAGAACAATACTTTGGCAAAATATTCCGCCCAGAGAACCAGCCAAATACATTTATTTATAAAACTAAACTAAAACCTAAAAAGTGTCATCATAAACAGCTCTTACTTGGACTTACAAGAGGCACCATTTGCTGACATCTTGTACTGCCGAATCAATGGAAAAACTAACGCTCTGGCAGGACATCAAAAACATTATTTCACGTACCCGACATGGCCGACGACAGTGTAGTCATCCCCAGAGACATGCGCAGAAAAGAAACCGGAAAAAGTTTCCGTTGCCTTCCTAAAGGTCTTTATATTGGCGACGAGGATGGGATCCGAAGAAGACGGAAGTTCAACTCAGCAAATAATCCACACGACACAGGCCGTATCTATTCAACCGATGCCAGAATTTAACCCAGACGCCGAAGTAGGAGCCAGTCTTGCTGCACGCTGGAAGAACTGGATAGAAGACTTCGATATGTATATTTTAGCTAGCGGGATAACTGATCCTAAGCGTAAGAGAGAGTTATTGTTATATCAAGCTGGCTCAAGAGTGAGAGAGATCTTCAAACAACTCGTAGACACTGGAGAGGACGAGGACTACAACACGGCAAAAGCAAAGTTGAAAGAGCACTTTGAACCGCAACGAAATCGGCGTTACGAAGTATATAGTTTTCGACAAGCTAGACAAGAAAGCGACGAAACGTTAGACCAGTTCCATACTCGACTAAGATCGTTGGCTCAAACGTGTGAATTCACTGACGTGAACTTTGAAATCGAACAGCAAATAATAGTTGGTGGCCGGTCGTCAAAAATACGAAAAAACGCCTAGAAAGATCCAAAATACGACTTAGCTGCAATGTTACTCGATGGACGAAGAGACGAGCAGAGCAATTATCAGAGCAAAGTTATCGAGTCTAGCGTTGGTCGTTCTGATGTGCGCCATGAAGAAACAAACAAGGTCGAGCCAGACAAAACAACATCAAAGAAATGCTTCAATTGTGGCGGAATACATCGTTATGGCAACTGCCCGGCTAAAGGGAAGCAATGCCGAAAGTGTAGTACAATGAATCACTTCGCGAAAGTTTGTCGGAGTAAGAAACCACAGAAACGACCCAGTCGGGACAGGAAAAAGCGAAATGCTGTGAACCCAATTCACGACGCTAAGGAAAGTGGTGAGTCGACAGATGAGGATTATTTGTATGCAGTCTGTAATATGAAGACTCCAAAGGTCAATGTCACCGTAGGTCAACACAATTTCAAAGCGACAATTGATACATTAGCGACTGTTAATTTTGTAGACCAAAATACTTACAAGAATATGGTTGGTATCAAGCTCGAGAAAACAAAAGTAAAAGCATTTGCATACTGTGCAAAACCACCAGTGAAATTCCTTGGAAAATTCGAAGCAACAATCGAAACACGAAAACGTATGTCGGTGGCAACGTTTTATGTAGCAGAAACACCAAGTGGTGGCAATCTGATCTCGTCGATTACAGCTCAGGAACTTGGACTTATTAGCTTGCATGTCAACAAGATATCGACGACATCCGATAAGAAGATTGAAAACATGGTTATGAAATATGAGAACATATTTCACGGTCTTGGCAAATTAAAAGATAAACCCATGAAATTAAGTATTGATCAGCTAAAGGCACCAAAAGCCCAGCCACAACGCCGTATACCATACCATATCAGAGAAAAGGTGGATCGTGCTTTAAAAGAGCTCGAAGAAAGTGATATTATAGAACCGGTCCCAGACAATCAACCAACTCCGTGGGTATCAGCCATTGTTGCAGTGCCAAAAAAATATGGAGAAGTTAGAGTATGTGTTGACATGAGAGCAGCCAACGAAGCAATTAAGAGAGTTCGTCATCCGATACCCACTGTTGATGATATAAGTTTTGAGCTTAATGGGGCAAGATACTTCTCAAAGTTAGATCTTTCGCAAGCATACCACCAATTGGAATTGGACGAAGCCAGCCGCTACATAACTACGTTTACAACTCATCTTGGTTTATACAGGTATAAACGTTTGAACTATGGGACGAACGCAGCTGCAGAAATTTTTCAATATGCATTGCAAACACAATTACGCGGGCTAAGAGGAGTACGAAATATAGCAGACGACATAATTGTCTATGGCAAAACAAGGGACGAACATGACGCAAACTTGGAGAAGTGCCTACAGCGTCTGAGTGAAAAGGGGCTAAAACTTAATAACCCAAAATGCAAATTTTTGACAAAAACCCTTAGTTTCTTCGGACAAATATTTTCTGATGCTGGTATACGCCCAGACCCGAAACGAGTCAAAGACCTACAAGATGCACCAGTTCCAACTAATGTACATGAAGTGCGCAGTTTCCTCGGGATGGTTAACTATAGCAGTAAATATATACCCAATTTTGCTACCACTACAGAGCCTCTCCGTGCCCTGACGAAAAAGAACGCCCTGTTTGATTGGACCAAAGAACACCAAGAGGCATTTGACACACTGAAAAATGTCCTGACATCTGCGCCATGTATGGCTTATTTCCACAAACAAAAGGAAACAATTGTTTCAGTTGATGCTAGCCCAGTTGGCATTTCTGCTATATTATCACAACATACAAAAGATCGAGATGATAACAAGGTTGTTGCATATGCAAGCCGTGCACTAGCAGACATCGAACGTCGTTATTCACAAACAGAAAAAGAAGCTTTGGCCATTGTATGGGCCATAGAACATTTTTACCTTTACCTCTACGGCAACAACTTTACATTGGTTCATAAACCACTTGAAAATATATATGGAAACAGCAGATCAAAGCCTTCGGCCCGAATAGAGCGATGGGTACTACGATTACAGCCTTATACATTCAAGGTTGTCTACAAAGCTGGTGCAACAAGCCCTGCAGACTACCTGTCCAGACATCCGGTGCCGGCAAAGAGTTGCAAACATGAAAAGATGACAGAATCGTACATCAACTTCATAGCCACAAGCAATATTCCAAAAACAATGACATTGGAAGAAATAAATGAGGCTACCGACAAGCACAAAACCTTAAGAGGACTTCGTGCAGCTATTAAACTAAACAAATGGCATTATAATGCAGTAAAGCAGTTCAAGTCAGTTCGAGATGAACTAACTGTGACGCCACAGGGGATAATATTACGAGGAACCAGGCTTGTTATACCAGAAGCGCTGCAGAAAAGAGCGATAGACATTGCTCATGATACACATCCCGGTCTTACGAAAACTAGAGCTTTACTCAGAGAAAAAATTTGGTTTCCCAATATTGATAAAATGGTCAAGGATACGCTTGACAAGTGTATTCCGTGTCAAGCAGTTCGAAAACCACCATCCCAGGAACCACCATCCATGACTGAGATGCCGAAGGGACCATAGGAAACACTACACGTGGGTTTTTATGGCCCTCTCCCTTCCGGAGAGTATTTGTTAGTAGCAGTCGACAGGTATTCAAGATATCCGGAGGTAGATATAGTCCGTTCCACAAGAGCAGCAACCGTCATACCTAAGTTGGATCAGATGTTTGCTTGACATGGCATACCAAATCAAATCAAGACGGACAACGGCCCACCCTTCAATAGCGATTACTGTACTCGATATCTTAAAGCCCTTGGTATATCTGCGAGATTTGCAACGCCAAAATGGCCACAGGGCAATGCCCAGGCTGAAAGATTTATGCAGCCTTTGGGAAAAACATTAAAAATAGCCCATATTGAAGGCCGCCCATGGCAACAGGAACTCAATCGTTTCCTCCTCCAGTATAGGACCGCACCACACACCTCCACTAAGGTACCACCGGCTGAGCTTTTGTTTAACCGTCCGATAAAAGGGAAACTACCAATACTAGACAAACGGAACATTGTTAATCGACACAAGACAGCCCGACAAAGTGAAATGATAAAGCAGAAGTACAACAAACAATATGCGGATAGTAGAAGAAACACTAAAAAGAATGAAATAAAAGTAGGTGGACCATGTCTTAGTGCGACAAGAACGCAAGAATAAGCTTACTCCAAATTTCAATCCGAATCCCTATGAGGTGACAAGCAGACAATACTCGCGTGTTACAGCACGAGGGAAAGATGGTCACACTATCACTAGAAATGTGTCTCATTTTAAGAAATACCAAGCGTAGAGCGAGAATCAGAAGAAGAGGATGATTACCGACCAAGCACACAAAAAACCGACAGTCGTGGTAATGATGTAGAAAGTCAAGAAAATGGAAATGGTGTTAATGACCAAACAGTACGAAGATCAACCAGAGAAACAAGAAAACCACAGATATGGACAGCCTATTTTATGAGGAATACACACTAACTAAAAAAAAAAAAGGGGGTGATGTAATAGATTGCATGTTATCGTTGTTAATTTGAAAGACACGTCATATCGTATAGACAATTTGATTGGACAGTTGGTTAACGAGCTGTCATTCTTACCGTTGGTGAGAAGAGACTGCGAGCGCGAACAGAAGATTTGTGCATATAGATATATGTATGTAATAAAGCTATAGAAACAACAAGGCCTCAAGACTCTTTAGGACGGAACCTTTATAGAATACGCAGTTTTCTGACGTCCCGAAGAGGCAACGACGATCTGAAAGCTCTTGGACTAGGTTCTTGGCGACGTAAGAACTACAAAGCAATTTTTGGATATGTTATCGTTTGTCGTTGGTTTTGAAGCAATTTGTTTTTAGGACTTTCTGTTTCGTATGTACATTTTAATTGACCATTTTACACGTTAAAAGGAATATCTGCCTTGATGCTATTAATACAGAATCTTTTTACAACGTTAGATTTCACGGTTAGATCTCCTCAACTTTATGTGTGATGGAAATTTGCTTGAGTTATTTTAGCACGTAATACGGAAAATTACAATATATGGGAGGCAAAAGTACCAGAAAGACTATTACAGAGGAGATATAAAAATAGAATACTGTATAGACAGTGATAAATCGTGTAAAAAGTTTAAAGGTTGGTAACTACCGTGACTGATCTTAAAGAACCAGTTACGGCAGTTACCAACCTTTAAACGCTTTATAGAGGAGATATAAGTGCAAGAGCTTGAAGTAATCAAACATGAACTTGTTCAGCGCCATAGAAGGAATCCAAAAAATACAGGAGAGGGATCTCTTGTAACATCAACTGAAATTTAAGCAGCCAAAGCAAGATATGCAAATTTTCAGGTAATGCTTACGCAAAGGCAACAGTGAAACCAAAACACAATATCTGATGCTCTTGAAATTATAATCTGTGGAAAGAATCACGTGCATTTATTGATGGAGTAAAGTTTATTTTTAATGCAACACATCATTTTGGTATTCAAATACACTAGAAATTCAGGACTTCTTCAAAGCAGTCTTTGCTTAGACGAAAGCTCCGCAAATTTTCTATAAACATCATAAGGTTACCGCAAAAACTTGTATTTATTTATTGAACTTATTGTGATGCCAAGCTACAAAACCCTAACGGATATGTTCATCTGTTTGAATCTTGAAGTCTCACAGGGTCTTGCTCTTCTCTGATTCTAATGCTGGTTTTCGTACGTGACTGTACCACTTAATTCTCCTTAATTGTTTTATCTTCTGTCTAATTCTTCTCTTCCGCCATGATTCGACTTTCTTCCTATTCTTCCGGCTCCCATAACCTCGTAGGATTGCAACAACATTTGCTGCCGCAACTAATATCATGTTTGTTTTCGTTATATTTCAAGTCTCGATAAAACCAATAACCTCGTTAACTTCTAATGCTGCTTCCTTCAATCTTGATCAATCTACATTCCGAAGATTGGGATGTTTCTCAGTCTTATCCTTTACCATCTCATCCATGACTATTCGTAGAATGTTAACTTTTTCTTCAATGCAGTCTTCACGTCACACGTTTTCGGCAATTCGACCAAATTGTTTGCTCAAATTTTCTTCAGGTAGGTCCTCATGAAAAGCAATCCCCACTTGTTGGTCTTCCTGTTCTTCGTAGTCAATGAGTCACTTTGCCTTTCTTGGTCACCCAGATCACCATTTGCAGCAATGTTCCTCAATATTTCCTGAATTTCTCTCTCTCATAGCCATCCATTCGTCTTAATGGCTTTAGCTTGATCGGCTAGCCGTTGCTTACTTATGTCGAAAACCCCTGAGAATCCCACATATATATACATCAATCTTTTCCTATAACCTTTTTTTCTGGGGTCACTCTTGATGTAACATTTCATCACAATCTTATTTCACCTCTTTGCTCTATTTTATTCTAGCAGTTACAAGATTACTACCCGGTCTCACCAACTGTCGGGCGAGACACCCACACTACTGGTTTGAATGGGTCTGACATATTTAGGAACCAAATTTTTAGCTTATCATCGATGCGGTCGTCTATGTCGATGTTATGATTTTTATGAGTGAAGAAAAAGTTGTCGGAAAAGCTTTTACGTTAGCCACAGCCAAGAATTTGGAGAGACGACGTCCCTGTTTTTCCCAAATGTAAAACGTACCTTTAATGCCACATCCTCAATGCCATTATTTGTCTTATAGACTTCTCCGTAGGTTCCCTCCCCAACTTTTACAGACTTTGCAAGCATGCTAAAATCGGTAAAAAAAGAACAGAACGTACTTTCATTTCGGTTCAACGTTCAACCCGAATTAAAACATCAAGTTTCTATCGCAAGAGAAGTTCGCATAAGAGAACGATTAAGCAGTAAACAAGAGAACAATGAAAATATTTTGACTTATGGTTTCAGCTTACGAAAAATTTATTTTGCCTTTTTCAGCCTCCTAGCGGTGGCCAGGAATGCCAATTTAGTTATATTCATTTTGTCATTTCGTGTTGTCCTTGAGCCAAATGTTGAGTTTTTCCGACTTGTTTTTGGATCACGTTTTATTTTCGACATGTTGACCTGTCGGCTCCCAGAACCTCAAACCACTGTTTCTTAATCATTTTGTTTACATTACTCCTCATGATGTCGATGGGATTAGTCCAGTTGGTTGTTAGTTGTATGGGCAAAAACTATATCGGAATTATCTACTCGTTAAGAGCCATGAGTCTATTGGCGAACTACGGGTAAGACCTACTCGTGAATAATCGGAAACGTTATTTTCTGTACCCAACTGAAATCAGACATCTGAAATTGCATTTTGAAAACTTAAAAAAAAAATTTAAAAAGCCAACTATACGGGGTTTAAGTAAGACTGATATGACTGTACTTTAACCGCTGTAATGAAGTTCATTGCCTTTGTCAAGATTTGAAAGAGTACTGTACCTCCACAACATATGAGAAAACCCTCACAAAAACTTCACAGTCACGCAATTTCACACCTGAAAACAGTAATATTTCATAAATGAATTGTTTCAATTCCATCTGTGAAATGAAAATTCCATAGTTATGTGAAATTAATTTTCACACGTAAATCTTCCATTTCACATGTGAAATACATGTTTCTTACACCAATATTACCCTTGTGAATTTTTTACATGTGAAAATGTACCGGTTCCATACAGTTTTCGTATGTGAAATGACATGTGAAATTTTCGTAAGAGACTACATTTCTGTTGCGCATGAACGCAATTGCTTTAAATAGAAAAGATGGAGATAGAATTTTCTCTTTTGATAAATTAATTCTGTAAGATCTCACGACGTTGCAATAGCAGTATCAGGATAATGTGCTGCAAGTCATAGAGAGAAAAAACATGTTATGGCATCGCCAGTATCCTAAAATCACAACCGCACTGGTGACCTCAAAGTCCTCCCATTTGTTCCCGTGGATTTTCAATCTACCCTCATATCAATCGATGTTCCCACCTGTGGAGCGTTAGAACCCCGGCTAAGTAATATAGATTTAAATTAAGCAAAACTAAAAATTAATATTCGGTTTAAAAGCTCTCCAAACCATTTTAGACTTACCAAGGTGTCAGAGCCTCTGTAAATTTTAAAGGATTTTGTTGCTCACACTGAAGTAGAATCTTTTCTTTAGCACTGGCTGTTTTCGTAGATCTAAACTTCTGGGGAGTAAGAGCTTCCTGAAATAAATTAAATGACAGTATTCAAATGCACAGGGGATAAACCATGAGGGTATTTTGTTACAGCACAAACACATAACCTTAAGCAATAAACTGTAAGAATTGAAACGGTTTTTAAATGGAAAGTTCAGTCAAAAAATATTTTGAGATCTCTAAGGTATCTTAGATTATTCTCAGAGTTAACGGTTATGTCAGTTTAGCTGAAAAGATATCTCTCGTCAAAGTGAGAAATTTTGTTAATTTTTGACGCGATTTTCGTCTTTTTCGATCAGACGCGTATTGTTGGCGGATATCTGAACATGACGTCACTGAGTGGTTCTTGCTGAATTGAAGCGCAGTTTTGATAGCGATATCACGTCTAGACGTTTGTTGTTGGTGTTGTTAGTAGTTTACTGTAAGTCCAAGAGCTAGCCGTCCGATCATTCTCAGGGTCTTATATTATTACGAACGTGTTGGCAATGGCGCGTCCATCATGAAGTAATGCTGTGTCGTATTGTTCTTTTTACAAGCAGAGCAACGCATGCTGATACTGTTATCGTTTATTTCCGTGAACACTCAATAAAATTCATGAATGAGTTGTTTAATCGGCAGGTGCATTATACTTGCTCTTCTGATTTACATAAATCTGCATTTTTATTTAAATTCATATCTTTAATACACAACTTAAACTTTCACGTTTGCATCACAGGTATTAACCTATTGATGGCAGTGTTCTAATAATTCTAATTTGACAATGTAAACTGTAAATGCAACACAACATCCATTAGAAGATGCAATTCATCGCATTATATGCAAGATAAAACATATTCCGAAGAGGAATATCTTGAAAAGTCAGAATACAACTCAAAATCAAGACAAAAGTTGAATTAGTAATATTTCGGTTTTATTTCAAAACCATCATCAGACCAATTAGAATTAAATCAAGTGTTCAGAGTTTATATACATAGCCGGATGACATCATTCTGGATAAGGCTAATTCACATAACTACCGTATAAGCCGACGTGGCTAAAGCAAAAGAGTGGAACGGAAAGGGGTGATAAGGTGGTGACAATCGTTTAAAATCATTCATTCAAGCAAATATTATTCACCTAACGTACTCTTACTCTTAGAAGCTCTTTACATTAAGTTTAATTCTCCTGAATTAAACGTTGGTCTTAAGGCCAGAAAAGAACTTACACTATTTTCTTAATTCTCACTGCCTCTTCTCTACTTCAAACAGTCACATATCATTTTCACCTCCTTGTCACCTCTTTCCGTTCCACTCTATTGCTTTACCCACGTCGGGTTATAGTTACTGTACGTTAATTAGGCGTATCCAGAATGATGTCATCCGCCTGTCTATATAAAGTCGGATGTATATAAAGTCTGAATACTTGATATAATTTTAATTGTTCTGATGATGGTTTTGAAGTAAAACCGAAATACAGTGAACTCTCAACGCGGACACCTCTATAAAGCGGACACCTCTTTAAGGTGGACTCAACTTGCTGGTCCCAGCCGTACGTAACATATTTCCCAGTACATTAACTCTATACAACGGACACCTCTCTAAAGCGGACAGCGAACACTTTTTTGAAGAATTTTGGTCCAAAATATCCATGAAACCGGACACGTGAAACGCAAATTTGCGTGCACCACACTCGTCACGTTAGACATGTTTGACAAGAATTTATAATCTCTTATTTACTTATTATAAAAAATCAATACAATGGTCTATTTGCGCGACTATTCAGACGTTTTATGAAATTCACCCGTCTTCCTTTTTGCCTTGTTTCTCGTTTTTATGCAATGCATTTTTCCAACCAATCTATAACCAAGTTCATGCCTTCAAAGTGTTCTTGATTTCATATAAAGGGACCGTGAACGTTCAATTTTGATTTTAATAAAAATTGTGTTCCAGGTATGACGTCACAAATATCGGGTGTCACGTTACACAAGCTCACGAACACCTCACTGAGACGAACACTTACGGTTGGTCCTGAGCGTGTCCGCTTTAGAGAGAGTTGACTGTATTTCTAATCCAACTTTCGTTTTGATTTTGAATCGTAATCTGAATTTTCAACATGTTCCTATTCGGAATATATTTTATCTTGTATTTTTTCAAACTGTGGGCTGACTCTGGCATCAAATCATACACTTAGTTATTATTTGGTGACAGCAAATATAATAAAAACAATTGACATTTCTTGTTGACTATTATAGTGAACGTGTTTGTTTGTTGGACTTAACATTTTATCAAATCCAATTTTTTGGACTGCTGATATCGCTAACACAGATGAAACTGCTACTATTCTCAAGAATAGTAACTCTAGTCTGGTTATTCTGACCTTGTTTCAGATGTCTACGGAGTAGATCCACATAATAGATCTGTAATTTAACATGCTCAACCGACAATTATTTCATTATGTTCTGTAAAAATTACCCAGGAACTAAAATCAGACCTAGTTTCGGAGACCTCAGGTTTTCAAAGTAACTTTGGGGAGCATGCCTCGGGATCCCTCCGACAAGTTCTCAACGTTCGGCCTCGACCGAATTAGACGCATCAATGCTAAGATAAGAGCGTTGCTGCGGCCCAGTTTGCTGAAGAGACATACTTCATTGCATCAAAACCAAAGCCGAAGTGTTCAATATTCTAAAAAGCACCATAAACAGGGTTCTTCCCTTATCTCAGTATCCACCTTATCGATTTTTTGAAGGACTTTTTGTGGTACATTTAAACAATTTTTAAGGACCCGTGGCATATGGCAACCAATTTCAAAAATCCCAGAAAATGTATTGTAGTGACGTGAATCCGGTGCAAGGACACGCCTTTAGAATATGATTGACGTTTTGTAAGTCAAGTAGAGAGAGTTGCATATATACGGTTGGTGAGTGGACAAGATAGTAATAGAGAATACGAATATTACATGTATAATACCTTAATATATGACCATAACTATGCTAAGGATTATGATAATGACTAGATCATCTCTGATTTCATTTGAATAACGATGAATGATTACAAATACACGATACACAATAACCTATGGCTATTTAAAATTAATTCCAGCTTTGCTGAAACGCAGCAGGGCAAATAAGACTGTTCATAAACTTGGGTAGGTTTTTAGAAAATTTAAGGACTTTTGAGCACTTAATTTTAAAAAAACCGTAAATTTAAGGTCTTTCATGGTTTTTGAGGATCGGTACGAACCCGGCATAAATGATTCCCAGGATAGAACTCTGGGCACTATATCGTTTGCTAAGGTAACGTTAAAAATACTTTCTTGGTACCGTTTCAAATTTTCCAGTTCAATAGATTTTAATGTATTTTACATTGATTACCGAAATTTTTAGTTGTCAAAATAAAAATAAAACAACCAAAAGTTGTAAGTCAAGAATTACTTTTCGTGATTTCTTTTGTCATTATCAATTATAAAGAAAATCATTTACACACTTTACACACTTACTACAAAAAGAGAATTATTTCCATTTCCGATCTTCAGCTTCTCGACACTCGGTAGGCCAGTTGTAAGTTTTTGAACAGGTATATCTGTGTTTTTCGTCAATTGTAAGGCTTCCGGAGAGTCCAAGCAGACTTTCGCATCCAGCAGACGAAGGTTTATCATTTGATCAGATACAGTTTGCACATCCAAAGATGGCTTTCTCCATTTACCCGGACAACATTTATCTGGAAATTCCGAATCACTGCTCGATCGTGCGAAACACTGGCTTTCATTTGTATTTTCTCTCTTTAAGTCCAACTCATTAAATTCACTGACAGATTCAGTTCTACATCTGTTGTCACCTTGGCTTAACGACACTATAGAATTTATACCTCCAACAGTTCCAGCACTAAATCTGTCCTCATTTTGGCTTGACAAGGCTGCGGTATTAATATCACAGACAGTATTTTGGTCAGAAAATAAACTGGGACTGTCAGCTATATCAAAGTCCCTCGCGTAACAAATCTTGCGTAAATTACACCGTCGGTGTGCAGAGGAATGTAACGCTAAAAGTGGGCTTATTTCCCCAAGTGCACGAGAATTTGCTGTATCAACGAGCCCTCTGGTTAAAGGTGTAGAATGTTCAGTAAAAACACGATTGTTCTTCTGATTGCTAAACGATTTTAAACATGTAGATTGAGATGATGACCTCATTTCACTTCCATTTGAAAAAACTGCAAGCCAATTTTCCTTCGTAATGCTGTCTCCATTGCTGGTACCAAACGTGGTATGATCAGGGCTTACAACTGTGCTGTCTGGCAGGATTACCCTGCAATATAAAAAGACAAAAATACGTGTATATAACACTGTAAACCGCATACTAAACGCACTGTATTTGAGAATTGACAGATTAACTTAAGTCATTCAACCACAGTTGCTGCATGATTATGTGAAAAATCTATGCTGTCAGACGTGAAGGGAAATGAAAGCCAAGTCTGAGAAGTTCTAGATTTTATGAGAAGTTAAAGGTTGACTCGATACTTCTTTCACGAGTTTTTTGTGAACTAACACCGACGCTACCTTACTGGACCAGTCACAGTACAAGATCAACATTATTTTATCAGCTCTTCTAACCAAAGATATGTAGTAAGCATATTGTAAACTTCATTCGACGCACCAGCACTCGAACTCAAAGATTCACTCCAGCCGAAAAACAAGCGTCACGCAAATGGAAGATCTGCGTTTATTTAGTTCAAAATAGTTATTTTTTCCCAATCTTATTGATCGCATGTTCTTGCATGTCATTTTTCTTATGCAAGGCTCGAATTTTACGGCAACACGTTAACCATTGGTAAGTAGTTTTCATTTTATGCTCACCAAAATTCCGTTTAAGGAACTCGACATGGTTCGTAAAAATTCTGCTGGAGATAGTTTGAATACGAAAAAAAAAATTGTGGAAAGAACGTTATTAGTCGCAGGAAATGGTGATATTCGTTTTTCCTCTTTGAGACTGATGACATATCGAACGACCGGAAAACGCCATTTTAAATCTAATAAGAATACGTAACAAACAGTAAATTGGAAATCCGTCTATTCAGTGTTTGATAGCAAACTTGGTAATTTGGTTAATTAAATTTCTGTCTGCTAACCCGAATAATCAATTACCCAAAAAATTAAACTCGAGTCTTGCTTATGTGGACCTTTTCCATTCACATGTCACGTGGCCTTAAGTCTCTTAAAAGTTGCTTTCTATTAGTATATACGGTTTATCCATGGGAAACGCCTTTCAGAAGCAACAGTACTTTTATTTTCAAACCGTCACAAATAGGTAAAAGACAAGTCAATGTTCTTCATGCTAAATATTGGCTGGGATGACGAATTATTGGTTCGATGAAGATGCGATTTGCTTTTGGTCGCCATTTTGGGTGAGAAAACTTTGTCATCCAACACGGCGGCTAAAACAAAACATCTTTTGATTCTTTTCATTACAGAGAAAATAAATAAAGGTAAAAAATTTGTAAGTCTACAGCAAATTCGTGAAACTGGCTGACGTTATTCGGCCATAAGTACGGTAGGTTTCACAGAATTTTACATCTCCGATTTTCAGTGAAGCGATTTATCGTGACCGGCCATCTTCAAACTCCGTTGTGACTTGAGTGCTCTCAGAGTGGTTAATCGATCAGCCATGGCCTGATCACAGAAGGATGCGTGAGTACGAGGTTTAAGATTGCTGTTATTCGGAAAAACGCCAGGAAAGGTAAAAAAAGTATTTTCATAAGACAACTTGGCAAAAGCCTAGCACTTCAGTTAGACAGCTAACCAACCAGTTGAATCGTTGTGCTATGACATAAGACCTATGTTCAAAGTTCCTGTTCTTAAACTCGACTAGGTTAAAGCCCATGAGTTGAGTAGAAGATTTTGGTTCGTCATAACTGTGCAACGAGTCTGTTGTAATACTTTACGGGATGGACGGATATAGATGTTTGGTCGCACTGTACACTTTATTCTTCTTTCTCGTGCTTTATATTACGAATGCATAGGAGTAAATCAGTGATGCCATCACGGTTTTCTTGTTTTCTTTAATTAACTAGATAGTACTTTCAAATGCCATTAGAACAACTGTATGGATAAAAATCTGGTTTAGTGATTTGAAGTTAATAGATATGAAGTGGATTTGTCAAAAATGTGAAGGAGATCTACACTTTGGAGTTCTATACTCTTACAGATCAACAGAATTAGACCACAAACTTAGCTCTCCTAATTTAAAAGAACAATTCACCAACAGAAAATTCCAGACTAGAGCTATTAGTATTGTACAAACACCTCTCCCAATAAGAAAGAGATAAAAATGTGATGGAATACATACAACAAAGGCAAAAGGAAAGCTAAGCTCACGACTACAAAATAAGCAAAATTCAGTATCAGCTTTGAAACTACTTGAGAAAAACCAATTAATCCAAGAGATTGAAAAGCCAATACCTTCATGAGCTAGAGCTCATCCCATACCTAAAGAGGATGAACCCACCCATCAGCCAAACCAAAGACAAGCTGCATGGATAAAGGAACAAAATTATTAATTACAGTATGTGATAAACACTTTGGGTATATTCATATTCAGATTAAAGGCTGAAATAGACTTTGCAGTCGCCGTAGTCGTGCGACCAAAGCGATTGCCTTAAACGGTTACCAGTTTATTCGCTTTGGTCGTAGAAGTTGGTCGCTTTGGTAGTTTCATATGTTGAAGCTTTGACCTTGGTCCCTTCAGTCGTTTCACTAATTGGTTGAGATTAGATTAGTTGGTATGCAACAGCGCGTTTGCACTCCTCACAGAATAATGGCGTGTTTTGGGGAAGCTTCCATCAACTCGTCTAGAAACTATCCGAGAAAAATTATAAAAACAAATGAGTCAAACTTAACGGGCAGAATTGAATCGCTGAGTGAAATAGAAGCTGGATGTCTTTTCTTCTCGACAAAGGACCGACAAGTTGCAACAACACGTTGAAAATTCAGAGAGTCATTTGAAAGTAATAATAAAACTGTTCTTCATTTCCTTGCAGTTTTTAAACCGAGTTGTAAGGATCTTCGTGTTCTAACTTTTGTTGGTTGATCTCATCTTTTGTTTCTTTCCTTTGGCTTTTTTTCTTTCGCTCAATGTCCTCATGTTCGTTAATTATAATAGTGCTCATTGTCTCACAACCATTTTGGTTCAGTCACACGACAAGTGCACAGTTTTTTTCACCCTTTAAAGAGAACGGGATGGAACATCATGTGACATTACTGTGGTGTGTCAGCAAGATCTTTGCCATGTGACCAGTTCTTGTACTGAATCTCTACAGCGGTCCAATTAAAATTAGAATTTACCCAATCAATGCAGGGGCGGATCCAGGAAAAAATATCACTAGGGCACTAGATCACACAAACTTAGAAAGGTCCGGGGGCACACTCCCTCGGAATATTTTGACTTACTAAAATCTTAAAATACCATTTCCTACGTTTTGCTAGTGATTTACCTGTGCATGAATGTATCAAAATAAGAACACTTTTCAATGAAAAAGCTAGTCAATTTCCTGTACACATACTTCCGAACGTATATATCCGATGTTGGTACAATTTAGGGTAGGGCATAACTCTCTACAAAACAGTGAAACCAACATCCAACTCTTGATGGCATTTACTGGAGAAAACCTTTGCTGCACTTTATTACAAGCCCTAGGTGACCTAATTCAAGCTCTTTTCAGTTTTTTCAATATGTCGCAGCCACAGTAACTACTGAATAGCCATTAATGCAACAGACAAAAAGCAAAGTAAAATCCCAAATTATTGATTTCTATCATATTCTAAATGAACTGTAAATACAGTAAATACCGTGTAACACAACAACAATTGTAAGGAGGAGAAAACTGTATTGCTAATACTTTCCATGGTGCAACGTTGGATAGGAAAAAAGATAAATTTTTTGAGATACTTAGCAGCACAACCCAAGCTTCAATAAAATGAATTTGGAAGAAAATGGTTGAAATTCGATATGCTAAAACTGACATTTGACTATTTCGCTGTCGCGCTAAAACAGCCAACGCAAGAGAAAATGAATTACAGTAGATGAATCTTTTGGTTTTTGCAGCAACTTTACACCACAAGCTAAAATTAATGGTTAGCATTTTGGTGCAATATTCAACATTCAACAATATTGATTCAATTTCAACAATTATTTATTCAGCTTCAACAATTGTACATTCAACTTGATCAACAGTGTATTCATCAATTTCAACAACTATCTCTTCAGCTTCAACGACATTGATTCAATTTCAACAATTATTTAACTTCAACGACAACAATTCGACTTCAATGACACCCTTTCAATTTCTTCAATATCACAAAGTGTTGCAAGGCAGGAATCAGGCGGGAACCGTGTTAGAAGAATAATTGTCAAAGTCCAGCAAAATACGCGAAGTAAAGCCATAAACACAATGAATGTTTTAAAAATATTTAACGCATCTAACGTTTCGTTGCTACCTGTAGCATCATCAGAGAATAAACAAATTAGACAGTTGACAGATAGGTATAAGCTTGTGTTACTATTTACATTAATCACAGTGACTATGCAAGCTTTCCCTAACGAGAAGATCTATCGGTGAGAAACCTAAAATTAAAAATTTGAAAATCATCGACCGTGAAATGATTTCCAGTTTCAAAGTGGTGTTAAAGTTTACTGGGAGGAGAGGGATTAGCATATATTTTTTACCAGCAAGAGACTCTTCAGTTTGACTCTGCTCTTAAAGCAGAGAATCCCAAGTGATCCGAAACTCGTAGGTGTAAAAGCCGGTTTGTTTGACCAACACACAATGCGCTACAGCATCGGTACCAGAAACGGTAAACTACTCGAGATCTCAGACTCTTTGGTATAAGTGTGATAATCTGACTATAGGATGTGAAATAATTCGTAAATTAATACACATTATTCAAAAATGGCCGCTGCGCGGAAAGGCCTGGTAGGGTTTGCACCGAAACGAGGTCATAAGGGCCACTTCGATCGACTTCGAAGAAGAAAGCATAAACATAGCTGCATGTGAGTTTAGAAATGGTTCAAAATTGTTGTGTTCCACTGTGTACCAAGAGAACGTATCGAGAGGGTGGAATGAAGATATCTTTCCACAAGTTTCCGAGCGATAAAAGTTCAAGGGACGAGTGGATTCGAGCTATTCGAAGAGATGTTGGTAGATACTTCAGCATCACGAAGAACACCCGAGTATGCTCGCGACACTTCAAGGAAAGTGACTTTGAACTAAGCCTTACCGGAAAACGAATATTGAAAGCGACGGCTGTCCCTTCAATATTTCCCTGGAAAGAACGTTCCCCTAAGAAACGAAAGCCGCCCAACTGCAAGAGTTCGCAAGAATGTAGATGCTAGTGGCATAAACGAAGTCTGTAAACGGCCTCAAGAAGATATGGCGGATATATCTGAAGACGCACCTTCGACTTCTGCCCAATGTGATGCTGTGGATTAGTAATGATCTCTTCAGGCAGCACATCTTCTTCGAATGCAATATCCACGGCATCAATTGGGCAGAAGTCGAAGACGCGTCTTCAGATAAATCCGCCATATCTTCTTGAGGCCGTTTACAGACTTCGTTTATGCCACTAGCATCTACATTCTTGCGAACTCTTGCAATTGGCGGCTTTCGTTTCTTAGGGGAACGTTCTTTCCAGGGAAATATTGAAGGGACAGCCGTCGCTTTCAATATTCGTTTTCCGGTAAGGCTTAGTTCAAAGTCACTTTCCTTGAAGTGTCGCGAGCATACTCGGGTGTTCTTCGTGATGCTGAAGTATCTACCAACATCTCTTCGAATAGCTCGAATCCACTCGTCCCTTGAACTTTTATCGCTCGGAAACTTGTGGAAAGATATCTTCATTCCACCCTCTCGATACGTTCTCTTGGTACACAGTGGAACACAACAATTTTGAACCATTTCTAAACTCACATGCAGCTATGTTTATGCTTTCTTCTTCGAAGTCGATCGAAGTGGCCCTTATGACCTCGTTTCGGTGCAAACCCTACCAGGCCTTTCCGCGCGGCGGCCATTTTTGAATAAGGTGTATACGCGGAAAGCCAGCGCAGCAAAGCTTACAGTTTTGTGCTAGAACCTGAAGAACATGTTTTACCGTTATATAAAAGAGAAAAATAAATAGCCTTAGTAACTAAAGAAATTTTAACTGGGAGAGAAAAAATCTTGTCAAGAAACAAGCGTGCAAAACCATCAATAAAACCCTCTTTCCCCGACAATCTATTTACGTCACTGTGATTGATGTAAATAGTAACACTAGTTTATATCTGTAAAATTTGAATTGTCTTATTTTTTCACTCCATGATGTTGCACGCAGCAACAAAACGTTAGATCCATTAAATATTTTTAATAGCTTCATTGTGTTTATGGCTTTACTCTGCGTAATTTGCCGGAAAATGGTTCAAGCGTTCAATGGCTGTCGTTGAAGTTAAATAATCATTGAAGTTGAATCAATGTCATTGAAGTTGAATGGATGTTGTTAAAGTTGAATCAATGCCGTTGAAGTTGAATAAATAATGGCTGAAGTTGAATGCACTAAAGTTGAGTTTGAATCAGTAATGGTTGAATGTTGAATATTGTAACGTACAGTAATTAATGCTATCCATAAACGGGTCTTTTAGTGATTTTCCTCAATGCTAGGCAGTGAGTCGACGTCGAAGGAACCTTTCGGGACTTTCGCAACCAGTTTGCGCCGTCGTTAGTTTTGAGTCAAAAAGCTTGTGCTGTTTGTGTAGGGAATCCAAGATGTCAGCAGACGTTCAGCAAAAGTCACGGAGATTTCAGCCACTGGTGACGCATACTGCCTAACAAATTATTGTTCTTTAAAACTTGAATTCTGCTCTTTTCACAAAAATGCGCCAGCACAATGCGTTTAAATCTCACATGTCTATTACTGCTGCTAAAAATGTTCAACGACGAGAATCTTGCCAAGATCAACCTAAACTTGCAGATCCTGCAGTAGTAGCGTTCTTTTTCGGGAGGCCTTCCTCTGGATGGACGCTTCTTGAAGTTTGCACGACAAGAACTTGTCCTTGGATAAGACAAGTTTCCACGCGAATGCATAATTAGCTAAAGTAATCTAATTACCAGTTTCACTTTGATTGGTTTTCATTTGACATGTATTTGCCACGTTATGAATGGAGCTAGTTATTTCAATAAAGGGGCGTATTTCAAAAAGTAGGGTGATGGTTCCAGGCGCTCTTTCACCACAACGCCCCTTTGACCATTGTTGAACTAGCTGATTGGTTTGACAGTGACTTTGTAATAGGGTCAAAATATCACCACAACTTTGTTTGTCTTGTCTTTCGTAACTAGAATACTAAGCTAACAAGAAGACTCATCTCGGATAATGTTTTATTCTTTACTTCTTGAAATTGTCGGCTGGTTATGGTTCTATACAGACCTAATATTTCATTGTTATCGTCACGACATCATCAGAGTCTGTATGAATTACACGGTGGCAGACTCCTATAGATTCATAATTATGACAAAACCTGTACATCGTATAAACTCACTAAAGAACATGATAAAATTACCAATTAAAGGTTACGAAGACAGTGTGAGAATGGGAAATGGACAAATACTGTACATATACGAAAATAACGAGACTGTTATCAAACGAAACTCCAATTTAAACAGATTTTTGCGCTTAGTTAAATTAACCGTCAGAGGTGATGAGTAGTCTGTAATGTCCGGATTCTGTCACAGGTTTTCAACACATTTTCAAATTTGGTCAAAATTTTTCAAAGTGTCGTGGGGGGTTTCCCTTTTTCCTTACGTCGTCACTTTCGGTTTTGCTTCTCATTTCTAGAACATTCTAAAATTTTGTCAAAAATTTACAAGTGTAGTAGGGGGTTTCCTTTATATTGACGGCGCTACTTTCGGTTGCTTCGCTGCTGAGACCTCTGGTCGATGAGAACTTCGTTCGATCGTTTACTTAACTTCCGGCCGCTTTCATGAATTTAATTACGTTACAAAGAATTTCAACACATTTTAAAAATGGGTCAAAACTTTAGCAGCAAAGCTGTTTCAAACAGCTTCGCTGACATGTTGTCTTGGGGGAATAACCTTAACATTCCAAACATTCCATACATGCTCAATCTCCCTAACAACTAGCCTCACTCGATGTCAACAAAAAAACTATTTTCGGTTTGCTCCGTTGTTAGGGAGATTAGGCATGTATGGAATGCTGGGGAAAACCCCTCAACAAAAAGCGGGGAAATTACCTTATTTTAACACAATTTTAAACAATAAGTCTATCTACAAAAGTATTTTACGGCTTAAATCCAAATATATTCTCATAAGTGTCAATCATTTCATTCATGTAATGACCATATGCCAATGTATCTATTTTATTTTCAAGTATTATTCTTTTATCATCTTTTGCTGACAATGCAATTTTTTCAACACTCTCAGTATACAATTCATGATTTCGGTGTCTTATTAAATTCATTTTTCTAACTTGTTCTTCTTCAGTAAATAAACAATCTTTATAATTTTGAAATGTTATATTTTTTTCAATAACATTTTTCTTAACACCTTTACATCTTTTTGACACCTTTGGTGCGTTGTCTTTTTCATCTATTTTATAAGAATATAATTTTGCTCTCAGCCCTACAAATTCTTCTATTTGTTTACCACCGCACTCATCTTTCATCATTACAATTACTTTTTTGTTTAAACCGGTTTTAATTCCGCTTTCATGTTCTTTTGGATAATTACTTGTGTCAAACATTTTTTCAACATCTGGGGTTATATCTCTATAAAAATCTTCAGTTTTAATTTCATACATTAAACTGTCAGTATCTGTAAATAACAACCGCGCATTTTCACCATATTTTAATTTAATATAATTGTAATGAAAATCATACATTAAAGTCTTTGATAAATCTAATATACTCATTCCTAAATATATAGGTTTATCTAGCTTAATTTTTTTCTTATGCATATGCACAGCAATTAAATTTTCAGAAAATATTGTTCTTTTGTTAAAATTAGTTTTTGAAAATAATTTTAATGCTTTTTCTTCTCTGTTAACTAATTGTATATCAACTCTGTTTCTAACATTCTCCATAGTTTTTCCAAACACAGAATTATTCATAAGTTTGAAAAAGTCTTTTTCAAATTCATTTTTTGCTCCTGTTCTCAGTTTTGTGTTTAAATCAATATATTTTTTCATAAAATCTTCTTCATAAAATTTAATACCTTTATAAATTTCACTAATTTTTAATCCTAATTTTTCATATAATTTCAAGTTTTCACTATGTAAAACATATTTTTCTTTATTATTCAAATTTGGTATTAATTTTTCAGCTGCGCCGACTTTTAATCTTTCTGGTGCTAGCGGGTATTCATTATGTAAATCATGCAGCTCTTCAGGGTATTCCAAGTCAACTTCTAATATACAAGGAAATTTTTCCCAATTTTGCAATTCCCTTTCATTCATCCATTTAAAATCTCTCACAGGAAGTTTTTTACTCATAGCCCACCCATAAAGATTATTTGCGTCTAAATAAGCAAGATATACATTATATTCTTCAGGATTATACTTTGAACCCATATAAGGATTATTAGATTTTGCATATCTCTTTGTAATAGTGGAAATTCCTCCTCTAATTCCATTTTCAACCATAAGATACATTTGTGGGTCGGATAATAAGTCCAATTCAACTCCAGTCATTTTTAACATTGCATCCCAAGCAAGCCCTGGAGAAGTATAATACCAAGCGGGGTCTAATTTATAATTTTCTTTACAAACTTTTCTAAAATTTTCAAAAACATCTGCTAAAAGTATCACATCAGTTTTCAAATATAAGTCATGATATTCTTTCATATTTTTAATATTAAATTTTTTCCAAACATTTTGCGCATGTTCATAATCTGCTTCGCTTATATTTTCATCATTTAATTTTGAATAAAATTCTTCAATATCAGGTAATTTTTCTTCATTTAATTTTTCAATACTATCAAACCAATCATATGGAAACACACCTTTTCTAGTTAATAACGCAGCTTTGCTGCTGAGACCTCCGGTCGAATCTCTTTCTTCTTCATTTTTATAAAATTTTTTCAAAATATTTAATTCATTTTTATCTAAATTTTTAACCAAGTTTCCTAAACTACTTTGCATAAACTTAAAACTGTCAATAAATCTAATTTGTTTTTTAACATTAATCATTTCTTTGATTTTATACTCTATTTCACCTTTTTCATTATTAAATTCCTCATATTCAATAATGTTTTCTTTACATTTACTTTGAAATTGTTTTTCTGTAATTATTTTTTTAGATTCAAATTTATCAACAATAATCTCTTTTGTGAATGAAATATATTTTTCCTCAGTGTTGGGTATACAATTAATTTCACCTTCTGAAACACCTAGATTTTTTATAAACAAATGACTATCATAATTTTGTAAATTATGAAATATAACTGGAAGAAATTTAGGTTTTTTCATTTTTGAATTACAACTAATACAAGCAGCTCCACGATATTTTCCAGTATAATGGCAATGGTCTTTAACTTTATCACCAGCTCGCTGCCAATTAGGACCACTTGTGGCGCTGCTTTGCAACGGTTCAAATTTTTTATCACATGCATAACATTTCTTAGCTTTTTCAAAATCTGTTTTATCCTTTTCTCTTAATATTATATTTTTTGGAAATTTAAATTGCTCATGTATTTTTTTAATATTATTTTCTAAACTTTCTACAAATTTAGCTGAAACGTCTTCATCAGATTTTTTAGTGTATTTTACTAATTTTGGTTTAAATAAATTATCATCAAAACATTTTATCAAATAACAATATCCAGACGGTTCATGTTTTTGAAATTGTTTTGTATTATGACCAATATTTTTATCCTCATATTTTAAATTGCATTCAAAATCTGCATAAATTACAAAGGGAACATTGTGCATTTTTTCATAATTTTTAAACTTTAATTTTTCTCCTTTATTTGGATAAACAGTTTTTCCACATTTATATTTTGAACAATATTCCAAATGATTTTTAAGAGTTTTTTCATTTCTAAAATTTTGTAAACAATAATTACAAATATGTATTTTTTCTTTGCTTTTATTGACTTGGTTTGAAAATAATCTGCTCATATTTTTAATTAAACAATAATGTTTGCAGCTTTGCTGAAGCTTCGCTTCTGAGCCCGAAGGGCGATGCTGAGGACTTTGTCCGATATCACCATTTTCATTAGTTATTAACAATATGTTCACATGTGTATTCACATGCGTGTTCACATGCGTGTCCTCATGTGCGTTAATTTGTCCCAAGTCTAATTTACTTACCCTCAAAGGAAAAATTTCGTGCTTTTTATTTCCAAACCTTTTTTCTTCATTATATCCAAATAAATTAATTGCAATGTTATTATTTTTTTCAAATTTATCAATATCTGTAAATCCACACGGGAATTCCATACCTTTTGTATTAAAACTCTCAGCTTTCTTTTCTAAAATTTTTGTAATTCTTCCAGGATTTTTCAAATTAGGATTAGTTTTCAAAAGTTCACTTATTGCAACACACCACATTAAACATTTTTGGTCATCATTTTGTGGATTAATAATTGCTTTTTTATCTTTTAAAAATTTTGGAGTAGGAATATAAGATGATGCAAGTAATCGTTTAATTTTATTAATATTAAGAATTATTTTTAAACTTTTATAAAATTTCCATAAACTTGAATTTTTTAAATATTCTTCAAAACTTATAATAATTTTATCTCTCATTTTTTCATATATTTCATCAAAATTGCTTCCATCAAAAATTTCTTCATAATAACTATGAAAATGTGCTTTATCTGTAGTTTCTTCTCCAGTTGCTGGATTTACTTTTTTCATTAAACATACTAGTGTTATTTGTTGTTTTGTACTTGGATATTTTTTAAATTTTTTTATTACCAATGGTTTTATTTTTGTAAGCAAACTAAATGGATCATATAAAGATAATTCAGCTTCTTCCAAATCAATTTCATATCTTTTTGCAACATTCAAAGCATGTTTGTCTAATTTAAATTTAATTTCTTGTTCAGGTAGTTTTAAATCTTTTAAATCTTCTGAATATGATTTTGAACCACCACTTCGCGTCGCTTGATGTGAAATAAATGGATCAAAATCATAAATAGATGTTTTATTTTTTGTTGTCTTGGTTTTATATATTGAGTTGGTCTTAAAGGTGCTTGTAAATTTTCTTCTGTAATTGTTTTGTCTAAAATTGATGAAGAAATTTCTTGATTTTGCCTTGGCCTTCCTCTATTTCTAACAAAAATTCGTTCATTTTGTCTTTTTTCTGGAGGTAATGTTACTGGTCTTCCTCTATTTTCCCGTCTTGGTCCTACAAAAGAGCCAAAAGGATATTTTCTTGGTCTTCCACGACCACGTTTTGAATTATTTAAATTATTCATCTTTTATTATATATGTTTTTTTTTTTTAAAGACAAAAAAAAAAAAATAATTAAAAAAAAAATTATTTTTTTCATGATTGGTCATGTGACTATATTGAAAAAAAATTATGAATGATTACTCGATCTTAGTAAAAACAAAAATATTAAATAATGGGGGTTCTATTTTTGGTTGAGGTTTTAAAATAAGATGATAATGCATATAAATTTTTTCATCATTCTGGTAATCAACTTCAAAATCAGAAAAATAACAATCTTTTTCTTTATAATTTATTGTAAATTCAGTATGTGGTAATATTTCTTCTCCGCTAAGTTTAATAATTTCTTTGATAAAAGTATTATACATATTACTTTTTGTATATTTATAATTTTTTGGTACAAGTATTTCAATAATTGTTGATGACATCTCTTTTTTTATTATATATAAATTTTCCTTTAAACAAAAAAATTTTAAAAAAAAATCAAAAATTTTTCAACAGTTATAAAAAACCAAAAATGTTTGCCCATTAATTTCCAAATCTTTTTTGGTTTTTATTCTATGTTTAATACTTTCTGCATTCATATTAAAATTTTTTGCAGCAGATCCAAGACTTTTAAAATTTAAGATTTCACCTGTTTCACTGTTTATAGCTATTACTGGGATTGGATTTTTCATTTTTTCTCTACAATATTTTTCATACTTTTCATTTGGTTTGCTAATTTCAAATCTCAGCATTTCTTCAAGTTGATTTTTTGTGTATCTTTTATAATATTTTATTTTTCTTTCTCTTGCAATATTCCACAATTGTTTAAATGTTTTTTGTTGACAATGGTCTTCCATTTATTTATATAATTATTTTATTTAAAGAAAAATTTTTAAATAAATTTATAAACTACATAACTACCCAAAAGACCGGTTGCGAAAAAAACAACATTTTGATATTCTTTCATTTCATCTGAAGGTTTATAATAATCTTCTAATTTTGGTTCTTTTTCATCTTCTTCATCCGCTTCTTCTTTTAAAAATTTATAACGATTATTTATTTCAGCAAGATTTTTCAAAGACATGTTTGTCTTATTTATATCAGCATTTGCATCAGATAATTGTTGTCTTAATTTTTCAATTTCTTCTTTTCTTTTTACTTGCCCCTCATACCATTTTTCCTTTGCTTCACTAAGTTTTTCCATTGCTTCATTATGTCTTTTTATCTCTTTTTCATATCCAGAATGATTTAATTTTGAAAATAAAAATCCAACATGTCACGATTCTCCCAGGTTCAAACCATTTACTTTAAACTAGATGGAGTTGATAAACCATCACTAATTACTTTTCTTGATATCATTCCAACTCCAACAGCACCCAATGTAATTATTGTAGAATCATATAATTCATTCATAACTTCTTTTCTATTCATTTCACCCATTTATTTATATACATAAAAAAAATTTTTAAAACTTACAGGTTTTCAATAGAACACGATGGGTTTATTTTAAACTCACAACCTTCCTTCTTTCTTAGCTTAGTTTCGCCGTCTTTTTCTTGTTTTTCTTGTTTTTGCTGTTGATTCGCTGAAGCTTCGTTTTGGTGAAGCATTTCTTGGTCTCTTTTGTCTTTTATATATGCAAAGTATAATCCACCCAGCGCAGCAACAACTCCTACAACTCCAATCAAATACCCCAAAGTGGAAGGTTCAACGCCAAAGGTGTAATTATTTATTTCTTCATTTTCTTCACTTTGTTGTTTAGAATTTTCTTCACTTTGTTGTTTAGAATTTTCTTCGCTCCGCTGTCTTGCTTTTCTTTCTTTTGCTTCTCTTGAAATTTTTGCCAATCTTTTTCCCAATTCCACTTTTCTTGGGTCTTTTGCTTTAACAGATTTTTCAACTGCTGTTACTTTATCAGCTTTGCTGTTTTCACTTGTTTCACTCATTTATTTATAATTTTATTTTTTTATTTAGAATTTATTCAAAATTATTTAAAAGTTATTTATGAATAAAATTAAATAAAAGTCAAGTAAATTTTAAATAACCACAAATGTTATTTAAAATTTATTCAAAAGTTATTTAAAAGTTATTCAAACAGCGAAGCTGAGCGCAAGCGTTATTTACAAGTTATTTATGAATAAAATTAAATAAAAGTCAAGTAAATTTTAAATAACATTTGTGGTTATTCAAAATTTATTCAAACAGCGATCGACCGAAGGTCTCATTGACCGGAGGTCTCAGCACCAAAGGTGCAGCAGCAAAGCTGCAAGCTGAGCGCAAGCGTTATTTACAAGTTATTCATAAATAAAATTAAATAAAAGTCAAGTAAATTTTAAATAACTACAAATGTTATTTAAAATTTATTCAAAGTTATTACAAGTTGTCACAAGTGTATTTAAAATTTACTAGAAATAAATTTTAAATAAACCTAAAAGTTTCATAAGATCGTAGAAGCACAAGTGCTAATAGAGACTTCAAGTAAACGACAAATTTCTTCGGACCCTTGTAATTAATCTTTCTGACACATGTGTGAGAATTCATATTAGATGAGTCATACGCTTGTAATATTTATCAGGTCACATAAATATCGCTTGTAAATATCCTATTACCATTTGTACTGAAGATGGCATGAGTTTTGCCGAAACATGTATACAATAAAGAAATTTGTCGTTTACTTGAAAACCTAAAAGTACTGCAAAACAGATTAAGTAAATCCTTAAAATAACCCTTCCAGGTTACAAATCATTTAAAATATCTTCATCAAAATCTACATTAAATTTTTTACACAATGCAACATGATTTATTAAAATTTCTTTTTCTTTCATTTTTCTTTCAGTTAATATAGAAGTGAAAAAAATCTCTCCTTCAAATCTAAAAGCATTTTTTGAATTATCAGATCCAAAAAGTAAATTATTTGTTCCACCTGTTATTGGTCTACATGTAAAATCTTTAATTAATTTTCAATTTGCCCAAAAACTTGATTTATTTGTTTTTGGATTACTTTCCGCATCAATATGAACACTTATGCAATGGACTTTGAATTTTTCAAAAATATTTGTTTTAATTGGGAAATAACTTTGATCTATCTCATAATAGTCTGTTGCCCCTCCGCCATATATAACAAATTTATTTTTATTTTTATATCCAAATCCTCTCCAATTATCTTGATCTGTATTTTTATTCCCCATTATTATTGTCATTTTGTCAGTATTGAGAGTATAATCTGAAATTAAATAAACAAGGAAAAAATTTAAATAATCTTTTTTTCCTGATTGAGTATTGATGTTTAAATTTAAACTCATTTTGCTGTTAAGTCCGTGAAAGTATAAAATTTTTTTATTTGAAACATAACTAGAATTTTTAAAAATAGGTTGTTTTGATTTGTTGGTTTCTGTAAAATTTTCATCTGAAATTTTTGATTGATTATACCAAACTTCTATTTTATAATCTGTTCCATCATATTTTAAATAACTTGTTAGATCATAAATTTCACCATAAAAATTAAAATCTGAATTTAATATGTAACTTTGAATAAGGTTTAATTGGTGAGCAGTATTTTTGGTTTTGTCATCAACATATTTCTTCCTAGTTAAATGTGTATCATCTGTTGGATCTGAATTTTTAATAATTTTATGATTTCCCATATTAATATCACCTGTCATCGTACCGCCTGTTAAAGATAATTTTTTATCAAATTCATTTAAAATGAAATTTTTTCTTTTTGAGCTAAAATCATCATCATTAAATATAACACTCATTTATTTTATATATTTATAGGATTATGATCAACGTTGTATAAATTACAAAGAACATAATGATAAAACAAAATTTCTTTTTCTGTCATTTTTTCGTGTTTTAAAATTGAAAAGAAAGATATTGATCCATCAAAAGGTGAATTTGTATTGTTTTTTATATCACCAATTGTTAAAGTTGTATCTCCTAAAACAGTCTTGGCTGTAAAAGATGTTAACTTTTTTCCATTACAATAAACACTACTTTCATTATTATTTGGTGTTGTATACATATCCCAATGAATACTCAAACATATCCATTTATTCAAAACTCCAGCATTGGCCTTCGTTTTGAAGGCTGCAATTGGTGTCCTATGATTTACAGGATTTGAACCAATACCGAAAAAATCAGCACTATCTCCAGAAATAACTAATTCTTTTGTAGTTGGATTTGCAAAACAAACAAATCTGTCAAAACCTCCATTATCATGCCCAAAAATTCCTCCTTTTAACCAATCACTTCCAGATGAAGGAACAGAATTTAATTTATAAACAATAAATGCATTTATAATGTCTTTTTTTCCTGATATTGGATTAATGTTGGAATTTGAAATCATTCTACCATCGTTAAATTTTAAAAAATATTTATTATTTTCTTTTTCACTTTCTAAACACAAGGAAGGTTGAAGACTTTTTGTAGCTTGTTTAAAATTGTTTCCTTCAATCCCATAATCAATTAGTTCTTTTACTTTTCCACCGTTTCTTTCAAACAACAAATCATATATTGAATTATATTCAACAAAATATATATTATGAAATTTCAAAGAAAAATTATCTTTTAATATTGAAAAACTAACATCCTTTTTGATAATGTTTAAACTGTCGTCAATACGGTCATCGACGTATTTCTTCCTCGCTAAATCTTTATCACTTATAGGATTCACATTTGTTGTAATTTTATTAGGACCCATATCAATATTTCCTCTCATTGTACCTCCTCTTCTTGATAGATAATCTACATCTGTGTGTCTTCTTACTAAATCATCTACATATTTTTTTCTAGCAAGGTGTTCTCTTTTTGTTGGGTCAACTGATGTTATGATATGGTTTGAACCCATGTTAATATCTCCTGTCATATCCCCCCCTGTTGTTGGTAAACCTCCTGTTGTTATATTATCGTTAACTTTTTCATATCCATAGAATAAACTCATTTATTTTATAATAATTTCTAACAAAACATTTCCTATTGATAATGAATTATTTCCTTCTACTTTGAATTCTAATTCATTATATATTCCATTTGATAATTTTATTCCTCCTCCCGGCCCTGTTTCTTCAGGTGGATAAATTTTAGAAACACTACCTTTTAATGTTTGTTCTGTTGTTATTGGAACTTGAACAAGTACATTACTTCTTTTACCATCCACAAAATTTTTACTTTTATCAATCATATTACAGCTTATGTTTACATATTCCAAGTTGTTATTAATATTTACCTCGCTGTCACTCTCTGTTAATGTATTTGCTTGTATTACTTTATTTTCTGGAAATCCTATGATTGGACCAAATGTTTGTAAATTTAATGTTTTATCTGATTTTATTGTACATTTTCCAGAATAATCAATTTGTTCTAATTCTATTTTTCCAACATTTTCTAATTCAGTTTTTAAAATATTAAAGGTATAATATCCATCTTTGAAGTTAATTTTTGTATTAGCACCTTGTGTATCATAAGTATAATGATGAATATTTTGATATAAATTATTATAATCCCAAAATATACTTACTGATTTTACAAACATATAACTCTCACAATGAGTTAATATAAGTGGTTTTTCTAATTGAATTATTTTTTCACGGTTTTCGTCTTGTTTGATAAATATTTTAAGATTTGTCATTTATTTTATAATATATATTTTGAAATTAAAACTCCTCCAATTATTGATAAAGATAAAATCCATAAATTTTCACTTGACCCAATGGGTGTTTTTGAAGATTTACCTGAAAGATCTGAAATGTCTTTTAATGTATTATTTTTCAAATCTTTTATGGATTCATTTTTCTTTATATCTTTTTTGGATTCATTTTTCTTTATTTCATTTTTCTTTATTTCATTTCCCTGTAATTTTGTTTTTTTTTCTCCACCATAATAATTTAAATTTTCGTTAATTCCAAAAACCATATTTTCATCAGAAACTTTTAATTTATTATTATATCCTTCAATAGGATTTTTTAAAATTATTAAAGATGATGGAATTAACCATAAAGTTGGACTTATAGCTGTATTTAAAACTACATTTGTTGATGAAACTGCTTGATTCATATTATTAATCCATGTTGTCGTATCATAATTTATTATAGAATCTTCAAAAATTTGTCTAAAAACTTTTTGTGTTTCCAATGCTGAAGCTCTATTTGAAACAATACTTTGTCTAGTTCTAGCTTGTGCTCCAAGGATTGCATAAAGATATGCTTCAATGTTGTGATTTAATAATTCTGTTCCTTTTTTGATTAATCCATTTGACAATTTTGGAATAAATTTTTTATAATCATTTTGTGTGTCTCTAATTTGACCAGGGCCGTGTTGATATCCTCTCCATGATGTAGTCATATCAATTTCATGAGAATCTCCAATGTGTCTTTTTTTTCCTGAAATTTCTTGCCATGTCCATTTTGGATAGTGATCTTTTAAAAAACCAGCATTAAATTTATAAAATGTTTTATCGCCATTTCTCAATTGCCACATAATTCTTCTAACTGTAAAATATAGATGAAATCTCATAAATGATGTAATTTGTTTTGGAACATCAGCTGAAAATAATAAATGTTGTATTGAAATTCCGCATCCATAAGTTGCAATCCATGTTCCTATAATACTTTGAAAATATGGCTCATTAGGCGACCATTTTGCACTATCATCTGTGGTTATATTCAATTTGGGTAAATTACTTTGAAAATAATCTGTATTGTTTACATAAATCCTAAACTGATTTATAGGATAACTTAAAACATATTGTGTAGGAAAATTATCCCAATAATAAGATTTCCCAGCATAACCAACATGTCTTTTTCCTCTTGGTAATTCTTGTATACTTCCTTCAAGTTTCCAAATTTTTGGAAAATTTGGTTTTGGTTTGTTAATATAAAGATACTTTGTCATATTTGGATCATTTTTGAAAGTGTCTGAATTTATGTCTGTTGAAATATATTCATTGTTTTTGAAATATGTTATTGTTTTTTCCCAACTTCCATCTTTATTAATATCATGCTCGAAGGTAAACCTTCGCATGTCTGCATATGGATATTTTTTCAAAAAATTTTCTTTAAACTTTTTATCCAAAATTTTTCTTTCATTAACCACAAAATCATATTCACTTCCGTAATATTTTCTTGATGCTTTTTCAACTGAATCACTAACGTTCATTATTTATTTTAATAAAAATAAATGAATCAAGACACAGAGAAGCTTAGTCACAATGAAATCGTTATTGAACAAGAGTTAAGAGATATTTATTACAACCCAGAAACAGGTTATCAATCTGCAGAAAGACTTTATCAAAAAGCAAAAGACAGACTTCCAAAGGGATTAAACGTTAGTAGAAAAATTGTGCAAGACTGGTTAAAAGCACAAGATACTTTTACAAGATACAAACCAATTGTTAGAAGGCATAAATTCCAAAGAACATTTGTCAAAGATTTAGGTTATCAAATACAAATGGATTTGGTTGATATGGGAAAATACAAAAACCAGAACAAAGGATATTATTGGATACTGACAGCTGTTGAAATTTTAAGTAGATATGCATTCGCTATTCCTGTTTACAGAAAAGATACTAAAAACATGACAAAAGCTGTGGATGAATTATTAAAACAATTTAAGGAAAGATTTGGGAAATATCCAAAAGTTGCACAATTTGATGAAGGAAAAGAATTTTACAATGTAGGCATAAAAGAACTATTGAAAAAACATAATGTTGAATATTTTTCTACAAACTCTGATAGAAAAGCAGCTATAGTTGAAAGATTTAACAGAACTCTAAAAACATCCATGTGGAAATATTTCTACAGTAAAGGAACTTATAATTGGATTAACCGCGTCAGCGGCGATCGACCGAAGGTCTCAGAAGCGAAGCTTCAGCAAAGCTCCGTTTTGAGTAACCTTGTAAATAATTATAACCATACTAAACACAGTAATATATTAATGAAACCTGCTGATGTGAACAAGTCTAACAAAGACCAAATGTGGATTACACTATATGGTTACCCATTAGGAGATTTACCTTTACCTAAATTCAGAATTGGCGATACTGTTAGGATTTCTAAATATAAGAATATCTTTACAAAAGGTTATGAAGCTAATTTTACAGAAGAAATTTTTAAAATTGTAAAAGTATTTAGAGGTGATCCAAACATGTATGAAGTGGAAGATTTAGAAGGAGAACCAATCATTGGGAAATTTTATGAACAGGAATTATCTGCTGTGGATAAAAAGGATGATATGTATAAAGTAGAGAAAATATTAAAAAGAAAAAAAGTTAAAGGAAAAAATATGGTGCTGGTAAAGTGGTTAGGTTATGACAATAAACATAATTCTTGGATCGCACAAGAAAATATTCAAAATATAAAATAAATAAATAAATAAATAAATGTCTGAAGGTTTTGATGATATTGAAATGAGAAATAGAAATATGGAAGAAGAGGAAGACCGTGAGGACCGTGAGGACCGTGAGGAAGAAGAAGGTGAAACAAGTTTTGGAGGAGATGAGGGTAATAGAAGTATTAATATAATAAACACAGAAAATCCAAGAACAACAAGGGTTAACCTTTCAAGAGAAACACCTGTAAATATATTAAGAAGAATGAGAAATGTAAAATCAATAATAACTACTGATAAAAAATCTAGTTTTAAAAAAATATTTAAAATTCAACTTGAAAAGAAAAATGGACCAAATAATAGTATATTGTTGGATAAAACTTCGTTTGTAAGAGACCAAAAAGGAAATGTTTCAATTATTTTCAAAGGTCAAAAAATTGGTAATGTCAATTCAAAAAATGAACCAGAGTTATTTACCAGAAAAAACAAGAAATATGTTAATGAATTTAATGATTATATGAAAAAAGCAAAAAAAGAATATGAAAAAACTCCAAGTGCAGTAATAGAACAAAGAATCGGTGTAGCTGAAATTGAGCTTGCGAACCTTGGTGGTCCGCTTCGCGATGAAGTTATTAATTCTATCACTGATGATTCTATTTTAGAAATTCAAACTAAAATTGATAATATAATTAGTGAAAATAACTTAAAAACATTCATTGATAATGAACAGGATACAAGACGAACATTATTTGAAAGAAATGAATTAAGAGAATTTAGAGGTTTGGTATATTTGGAGGGTATTGACTCCAATCTATCAGAAAATGAAAAAAAAGAAGTTATACGTGGAAAAATTGATGGATTTGATAGAGAGCATCAACATTGGAAAAATAAATCTGATTTAGAAACAGCTGAACCTCAAAAAAGTATATATAAACGTTTTTCAGAAATTGCAAAACTTCAAGCAGATAAAATGAGACTTGAAAATAATGAAAGACCAATTAGTGAAGAAGGAATAAATATTTTAAATGAAAATGCTGAAGAATCTGACCTTGGAAGATTAGAAAGATTTAAAAAATGGGCAAAAGAAAATTTATTAGGTTTATCAGCAGTTGCTATTTCTGTATCAGGCATAATTACAGCAATAGTTATAAGGGCAAGAAACGTATTAAAACAAGGTTCAAAAGCGGTTGGAAATTTAGGAAAGGCAATTGCAAATATAGGTAAAAATTTTGGTGCAGTCATTTCAGCAGTTTTGAATTTAATTTCACAGATATTATCATGGGGTGCAAAAGGTATTGCCTTTCTTGCTAAAAATCTATGGATATTAGCTATTGCAATTACTTACTTTTTATACAATGAATACCGAAAGGACAAATACCGAAAGAAAAACCAAAAGGGTAAAGATTAAAAAAAAAATATTTTTGTATTTCCTATATAATAAAAAATGAATAGAGAAAACGAATTATATCCAGGATATAAAAGATCAAAAATGAGTGAAATTAAAGGAACCAGGACAAGACGTGTTGTAACTTTAAATCCAAATTCAGTAAATCCAGAAGAAGACCTTTATATAGATATCTCAAAATTAAACCCTAATTTATGTCTTGTACCTGATTCATTAAGATTGTTATTTAATTTTAAAAATACAAATACCAAGTCTTGGTTTTTGAATAATTTATCAAAATAGTTAAAGAAAAGATTAGTTGTTAAATTTGCTGGAGAAATTGTTTATGATAATAGTGGAGAATCTATTTTGGAAATTTACAAAGATCTATGGAAAACTGAATCCGAAAGAGCAGATATGGTTGAATATGGAATCGCTAGAGAAAATCTTAGAAAATTAATTTCAAAAGATGACTCTGGAGCAACAAGCGGAAGCGTTGAAAAAGTTAGTGATAAATTAATGTTTGATATTTATGGAACAAAACAGTGCTTAAAATTAGAAAAAATACTCTCGGATCATGGATTATATGCTCCTTATGGAATGATTAATAATTTTCAATATATTTTAACTTTTCCAAAAGCAAGTGAAATTATGGTAGCACAAAGTGGTGAAAGTGTTGGTGGATATAAGTTGGAAAATTTAGAATTGGAATATGAAACGATTGAAAATCAAGATTTAGCAGTTGATGTTTTAACAAATTACACTACTGGAAGATCACTATCATATAATTATGTAACTTTGATGAAAACGGTAGAATGGGATAAAAACGCAACTTTACATAATGAAACCATAAATATACCGCGTAAGAGCATGAAAGCAGTTGTATTATTATTTCGAAATAAAACTATTACAAATAGTGAGCAATTTGTTTATCCAAATATAACGGATGTTAAAATTAGTGTTGAAGGAGTCCCAAATAGCATATATTCCCAAGGATTTCCGAAAAGAAGATTTTTTGAAGAAGCACTTAGAATATTTCGTTGTAATTATTTTGATTGCGATGCAGTTATGGATATTGAAAAATTCTACAAAGATTCATTTGCATTATGTATTGATTTAAGAACATTAGATGACAACTTTGTTTATGGAACTGGTAAAAAATTAGTAAACACACAGTCTGGACTATTGTTAGAAATTAAAAAAACTGCTATTTCTGCAAATGTAATGTGTTATATATTTGTAATAAGTGATGGATTGCTAAACATAGTAAATAAAGATTTGTCTTCAATTCAATTTTGAAAACAAGATTAAAAATAAAAAATGAATGACAAAAAACCATTTAATATGATAATTGTTGGAATGACTGCTTGTGGAAAAACAAAATATCTTTTAGATTTTATAGAAAATAAATATAAAAATTATTTTGATTATATTTTTTTAATTTGTCCGACATTTGAATGGAATAAAACTTATGAAAATTGGAAATATGATAAAGATGAAGATTTTATTGCTATTCCTTGTGGCCAAGATAATGTTGAAGATTGGTTAAAATTTATAGTTGACTTTCCAAAAGGAAGTAAAAGTTTAATCATATTGGATGATTGTGCAAGTGGAAAAAATGTTAAAAATAGAACAAGTGAGTTGGTTAAATTAGGATTTAGCGCTAGACATTATAATCTTTCCGTTGTTGTAATTACACAACAATTTACAAGTATTGCAAAACCATTTAGAGAAAATATTTCAAAATTAGTCACATTTTATAATCCAAATAAAAAAGATATGACAACAATAGTTCAAGAATATTTAGGTGTGGATGACCGTAAAGAATTGGAAAAAATTTTAGAAACTTTGAAAACAAAAAAATATTCATGTTTAGAAATAAATTTAATTTTTCCATTTGGTTATAAAATAAATGAGTGCAACTAGTGATTATGTAAAAATACCGCAAATGGACGCATCCCCATCGGATGACCAGGAAAAAAAGAATAGAACAGATCCATCCACAGCGGATGATCGGGAAAAAATGCAAGATGGAAAAAAAGAAGTTATGGAAAAACGCGAAGAATTGATAAGATTATCTGAAGATGGGGAAATTAGTCAATCGGTGCAAAATTTGAAAAAAGCAAGCGATAAAGTTATACTAAAAATTTATTCTGAATATGAAATTAAACAATCAGAAAAAGCAAATGTATTTTTAACAGATTTATTAATTAGTAAATTTGCAGATTTACTGGGAGGATTAGAAGCTATTGAAAGCAGTGAAGAATTGGAAAAAGAGTTGGTAAAAGATAAATTATTAAAAAAAGATGTAAAATCTTTGGTTGAAAAACTATCACCATATCTACCATATCTTGGAATATTATCTGGTGGAATTACAGTTGGAAAACATGTTGTTAAAAAACAAACCAAAAAAACAAATGATCAAACTTCAACAAGTGATTAAATAATTTTATAATATAATTTTATTATAAAATTACAAAATTATACAAAATTATACAAAATTATACAAAATTATAGTAGTTTATTTATCTTCATTTTTAGGTTTTGGTTTGTCAACATGTTCATTTTTTAAATTAATTAATGAAGCAATTATTTTATCTTTTTCTATGTCATTTTTATTTTCATTTTCAAAAGATTTTAGTAATTTTAAATGATTATTATTTTCTGAAAAATTAATTTCTTGAATAGAATTTCTTCCAAAAGTTGCTCCAGCTTCAAAATCTTTAAAACCAATATCAACATGAGCACCAATTCTAAAACCACTTTTTTTAACTTTTCTAAAATTTATTGGTGGATACCCGTGAAGATTTATATCCAAATTTGTATCATTATTTTTAATATTATTTTCAATATGATTTTCAATACTTGAATCGTGTGTATTATTTTTACTTTTTGTTTTTGAAATACAATTACCCATTTACTTATATTAATTTTGAGAATAACTAATTTTTCCACAAATTTTACATCGAAATGTTCTAGCTTCTGAAATATAAATATAAAGTTTAAAAACATTATTCCAAAAAAATCTAAACAATTTACTAAATCTTAGGTAAAAATTTAGAATTTTCAAGCATTTTTTACATATTGTAAATAAATATCTATTAGTATTTCTTAAAACTATATCATACATTTTTATTTAAAACAAAATTCTTAAAAACGCTTCGCGTGGACCTGCGGTTCTGAGGACTTCGTCCGATGCACCTTCGGTGCTGTATCTTTATAGTGTTATTAGAGTTTTTACTTTTGTCTAAAATGTTTCCTTAAAATTCTGTCAAAAAAGGTAATTCCCCCGCCAGTCGTTGAGGGGTTTTTCCCCGCATTCCATACATGCCTAATCTCCCTAACAACGGAGCAAACCGAAAATAGTTTTTTTGTTGACATCGAGTGAGGCTAGTTGTTAGGGAGATTGAGCATGTATGGAATGTTTGGAATGTTAAGGTTATTCCCCCAAGACAACATGTCAGCGAAGCTGTTTGAAACAGCTTTGCTGCTAAAGTTTTGACCCATTTTTAAAATGTGTTGAAATTCTTTGTAACGTAATTAAATTCATGAAAGCGGCCGGAAGTTAAGTAAACGATCGAACGAAGTTCTCATCGACCAGAGGTCTCAGCAGCGAAGCAACCGAAAGTAGCGCCGTCAATATAAAGGAAACCCCCTACTACACTTGTAAATTTTTGACAAAATTTTAGAATGTTCTAGAAATGGGAAGCAAAACCGAAAGTGACGACGTAAGGAAAAAGGGAAACCCCCCACGACACTTTGAAAAATTTTGACCAAATTTGAAAATGTGTTGAAAACCTGTGACAGAATCCGGACATTACAGACTACTGTGATGCAGCAATGCACAGTACAGCATAAATACCACATAGTTGAATAACTGACAATTGAATGAGAACAGCTTCTATTCCAGTTGCAGTGCACCTTTAATTAAGGTGGCTCCCTGGGTTGATTTTCAACGGAGCATTGGTTACTAATTAATAATTACTGTATGCCTTTATTTAGGTACTGGGCATCAAGGAATTGGCTGGAGATTCTTGATTGCGGAAATAGAATTCACTGTATACATGTATACAAATGGAGTACATGAATATAATTATACAACAGAGCCATTCATGTCAATGCAAATACAGTGGGAGTTTTGCCGCCATCCTTTTTGCCAGACAAAAGTGGTCGAAAATGATAGTTACATATCAGTGAACTCTATTTCTATTCACGATAAATGGAATTGTTATTGTTTAGGGCAAAATTCCGTTCTTGCATGAAAGTTCGTTCAGCAGTAGTCTAAGCGATAAAATATTTCTTTATAAAATAAAAAAAGCCAGCCAAAAACAAGGGAAAACTTCCGAAATGTTTTCTGCTAAAATCAAGGCACGGTTTCAACAGAAATTGCTCAGTAAAATTTGTTTTTAAGATTTAACTGAGAAAATATTTTACAGACAGTAACGATGAGAAGCAAACTGAAAATATATATTAGACTGAAAAATATTAGGCCTCTGTCATTGCAGATTCGGAACATGGCCTCAACGGTTTCTGGCTTATCGTTTCCCAACTCGAAACGCTGCAACTCTCCCACCATGGATTGTTAATTATTTAAGAATGTTTTTTGAGTTAAATTGTGGTTTGAATATTTCGCGGGAGTTTTTGGTCTTTCTTATGAATATGAATCGCACGGTTTGTCACTTGCTTTCCGTGTTTCCGGTTTCTAGTGCGTGTACTTTAACAAACACTTGTTCCTCGCAGCTTTCTTAGAATGTAGCAGTTTTAAGTCGAGATGATTGCTCATAACCGGTAAATGTCGTGTTCGGGACACTGAAAAGCGGTCGTTCATCGCGTCTGACAGGTGCTAGAAAACGTGATCGGAAAAGGGGGGTCGTAAAACTCAGGTTCTATTATTACTTAGATACACAACAATGGTGACTCCGAAGATTGAAATCATTTTTATTTTCAACGTTTCGACTATCTTGTAGTCATCATCAGGAATGCTGTAGGTGTAGTGTGACAAACCATATATACATGAGAAGAGAACTACTGACGTCATACAAATGTATTAATAGAATATTTATTTACAAGCTCCTTCCAAGCTTTTGTCCCGTGGTTGAGAAGCGGCTTTTCAGGGTGAATGGACAAAGCTTCTTTGAATAGTAACACAAGAAAAATTTCACGCCTACTCCCGCACCCAGCCAAATTCATCACACTTTGGGACACCATAAACACGAATACCTTCTTAACTCTAAAAGCCTTGTTGTTTATAAATGCACTTGCCCGGGATGTCAAGCTTCGTATTTTGGTAAAACAGATCGCTGTTTATACATGCGAATAAAAGAACATCCCAACAGCAAAATCTCCGAAATATATAAACACATCAATACCTGCGAACATTTCTTACACATCCAATCATTGTTAAATCTGCCCTCAAACATATATAATCTTAATGAAATGTTCTTCCACAAATTATTTTTAACAACTGTTAATATTGGACAAAGCCAAGCATTGGACACTGCCACTATTCAAGAAGCTTTGTCCATTCACAGTGAAAAGCATCTTCTCAACCACGGGACAAAACCTTGGAAGGAGCTTGTAAATAAATATTCTATTAATACATTTGTATGACGTCAATAGTTCTCTTCTCATGTATATATAGTTAGTCACACTACACCTCCAGCATTCCTGATGATGACTACAAGATAGTCGAAACGTTGAAAATAAAAATGATTTCAATCTTCGGAGTCACCATTGTTGTCTATTTAATCAAAATACTCAGTGGTTATCGAAATTTCTGGACTATTACTTAGTTTTTGGATGTTTTCTTTGCTGAAATTCTTTAAAACCAGTGTACATATAGCTAAGTGAGAAAAATTTTTTCATGACAGAATTTTTTAAATAAGAAATGTACACTGTAGACCATTTTAACCAACAATTATAATTATATAGTATGGTATCAAGAATAAATACGGGTTTTTTGAAAATTTTAGTGCAAATATGTGCTGTATGACCAAGTAAATCTACCTCAACCTCCTCCCTAACATTTTTCCATTAATAATGATTTCATTTCAGATATCAAATGTCCATGAGCATTGAAAATTAATAGTCAATTTACCAATGAATGTAAAAATAAAAATTTTGGGAAGATTCCTAAATCTTACTGTCAAATACCTGTACCTCCCAGCTCCAGTTAAATGGACTTAGTTCAAACATTCATAGAAAGCAAAGCAAAATATTTAAAAGAATTGACAGTAAATAAGTGGGTCTTCGAAACCTCAAGGCCTAGTACATTACTGTGCCACAAACACCCTCTTTGACAGATGGTAGAAATCCTAAACAGGATCTTGTAAGATCCTGCAGGATCCTAAAATTAACAGGATTCTAACCAGGATCCTTACAGGATCCTAAGATTTTCAGGATCCTTTCTAGGATCATAATAGAATCCTAACACTAACAGGATTATATCCAGGATCCTGATAAGTTCCTAAACTCTTCAGGATCTTAAATAGGATACTGATAGGATCCTAAATTTAACAATATCATAATCAGGATCCTGATAGGATCCTACAACTAACAGGATCTTAACCAGGATTGACAGGACCCTAACTAGGATCCTGATGAGATCCTAAAACTAATAGGATTGTAATCGCAGTCCTGCGCATAAGACTCTTAAATTAACAGCATCATAACCATGATCGAGGCAGGATTGATCCTGTGGATATAAAGACGATTTTAATTTTTTGGATTTTAAGTTCAATGCTGTATGTACTACATGTAAGTTGCTTAAATTTTACATGTGAAGGCATTGCTGCCATTTGCAGGCTTAACCATACACCACGCTAATCAACGTGTACGTTAGACGTGCAATTTTTGGTGACAGTTTGGCGTCTTGTTTGATTTCACTTGATGGAATAAAATGCAGGCACATTATTATTATTATTATTATTATTATTATTATTATTATTATCATTATTATTATTATTATTATCATTATTATTATTATTATCATTATTATTATTGAAAGACTTGTCTCACTATAATGCTTTGACATTAAAAAATACACGAAATGACAGCGCAGAAAGAAATCCTTTACGTCTGTAGGTATGAAGGGGTTATTGCTGTAAATTGCGAGCCGGAACGCGAAGTATGCAATAATTGGAGCATGGCCAATCTGTCCACGTGCATCACAAACGTGCAGCCACCCAATTTTGGAACCACGGTAAAGGTCAAATAGCATTCAGTTGTATCACCCTTACAGAGGCGGATCAATTATATTTGCGCGCATTCGTAAAGTTCACTACATGGCTACTAACAGGATTCCAATGTCAGAACGAGTTCAGAAGAAGATTTTGAAAGATAAATTTCCCGGTAAGTGAAATACGTCACTAAACATGTTCTTAGATATATCATAGTACTAAAGTATTGCGTTTACGCATAAAATTTGGTGTTAGTTCGTTATATTCGGTATGTTTCATGTACCGAAATTGTAATGCCGGCATGACAATGATCTGTAGGTCGGTTTAAAAAGTTGCGCAGTTTAAAAAGTCTGACTTTACTGACTTTTAGGCAATTTTTGAAATAAAATTTCGATCGTTAACCGGCATCACTTAACGTCGACAAAGGAACAGTGGTTCTATACACAACAGACAGACAACAGCGGAAAACTAATTAGGATAAGAATGCAAAAACCCCCCCAAAAACACGCAACTATCTTATACTGGTAGCGTCAGCAGAAACTTGCCAGAGTTCTGGGGAAATTATTCTTGATATAATTTCGCTTGATCAACATTCTTTTTCGGTGTTTAAAGATGTTCCAAAGTTTAGAAGCAGTGATTTTTGGTCTTACAAACATGATTGAAACACCTTGGCTTTAATTATATGGCAGCGGGTTTGGCAAACATTACAAGGATCTGGCTTAAATCTTAAATAAGGATGTGAAATGTGCCTCTGCAGTTTAAAAATTAGGGTTTCGATTCGAATTCCTATCATGAGTATTGTAACTGTATTATTGATTTAATGTACAACTATCACAATGAAAAAGAAAGTTGCTAACTTATCAAAAGGACTGGATAAAATGTAGAAAAGCAAAATGAATGAACTTCACAATGTCGAAACACCTCGTCACCAGAAGTGAAGCTCTCAGTACATGCATGTTCAGCTTATCAGACATGAAGAAAGGTGCATCATCTGAAACGACGCTAATGGAATGAGTATATTCTGACATAGCAAAGTTTGTTCAGTCACCTTATATATTCTGTCCATGTATAATTATCAAATAACTGCTAAGAGACAAAAACACTCTAGTGACTTCATTAGTAATCTTACACGGGTTATTTTAAGGTATTTCCGTTTCTAATTCCTCCAAATGGGAGGTACACCATATTCTAAATTACTCCGTTTAACCATGCCAAAAAAAAATTGTCTCAAATGCAACAAAATTTTATTAACAGGATCTCAAGGGAAAAGTGAGACGACCTTTCTCGTCTATTTTCCGGCCGAAATGAAATATTCTTTGGTTGAAGGCAAAAATGTTACCAGCCCAGAAAACCCTTTCATTCACGATATTGTGACGGTGAAAGACAGCAAAGGGGAAACCTTTAAAGGAAAAGTAAAATTCATTGGTGTGTAGTATTCCAGTAGGACTGAATGATGACCGTCGTGATTAGATACCAAAAAAATTATATACGATCATGCTGAATCTTTGCTCTGTTTGAAACACGTTGACATTTCGGAATTTCAAACCGCTTTTTGTCTTTTTTTATACGCGATAAAATTTTATTTCCAATACGTATCCTGTGTTGAGTCCTACCTGCGTAGAGTTGGCATTTGAACGTGGAAATAGTTGTGTGTAGGGACGAGGTTGTAACCGTTTGGTTCATGTTTAAATGATGTCAGTTAAAAGATTATATGACTGGATTATGTTTTGCTTGTTTCAAATAATGATGACTTAGAATACGAATAAAGAGTAGGAAAAAATGATAGAAATAAGAATGATGATGATAGACACTTCCAGATTTTACAGAACGACTGCTAATGTTGGTACGTGAACGGCGACAGTTTGCCGTCGTAAATGATTGGGTAAAAGATATAGCGGTAAACAAAACAAAACAAAACAAAAACACAAGAGATATTTGAAATTCATAACGGGAGATGCAATTTAGAGTCTTAACAGATTAAAAACTTAACTCTTTCATGCACCAAACTGTCATCATAATCAAATTTAAAATAGAAAGGTCAATTAGAAATTTGGATAGGTAACTTAAATAAACCACGTTAATGAATTGGATTTGTAAGTCACTTTTTGACCAATTTTAGGAATTGAGGACATCCCATTGTCTTGTAAATGAAGAATCAGTATCTGCTGGAATAAAAGGCTCTCAGGAAGAGTTTGTAAGTAAATGAAGTTTGTCTTTCTGATTTAAAGACTGCTAATATAATAACAATACACTGTATGCATTAATTGCATTATTTTGAAGATTCATTTAAAAATGAACTAGTTACACCTATGAATCTATGTTTATTAAGTAAATCTCAAAGGTATATTGTAATTCCCTGTATAGATAATTTGAACCAAAAAAGAAGTAAGATTTTAGTTTATAGGCACACTGTGTTATTCAAATAAACCCAATTATTAATCACTTTGTCTTTTAATGTTCATGTCCTTCTACTCATTATCAATTATCTGTCTGATTACAGGATGTACCTGCCAAGGCAAAGAAGCCAAATCTATATACCACTAGCCTACTTTCTCATCTTTTCACAGACAAAGAAATGAGGGAAGGTTGTGTTGAACCAAAAGAGGGAAGTAAGAAGGAAGCTTTGGATCAAGCTAAGATCAACCTCATTAAGAGTACGTTCATATTTTAAATTATTATTGATCAACTTTTTTTCATACAACATGTAAGGCATGTAATTAGTGACAAATTACCAAGAAAATTGCCAAGGTTAGGACTAGTTCTTATTCAGGACTGGGGAAGCAAGTTGTGTTCAAAACTGGGCCACATTCTATGTCATAATCCTCAAGAAAACATTATATTCCCTAAAATTAATCTGGAACAAAAATTTAAATATAGTAATAACTGGGGAGAGCAACATCTCGGTCATGGTGCTACTGTTGCCAATGTCCATTTTGATACAACTAGCAGTAATCTAATGAGCTTAATTTTTTTGGTTTTACAGGATGTATTGCAGTAAAGTATGGTGAGAAGGTCCTTGAAAAAGGCTGGAGTGAGATTTGTATCAGCCTGAATCAAAAATGTTTGGACAAAATTAAAGCTTGGAAAAAAAAAAACAAGATAATTTAATGGGATAATATTTGAAAACAAATTAACGAAAACAAAACAGCAAACTTACGTTGACATATTTAGTACATATTTATATATATCAGGCTTTAAACTTTGCTCCCAATAATACAAAAGTTGAATACAAGGAATTGATCTAAACTAATCACCTGAGTATAAAATACCTCTTCCACAGTTGCACTGGGTCAATTATAACTTGCCTTTCTGCTAATTTCCAAACAATTGCTGTTGAAACTGTTAATTTGTTTCTATATTGAATAAATACAGTATCCAGTCTGCAGTTTATATACTGCAGAATAACATCAAAGAGCTATAGATTCGTTCATAATTTATGAGTCAATTACTCACCCAGTATTGTTAATGAACATGAACTTCAAAGCATTAAATAAATTGATGGTGAGGATATTCAATTCTGTAATCACCATGACCAATGTGAAACTGGGTCTATTTAATATAGTGAAAGCTAAATTTGAAAGCTGATGCATAAATTAAATGAGCCCACATCCATGTGGTAATTATTATGTCCACAATTTCAGACTAGAATTTCTTGTTTTACATCTCAAAACCTTGTCACATAATTTATGGATGGTAATGTTGATACTGTAACTCAATGAGGAGAAATAAAATATTTTTTCTTAAATTGAGTCTGCTTGTTGTACTGTAGCATTATCCTTCTAGAAGATTCTGTCTAACATACTGGGTACATAAAAGATTTTTAAGGATTATGTTTGAACCAAAGCAAGATTCGAAATAGTGATTTTTAGGAATTTCAGGATCAATTCTTATAGTCCCTTTATGCAAAAATTCAAGGAGATTCCTCCTGTCCTGGTTTAATTAAATAATTTAAAAGTTTGGGTCTACTTTGATCTTGTTATGGTCCTTGTTCACCTTCATTAGGATCCTAAAGGAACTTTTAAGAATTTTTAGTGGATCCTGAACAAAAATCCAGGATCCTACACAAATTGCCAATTACTACAGGATAAATGTCCAGGATCCTGGTTGAGAAGATGTAGGATCCTGGTTTAGATGCAGGATCTTTTAGGATCCTATTAAGATCCTAGATATTCATCTTAGGATCTTGTAGAATCTTAAACAGGATCCTATTTCAGAAACTAGGATCTTACAGGATCCTGTAGGATCTTAACAGGATCCTGTAGGATCTTGTACAAGATCTTGTAGGATCTTAAAAAGGATCCTATAGGATCTTACAAGATCCTGTAAGATCCTATCAGGATCCTGATTTCGGAAAGGACAGGATCCATCTAGGATCCTTTTAGGATAACCCAAGGATCCTATTCAGGATTTCTAGCAGTACGTACTGCAAATCTCCACAATATTCAGTTCAGTCTCAGGGCATTCAGTGGAGTGGTAACATTCTAACAGTGACAATTTGAATGCCTCAAGCCAACAATAGCTCTTTGCTACTCTGAGAGTGTGACCTCCTGTTACTCCCACAGACTGGCCACAAAATGATATGAAAATTAACAACATTATCTGATAATTCTAGGTACACAGTATCCTGTTCATGTCAAATTATACAATATGTTTCATAGGTCAATAATTCATTGGACAGCTCAAATTTTACCATAGCCATAATGGCCATGGCCCCTGATAAAAGGAAAATGGTCATGGATAAAATGAAATTGTACCTAAAATCCAAGGCTACTTTTGGCCCCAATGGGTATTTCAGGGAAGTGCTCATGTGTCTTGCTAACTGCATGGATTTCTGGGTAAATTTGCTTCATTTACCAGTAAGGTTTCCTAACATTGTGCAACCAGTTATCTGTATAAATGTTTTTCATTCTCATTCTAAAATCTCTGTAGATTTGACATGATTGGTGTGTTTCAAACATGTTTGAAATCAATAGCCTACATGCATCCTTTACCAGAATTGGTTGAAGTTTGCAAACAGGCAATGCACAGGCTGACAATACATGTTTAAGGTTCTAGGACATACCTGCATGGCAATACAATCAGCCATCTTCACTACTTACAGTGATGCAGAGAGTACTATCTTGACACAGAAGTGATGTAACATGTGCCTTCTAATAAACCAATTAATAATGCTAATTCTTTTGATAAAATAGCCATTGCTAAGAACAGTCAATTTCGGAATAAATAGCCCACAAACTGAGAGCAAAGCTAAACATTCTAGAAAAAGTGGCAGCAGAACACCAAGGAAAACAACTGTAAAAAAACTGGAATTGTAGCTGGCTAGAATATAAGATTCAGAAGGCTTTAACTGCAGTGAACTCTTTAATGTTGCTTAGGGCCACTAGAATTGAGGTCAGAAACTGTTCATCATTTGTAAGGCCTATATAAATGTCACACATGATAACATCAAACTTTGTGCTGTTTAGTACAGTACCATGCAAAATTATTGGTAAGATAAATGGATGTTGTGATGACAAGTGTGTTGAAACACAAACCAATCAATTGAAAGCTCCTGTGTATAAGTCAATCCTCTAAATGGATGTTTGAAATTGGTCTGAAGATGATTTTGTAATAAAATCGAAATATGACCATTTCACTTTGTCTCGCCTCTTATATAACTCGAATCTTGAATTTACAAGATGACACTATTATTCGGAACATGTTTTATCTTTTACTTTTTAAAGCTGTCGTCTGGTCGTGGATTTCAGTTTTTATGTCGGGCACTTTTACTGTATTATTAATGTATGCTTTCATAAACTCCGAGATCGGCAGCTGTTCATGAAGAATACTAGCTGTAATCCCGATCAAATAATCGAATTAATTATAGTTCAACATGAAGTCGTTGGTGGCTGCACAGACTACGAGTTCAGTTCCTTTACTTACCGTGAATTATCTGAGTTTGAGAGAGGAGACTCACTCTCAGTAGAGTCTGTGGAATCAGAACTTGAGAACACTTTGTTTCTCTCGGGCGAAATCCAAAGGTCTGCTTTAACAACCCTGTTCCTACACCTACCATACGTCTTTACACTTTTGAAAGCCATACAGTCAAGTCATAAACCATAATCTAATCCGCGAGACCTCCGAAATTTGAACGAACGTAACACGTTCCGAACTTCCAATCAGTTTAAATTTCCCGCAATGTGTATCGGTCAGCAATCATCGTCGAGAGAATTCGACACGCAGTTCAATTTCATTAACATTCATGAGTTATACATTCTTACAACTTCAACACTGAAAGCCTTTCACAGATTTCAGAACAACCACGACAACTTGTAAGTGGTATATAATCTTTAATAATATGCTGTTGTGACGTGAACAAGGCGTCATCGAAAACCGAAAATCCTATGATCTTCGCGTATTTAATGTTAGATCGTTTCTTGCACTGTGATTAAAATCTTGATCGTCTTCCCAAAAATATTATGCATTGGTTTTAAGAATGCTCCAAAAGTGCCTGAGATGTCAATGACTTTTTAGGCAAAAAGTTCACGAAAATTATAAAAAGGTCGTAAAAATTGGATTGATTAATAATCGCATGTGTACTTTTTCGACTGTAATGGCTCTGGTTCAAATGTTCGGTGGCACACAAGGAACATGCTGGTAATTAATCAGTTGGTGCAGTTTTTATAAATTTGTTGGAAATAAAAATTAATGACGTCAGATTTAAATATAATTGCTGCAAACTAAAAAGAACATTGCTTCAAGTTAATTAAAACTTTGGTTGGCTGCAAATTAAAAGTTTGGTTGCTTAAAATTAAAAGTTTGGTGGCTGCGATATAATTTGGCTGCCTCAAATTAAAATTTTGTTCTTGCAAATTAAGGATTAGGTAGCCGCAATTAAAACTTTTGTTGCCGTAAATTAATTTTTTTTTTCGTGCTCAAATTATTAAAAACGCCAAAAGAACACGCTTGAATGATGCCCTTGGACCTAAGCATTGGACTTCATGTAGGCAGTGGCAGATTAAGGAGAGGGCAATTTGGCCAAAGGCCACTGCCTCCGACCTTTTTGGAGGGCCTTGCACGATAATAGGGAGGTTACCAGGTGACGACGTCAACGTCGACATGACGTCTAGTCTGAGCAGGGAAATTGCCAGCGAGGTTGCGTCGAGGCAGAAATATGTATATAACTGGACTAGTTGCTCTCCCTACTGTGCCACTTAAAAAGTGTCTGAATTTTGATGGCGTCATCAGAGGTCCATTTGCTCATGATGACGACTGCTGACATGGGTTTTACTAGTAAATTATAACAGGAACGAAGGCTCGTTTGGGAAAGAATTTTTTACGCTGCGTTTTTGCTACGTATTTTCTGCTTTGCAAAGCGTTCAATTTTTCTCAATTTAAAGTCCAGATTAGGGTCTATTACCAAACTACTTATTCTTGAACCTCTTGATACCATTTGGTAAGATTTTTCAAAGAAAAACAACAAACATGAAGTTTATTTTCCTAACTTTTTTCACTAAGACTTCTCTTAAATCTCGATATGGACCCATTTTAATCCATGTTTACCAAGAACGCATATTTCGTCAAGTGAATAGCTTGAAGTGTTTCTGTCGACAAATACCTTGTTTTTCTAACCTCTTTATGAGTGGGAAACAGTTATTTCGACTCATTTTACCAGAAACGGGAAAAGTCAACATCACGACCGAAGTCAAGCACGACAAAAAAAAAAAAAAGAAAAAACGAACGGGGTTTTTGAATTTTATTAAAAAAAACTTACAAAGTGGCTTCCAAACAAGTTCTTTTGTGAATAGTTATTGAAAAAACGGCAGCCAGAAGCTTAAAATGAGAGAAAATCATCGCTACGAATAGCGGCCCAGCGTAAATAAATTTTCACAGACGAGCCTTCTGTAACGGTATTATATTGTAAATAGCTTTCCTTCTGAGAGGTCAGTGTAATCCGCCATCAGTAAAAGGACCCCTAATGACGCCATCGTTTTTGAGACACTAGCTGTTTTCGCTGCATGGAAATCAATTTCTATATTTGGAATGCTAGCTGGCCGATGAAAAGTGAAGCGAAGATGGCCATCCATGTAGGGTAATTTTGTACGTCAGTTTTAGTCCCCTACGCCGGCTTGTACGTCAGTTTTAGTCTCCCACCCGACTTTTTACATTTCCTGAAAATTTTCCTTATCGAAAATACACACAAAACATGTCTTCAAAAGATGGAAATGAGTTTAAGAATTTCAAATATATTTCGATAAAGTCAAACCAAGTTATAGGTTATATATTTTCACGAAAATAAATTATCAAACTGACGAGAAACCTGAAAAAACGGTCCCGAAAAATTACTTGAAGTAATTACTAAGTGCACATGTATTAGAGAACCACAATTAAAATGTACACTTTCATGTGGCAATACTCACTTTTGTGAGAACTTATTTTATGGAGAATTTTTGCTGATTTAAAAGTTTGTGGAAAAATCCTTAGTTCTACAGTTGGTGGACATTAGGCATATTTTTGAGAAAAGTAGTGTTCAAGTGCCAACTGCGAACTGTCCCATTTTTATGAAAAGTGTCCTCCACGATGACAACCAAGCAAGAACAATCAGAGAAAGGAACAGCAAGTTCTGAGTTTAATATTTCAGAAAAGGTGAAGAAGTATGAGAAATTTATAAATGAAAATCTGAAGAAGGATCTTGAAAAAGTTCATGCAAAGTTCACACTTGCATTGGGTTAGGTATGCAGTGCTCAGCATGCCTGCCATTTTCCTCAGTGATTTTCCTTGTGATTTTCTGCTTTTTTCTAAGGCCTATGGCTTTGAACGATGACTACTTCGGCTGCAACCGACTTTACGCCTCTTCGGATGATGTTGTCACAGATACTCGAACGCGTTTCTGGATATACGAAGAAGAAATTATGTTTGAACCACGTGCGGCTATGTCGAATTTGAAAGGTTTAGATGCTTGAGGAGAAGGAGGTTTCATCTGGCTAGGGTCAGTTACTACTCAAATACTTGTGCTACATTCAATATGGAATATTTATTACTTTCTGGCGACATAAAATCTAATCCTGGACCTGGACCTCATCGCGCCGTTGAGCGAGCTCGCTACTCTGGTAATCATCCGTCAAAGACAATTATCCGCTGTCTTTCTTTAAGCCCAAGATCAATCTGCAACAAGCTTGGTGAACTTCATGACGTTGTGAGAACTAGAGGCGCAAATGTTGTAGCTATTACTGAAACTTGCTCCATCAGGGAATAATGGACACTGAAATTCTTGATTCAAGTTATGTTATCTTTCGTCGAGATAGACAACAGAGTCAACGTGGTGGTGGAGTTTTGCTGTGTTTAAAGTCCGATTTTTCATCCGTTCGCCGCCGTGATCTTGAAATGGATGAAGTTAAGGCTGTAGTGTGTGAAATATCTGACATTAATAACTCTAAAATGATTATTGCTGTGTTTTATCGACCACCGAACATGGGCTCTGGCTATTTGCAAAATGTCGTGAATATCTTTTACAAAATTTATCAATCTGGAACAAACAACATTTTTATTTTCGGAGGTTTCAATTTTCCCAGTATTAACTGGTCGAGCTATAGTTCATCATCTAATTTTGACTCCATATTTATCGAATGTCTATATGACTGCTTTTGGTCCCAGTTGATAAATGTACCGACACGATGTGCTAATGGCAGTACGACAACGCTCGATTTACTTATTACTTCTGTTCCAGAATATGTTAGGCATATTGAAAGTCTCTCAGGGGAATTTTCCTCAGACCTGAAACGCATTAAGCCATTCAAGCGTCATGTTTATAATTATAAAGATGCTGATTTTGCTGAGCTACGAAATCACCTAAACTTTGTACCTTGGGATTTGGCTTACGAGGATGATGACATGGAACTCTCAACCGCTAAGTGAATGGATCTTTTTCTTGCAGCTGTGGATGATTGTGTTTCTAAAATAAAAGTTAAGTCGGCTAATAGTGCTCCATGGATTGACGCTGAAGTTTTGAAAGCTGTGAGAAAGAAGGAGAGACTTAGAAAGAAAGCTAAAAAGTCCTCCTATGTACACCACTGGGCAACATTTCGAAGGTGTCGGGCGGAACTTAAGTCCCTCATCAAATGGAAACGTAAACAGTACTTTAAAGGACTGTCATCTACTTTGACAGAGAACCCCAAGCGATTCTGGGCCTATTATCAATCCAAATATAAGAACAAAAGGCTCCCATCTTCAGTTCGATACAATGGAGCCAAGGTGTTTGATGCTCAAGATAAAGCTGAGTTATTTAACAACTATTTTAACTCAGCTTTTAAGAGTGACGACTGTGACCCCTTGCACGAGGACTGCCTTTTTAGTGATTTGGACGTTGGTGTTGATGTTTTGAGTATCATCGCACTTTCTCCGGTTGTTGTTATGAAATTTTTGGAACAGCTGAACATCTGTAAATCCTGTGGACCGGATAATGTGACACCTCGTCTGTTGAAAGAGTGTGCAAATTCGATTTCTTCTCCTCTTTGAACTTTGTTCAACAAACAACTCGGCAGTGGTAGTTTTCCAAAAATGTGGAAGATGGCTAATCGGGTTCCAGTTTTTAAGTCCGATGACAAGGAAACGGTTGAAAATTATAGAGGGATATCATTATTGTGCATTATCTCCTAAGTCCTTGAAAAGTGTGTTTTTTCGTGTGTTTTCCCCTTATTCCAGCCGAAACTTTACCATCTACAAGACGGCTTTGTAAAGGGACGCTCATGTGGTACAAGTCTTCCCAGGTCTACATTTGACTTTGCCAAAGCACTTGACGAGAAGAAACAGCCGGATGTAGTATTTCTGGACTACAGTAAAGCATTTGATTCTGTTTCATTTAACTGCTTATTGACGGAGCTGTTTGGCGTTGGTATAAGAGGGAATTTACTATCATGGTTCAGAAGCTATTTGAAAGATCGCTGGCATAGGACAGTTATTGATGGCCAGGCATCTTCCTTGCTACCTATTTATCCGGTGTGCCCCAGGGGTCTATCCTGAGGCCCTTGCTGTTTATAATATATATAAGCAGTGCCCCAAGTGTAACAGATGCTAGGACTACTGTCCAACTCTATGTGGATGATATGAAGTGTAATCGAGTTATTGATAATGATGCTGATGCAGTTCAACTACAAAGAGACTTATTAAGTTTAAATAGTTGGTCGTCTGAGCACTTCATGAAATTCAATGCTAATAAGTGTAAGCACCTTTTCATCACAAAGAAAAGAAATTTTGTGCACACATCATGTAATCTGAATGGGTCGCAGATTGCAGTTGTTTCAGCTGAGAAAAATCTTGGTGTTCATGTTTCTTCGAATTTATCATGGAACGATCATATTGACTTAATTATAAGTAAAGCAAACAAGATGTTGGGTGTTATCTACAGAACGTGTACCAACGAATGTGACCAAAAAACTCTGTTGATTCTATATAAATCGTTGGTTCGACCACAATTGGAGTACACATCTCAAGTTTGGTCTCCCTATACAAAAGAAAAAGGCATGGCCCTCGAGTGTGTTCAAAGACGTGCCACCAAATTTATCTTGAAATGTGATCTAAGTTATCCAGAACGTTTGGCTAAATTAGGTCTTTTGCCTCTTCAGTTAAGTAGGAAGGTTTTAGATTTATGTTTCTTTTTTAAATGTCTTAAATGGCACATTGATTTTCATGTTCTCTCGTATGTTAGCTTCAAATCATACAAGTATTATATGAGAAATGCAGAAGCCATACTTGCTAAGGGTCGTTTTAGAACCAATGTTTTTAAATTCTCATTTTTTAATCGCATAGTGGATTAATGGAACGGCCTGCCTGTAGCCATTAGGGCAATCAAACAATTATCATTGTTTAGTAAGAAAGGGAATCAGTTTTATATTAATTTTATATTAATTTAAGTTTAACTTAAATAAGGAGAAATTTTTATAGTTTTTCTGATCATTTAATTATATCTTATTTCAGGCAGTTTATTTATGATAAGGAATCTCGAATTCTGTATAAACTAGCCTAATTACTCAGATTTTCACATTTTTATATTTGTAAATAAATTTGATTTTTTTTTATTTTACTTTATTTTTGATCATCTGTGTAATTGAATTTCAGTAAATAAATTAAATAAATAAAATAAATAAATTACCAAACTGACGAGAAACCTGATAAAACGGTCCCGAAAAATTACTTGAAGAAATTACTAAGTGCACGTCCTTTTTTTTTAACCTTCAGTTTACCATCTTCAGACAATTTAGGAAAGTTCCTAGGCCACACGGCAATAACGACTCCTTTTAAATAGGCTTTTATCGATTGTGCTAGCACATTTTTTGGCATAATTTGGGGAAACGAGCACATTTTTACCATTTTTTGTGAAAGTAGCACTGCTAGCATAACCGGCATATTTTTATCAGTTACAGAGCACATTACAAGAGCCATAACTCTCCAGTAAGTCACGTTTTGCTTATATTGAGTTAACTTAAAAGCTTTTGTCAGCCTATTTAAATTCTGTCTTTTAGTCGGCCTTAGACTAGGCGCCTGAGGTTCACCGGAGCTTTAGTTCCGATCCATTCCACGCTCTCAAAGTCAAAACAAAATGGTTAAATTTAACTGAACTGCTGTTATATGTTTTTCTCCAATCTTTCTGTCGATTCAATGAATATTCTTTACCTTGTATGATTACTTGCAAGCAAGTGTAATGCAGCACGGAACTTTTTGAGGTCACTAACTATGATAGCAAGCCATCAGTGCAATTTTGTGTTGTATTTAAAACATTTCAGGGAATAAGGAGCAATCTGTTAAAAGCTAGACAACGTTAGAAACAATGACATGTTCCGTTTCCTTTACTATATAAAAATCAAGCATTTAATTTCGAGCTTTTAAAGTGTTCGTGAAAGCATAATTTCAGAAAAAGAAGTATTTTTTTGAAAAACAAGCATAATTTTAGCATAATTTTAGTTAAAAACGAGCAGTGCTAGCAACATAAAGTGCTACTTTTACTACCACAATCGATAAAAGTGTACTTTCAAACACTCGTATATGTGAAACTGGTCCAGTAAAATTTCGTCTGTTGAATTTTTCCATGTTTGTGAATGTTTCCTAAGTCAAACCAAACAAAAACTGAAGGTTAAAGTCGTGTGAAGGATTGGAACTGATGTAGAAGACCGCGAAGACGACTGAAACTGAACCAGTGAACTCGATTTCCATATTTGGAATGCTAGCTGGCCAATGAAAAGTGAAGCCAAGATGGCCGCCTATGGAGGTCAATTTTGGACGTCAGTTTCAGGCCCCTACGCGGGCTTGCACGTCAGTTTTAGTCTCCCACGCGACTTTTTACTTTCTCTGAAAATTTTCCTTATTGAAAATACACACAAAACATGTAAAGTAAATGGTTTGAACCTGGGAGAATCGTGACATGTTTGAGGAAGTTGATCGTCCAGGTTAGTGTAGTCTTGAGAAAGACTGTTGGTTGAAGTGACTGACGTTTCGACAGCCTTAGCGGCGGTCATCTTCAGAGTCAAAAAAAAAAAAGAAAAAAAAAAAAAAAAAAGAAACGTCAGTCACTTCAACCAACAGTCTTTCTCAAGACTACACTAACCTGGACGATCAACTTCCTCAAACATGTCACACAAAACATGTCTTCAAAAGATAGAAACGAGTTTATGAATTTCAAATATATTTCGACAAAGTCAAACCGAGTTACAGGTTATATATTTTCTCGAAAATAAATTACTAAACTCACAAGAAACCTCATAAAACGGCCCCGAAAAGTTACTTGAGGAAACATCGGAGTGTACTTCTTTATTTACTTTCAGTTTACCGTCTTTAGACAATTTAGGACAGTTCTTAGGCCACACGGCAATAACGAATCCTTTTAAACATTCGAATATGTAAAGCTGGTCCAGTAACATTTCGTCTGTGCACTTTTCCCATGGTTTTGAATGTTTTCGAAGACAAACCAAACAAAAACTGAAAATTAAAGTCGTGTAAAGGACTGAAACTAAATTGCAAGATGGCGAAAAGAACTAAAACTGACGTACAAAATTTCCCTTCATGGGCAGCCATCTTGGCTTCACTTTTTGCCCGAGCAATGAGTTAGCATCGCGGATATGAGAATTGAGTTCACTGTTTTGCTGTACTTGATTTCTTAGGAGCACCCGCAGTCCAGGTATATTATACAGGTCAGTGCTCCCTATGATTTTGAATCACGTAAAGTGAAGCCAAAAATATGGCGTCTCATTTAGTCCTTCTGCTAATGGCAAAGGTCACCGACCGAAATTTTGAGCTGAACAGTTGACTCTAGTTTCGAATTTTGCACACATTTCTTCTGGTGGACATAGAATGGTTTAAATTTTTCTGCCTGCAAAGTTATGACACTCTCAAGAACATCTTCGGTAACTGGCGTTCTTTGATTTGGTTTACATTTTAAAATTGAGAGTGGTGTCTTTCTCGATTTATGTTGGGCAGAAAAAGGTACCCTTGTCGCAGCGCTTTCTAGATCAAGTGACAGTCTGTCGTAAAATGGCAAGTAGGTTATTTTACGTTGACAAATACTATTAATATGTGAACGATAAAGATTGGAGTGGTTGAAAACTTGAAATTGTTAGTGTAAACTCTGGTTTGATTGCAAGAACAAGCTCATTTTGAAAGTCGTAGGCAGTTGACGTTCAATGTTGTTTCTTAAAAAACAGTAAGGCTGATTTGATTTGATTCAGAAATCAAGCAATCTGAAGAAATGTAATAATCCTGTTTGGTGCGAATATCTGATTTTAGACCGTTATTGGACGTTTAAAACTAAACAGACAAAATATGTCTCACTTGTTATAGCTACTTTTACAAGTCATTTATTACACTGAGTAATCAAACCGCTTGTGAAATGTAATCGCAGTCACACGTTCATACCTTCGAACATTTTACAGTAAAAACATAAGAACAGGTTTATGCGCAATGGTCTTGCATTAATATTAACAGTATTTAAAATATCTACAGTAAACTTGAAAATTGTCGTGACTTAAAGCAGGATACACAACCTCTACATCAATTACCTTTTGCTGTCTAATCTAGGAATGGACTATTCTATTTAAAATCCGCACCTCCTATCTTTTCTGGAACTAGTGGAAGCAAATCCTACTTATACACTATTTTTCTGTTTGCCTTTTCCAAATTGAAATTTTATATATTGCTTACAATATAAATGTTTGCTGACTGCTTTTGAGACGCAGGCAATTTTAGCTATTAAAAAGTAAATAAAACACAAAGGCAAAGTTTATGTCAGTCAGGACAATTTAGTATCCGGTTTACGATTATTGATTAAATCATTTCATTCCTTTGGTTCATGAATTATTAGTGGATTATTATTGTAATTCATGTTACATTGTTTACAGTATCTATGTACAGAATTTCAAAGTAATTAGAAAATCACTACTTTCCGTACTTTCGTTTCTAGGGTTGAACTATCTCTGTTGGCTGTTTATAGAGTCTTTCATTAGTCATATTTCCTTTTATATTAGAAGCCTTGGTATCATCTGGGAATGCTAGAATTGCGTTGGTTCAAGAAGGAAGTAAATTTTGCTTTTTCCAAATGAAGTTGTAAACTTTACAATTCACAATGTCATTCCTTTCATTTTTAACCTCGAAACGTCGTCAGGATAAAACCTTCAGTAGCAAATTGTTGATTTGAGTGGACGCCAAGAACTCAATGACAAGGGCTATGGCCTCTCTAAGTATGCCCCCTTCACGCTAGCTACCATATGTGAACTAGAATTAAGCTCACGGTAATTAAACTAAATTGGGGCATATTTCTTAATGATGAAGGATAAAACAGATAAATATTCATGTTCTATACAATAATATTTAACATTCTATACCTGTTGAGTATTAAAGAATTTAGTTGGGATTGTATATGGTTCTGGTCATGCCTTTTTGCGTCTACTGTTGCTAAGCAACGGCAGCGCTATGCCATCGATTGATATGTTTCTGACGGTAGTCATCTTGAGATGACGTTTAGTGACGGAATAGGAAGTGGGTGAGTGCGGACTAAGGACGCTGGGTACGAAATCGTAGCTTCACGACGAGCATCGTGTCTCATGCCAGGAAGTCGTCTGTTGCTACCGTTTTTATTCAAAATGTGTGCATGCTATTGGGAGATCGTATCAAAATAAGAGGGGAAGAGGTTAGAATATACATCATAGTTGTCATTTTTCTAGATGGAGAGATGTTCAGAGATTTGACGGGATTTCTACTTCCGTCTTTAGGTGGACAGGTTTACATATGTGAGTTCGTCAGTTCTCACAGGAGTGAAGGTACTTATACTGGACAAAATTGCGATTACACATCAGTGACGTAGCCAGAGCATGTGTCGTGCCCAAGCCTGGGAAGCACACTAATTAGGGGAGTCCGGAGGCATGCTTCCCCGGAAAGTTTTTGAATTCTTGGGTCTCTGAAAGGGAATTTCCCGCATTTTAATGGCGCTATTCTCGTATTTTAGGCTGCGGCGCCGAGCTGGATTCGAAGGCTTCAATTGGCGCTAAACTCGTACAGATCTTCCCAATTACTTTTTAAACTACACGATATCTCATTAATGAGAACAATTTGCGCGAATTGTTAGCTTGGGAGGGAAAATTGCGCAAGGAACATTCCCTTCGTGGACCACCCTAAAAGGCCCGGTTGATATCGTCAGCAGAATCTAGCGAATCACGTTTACGAGTCACCCAAAATGTTGTACTATTTTATTTACAAAATATATGAACCATCAAAACAAAGTTTTCCGTATTATATGAGATGACTCTGTTGCTGTATCGAATTAAATTATAACATGGTTTTTACATAATTGGGAAATGCCCATGTTCGAGCTGACGCCCGAACCTGGGCCCGGGTGGGCTTGGGTCTGGCTACGCTCCTGTCACACTTGATCCATGAAGAAAACCATGGTGCTCGTCAAAAAGCTAATGGAGGCTGCCGTGCTCGTTAGAATCAGTCTTAGCGAAGCCAAAGCGCGTGTTAAAGTCCATTCAAAAGACATTTCAAACGAAGGCATAGTCATACCTGTTCACTGTCAACGTATTTGGAATGGTTCGCCAAAAAACTCAAATTTATGACTGCTTGCCTCAGCATATGAGAGCGGTGTTGTATTTTGCTGTTGCTGAACGGGAAGTGATGAGTCCTTCTTGTTCGAGTTAAATTTAACACCTTGTAAGCTTTGTCAGAAACTCTTTGAACTGAAATTTCAATTTCGCACGAAGAACCTCAACGTCAATTTCAAAATTGTGAATTTAATAAAATTTCCAGAAACACACTTGAAATAAAACTGATATCAAAATCTCGCGTTGCACATTTTGTCAAACGTAGTGTCAAAACAACCACCATAAGAGGCCTCATTTCAAGGGTTGCCTTCTTTCAAGAAAAAATTAAGAATAACGATTTCCGAAGTGTTTGAGGATTTAAAAATAACAGGCCAATGAAAGATTTGTGACTTAGTGACATAAGCCCTGATTTTCCTAGCTGAGATGTAAAGCAATTTTCAATGCGACACCAATGCCAAGAGCTTGTAATTTTTTCATCGATACTTGATCGAACCCAATTCAAAAATCTACAGAAATTCGAACCCAATTCAAAAATTAAAAAAATCCATAGAATCCTCTTATACTACCAGGTTATTATCCAAGGCACGCCTCCAGTACTCTGTCATTTTCAACATTTCGGTTGAGTTACCTTGTTTATAAGCCCACTGATTTTCGTGAGCAAGTTCGTGATCAACCATATGGTAGCCAGGTAGACGCCCTCCTGGTTCAACAGAACGCATCCTTATAACAGCAGACGCATGAACATACACTTTCCAATTTTTAGTTTTTACCATCACAAATTACGCATCACCTTTTTCAAAATGGTTTGACCACTGCTATGTTAGATATTGATTTCTATTTGGGGATTAAAAATGGCTTTTTAATTCTGAAATCAACAGTCTCCATTTCCCACTTTTTTAAAAATTGGCTTAGCAAGTGTTTCCATAGCTAGCTTGAGACAAATACAAATTCGGCTTGTATATGATAAAAAAAACACGTTGAGATCAACGAAATCGTTTTTCTGAGTAGGAAGTTGATGATCGTTCGTCTATCTCAACATATATCCAAGCTCACATTTCTAAATCTAAAATTGAAAAAAAGCACGTCGATATAAGGATGTCGAATTCCTGCACTGGAAGATTTGTGTATCTTCACTAAAATATTTTGTTACTCACCTGACGAAAAAAACCTCCATTAAATTGCAAAATTATCTGGGTTTTAAAAATCAGCTAATGCCATAATGAATCCAACAGAATTGTCTTCAAACCCAGTAAAGATCTGTTTCAAGTGTTACTTTTACAACTTATAGATGCAAGTTGAGGTCCTTTTAATCGGATCATAACGTTTCTTTACATTAAATATCTTTCTCTCAACTTACTAAAATGATTTAAAGACAGTTTAAAGAACCCTCGTAGATAACAGCTCTAACAAATCGTGCTTGTACTGGCAGAATTATCCATTATTTTCTTCACGTTTTCGATTGGACGTCAAAACAACGAAAATTAAGTCAGGTCCCTCAAGCACGAGAACGTCAACAGCATCGAAGTCATGGGTTGTAATGTCGTAAGGGAATTGCCGGCTTCCGGGTGACGTCGCGTCGGCGTTGCCGTCTTCATTTTGTAACCTCCCTGCTGTTTTAGGTACCCCTACTAGTTTTAGGGAGAGGGTGTTTCGAGGCTAAAAATTAAAAACAGGTTGTCTGTTCAAATTGTTGTGGCAAAATAACGGTGAAATAGGCTGCATAGCCTCCATTGTCTAACAATTGATCTATCGTGCAGACTGTAAGATTTCAACTTTCTATTGCTCTGTTGATTTGAAATTTCATGAAAAGTTTGACGTTTGAACTTGGCCTAACTGGACGAAAATGTTTTAAGTGCTCATATCTTGTAACTGTGTGAATGGCAATGTCTGTTAAAATATATACGTTACAAGTAAACAAATCAGTTTCCAGTCACATAATTATTAACACCGCATATTAGAAACTGATTATCTTCATACAACAGCACAATGGCAAGTAGGAAGGCTGAATTGTTCAAAATTATCTTCATACAACAGCACAATGGTAGGTAAGAAGGCTAAATGTTCAAAATTATCTTCATACAACAGCAGAATGGCAGGAAGGAAGGCTAAATAGTTTAAAATTATCTTCATACAACAGCAGAATGGCAGGTAGGATGGCTAAATACATGTAGTTCAAAATTATCTTGATAGAGCTGAAGATGGCAGCTAGGATGGCCAAGCAGTGTGAAATCATTTGATAGCCATGGGAAGCGCACTAGCCATTCATACCTGAGCCGTCGATGTTTTCCACCACTCTCAGAAGTCGGCGGGAATAGAAAGAGCTGGTCAGGTTTCCAGACATTCTGAATAAAGCGCAATTTTTCTGCCGGAGAGAACCGGTCAATCGTCGCGTAAACGAGCCCAATATCAAAAGGAGAACAATCTTCTTTGCGACACACGGGTTATCCACGCGCAGCCATATTTGTAGCACTAATCGAGGATGGGTTTGCGATGGGTTCACTTTAATTGCCTGTGAGGTTTTAGCCAATAATAGGAAGTTTCGATGGATTTCCGTGGGCTTCACGCAAGAAGCACTGGTTTCCGAGTTTCCACGCGATGGCTAAAGGCAGACGCGAATCCTCCACGCTCATTCGGTTCGATTTTGAGGTTAATTCTGCCAAATTTGGCGTGCTGCTGGTGCCAGCGGGAGGAGCGATAATAAACACAATAAAAGCAAATACATTGTGCATACTCATTTTTTAGGAAAAGTTGATGGGTTTCCGGAAACCCAGTGAACCTGTCTGGATCCAGATCTGGATCCCTGCTTCAGTCTTAAGGCCCGTTTAAACGGTTTTCGTATTTTACTTCTTTCTACTCGTTCTTCATTCGACCAAAACTTGCACAAAGTTTGCTTGTCGTATTTTGTTGTATGTTGTGTATTTTTCCGATTTTCGGTTAGCAATAAAGATTCAGAACTCGTTCATGTTTTCTTTGTTTATTTCGTTGCTTTCGTAATTCGTTACATCTTCTTCACCAAGGTGTTGTACCTCCGGATGAATACTTAGCATGAATCTTCATCATAGCACTTCTAATAGACATTTGCAACCAACTTTGAGATAATGTAGAATTTATCAATCTTTTTTTTTAAGACAAAAAGTATCATAAAAATTTGTTTTCAATCATGAGCTGTCCGTAATGCTGGTTTCCGACCGGTAATCTTTGAGAATGCTCCAATTTTAAGACGGAAAGACTGGCCATCTAATAAAAAATCTTTCTTCCAAGCAAAATGAGTGAAAATTTTGATTGGAAAATGACTCGAAATACCTCAAGATCGCAAGTAATACAGGGTCTTGATACGAACATCCATTGTTTAGCAGTAGAATTGTCAGAATGGATCACTTATCATTTATTAATTAAACAATCTAAATCTTATCATTTATTAAAAAACAGAATCTAAATTTCAAACGTAAATATGACGACAAGCAGTTTAAATATAAAGTAATGTCCAGTTTGGGTTGTTAATATTTGTAGCCAAATGTTGTGTTTTCTTATTGCATTCCCTCTTCCAGTTATCGTAAGGACGATTTGTCTTTTTGACAATTTTGAAAAATTATTGTTACTCGGATTCTCGAGAGGTATATATCCACGGGTCCGCCTTCTCAAGAATACTGGACTGGTATGTTGTTGGCGAGATGAGAGGCCGAATTGAAGGAATAGCTGTTTTCACATTAGAGCACGAAAAACTCATCTAGACGGGTTATTCGTCGGATGAGTTTCTCGTTTAATGAGAATTCGTGACGTGAAACTCGTCTGACCGCATCGACAAGAATTCGTTTTTGGACGGGAAAAGCCTCGATTTTTGTAAACAAAGGGCCTGGAACGAGGTATGCGTGGTTACATAGCATTGAGTCAGCACCTGTACGATCAGTTTAATATGGATGCATCCTTTTGATCAAAGTACGTCTTATTGGGTTCCAGAAAACGCCAGTTAAGTTACAATTTTCAGGTGAAGAATTCTCTGGCTTCAAAGCTTCTCTTTTTTGAAAAACAAACTCACTGGTCCGCGCACCAATACTTGCAATTGCCTCTTTGTTTATAAAGGAAAGAAATCCAAAACGTGCTGATGAGGAGAGGAACCAAATCTGGTGGGATAATGGATACCGAAATTGGACAGACGAACGGTTTAAAAAAGGCTTCGCGTAAATTGTGACACATTCCTGTTTATCCTCGATGCAGTGATCAATACATAACTAACGAAACTACAAAGTTCAAGGAGCCAACTTCTCCAGATTGCCAACTTGCACTTACCCTTTACCGTTGACGTTTGCACCATCAACCGCTTGCACAATATTCAATTACGTCATAAGAAGGATAGTTCAAGCTTTATACGACGATTTTATAGTATTTCCAAGAAACGAAAAATGGAAGAACGAACTGCGTGCATTTCTTGAAAATTGGGAATTCCCGTGTGTCGGAGCATGGGATGGATTTCATATTTACATCAACTGCAACTTGAAGAATTTTTGTAGCTTTAAGAAATGCTATTCAGTTACAAACATGGGGTTTATAGCAGCAAATAAGCGTTTCCTGTGGGCAGGTGTTGGAGCCCCAGGATCAGTTCACGATTTCACATTACTGCAGTCATCAGATATTTTTAGTGCTATTGAATCTGGTCAGTGCATCCCCAGCCACGTGTTGAAATTACCTGAATTTGGAGAGATACCTGTTGGAACCATTGGTGATTCTGCATTTCCTCCCAGATCATGGCTGTTGAAGGCATATCCAGACACTACCAGGTGCCCAAAAGCAAAAAACTTTCAACAAGAAATTAAGATCTGCCAGAGTAGTGTCCGAACATGCCTATGGAATGTTAAAAGGTAGATGGCGTATCTTTTAGAAAAAAAAACAGAATGCCGGAGATCAAATGTGAAAGCCATTATAATGTGCTGCATAGCACTTCATAATATATGCATACACAGAAATGATCCCTGTTCCCAAGGTGGAAACTAGAAGTCAAAGATTTGAATCTTTTCAGGAAAGCAACCAAGAGAATGAAGGACAAGAACTTATCAAATGACATCAAAGGGCGAGTCACAGAAGGGTTATGGTCACTTCATGATCAATAGTTAACTCTCTTCAAATGAACAAGTTGGTACCATTTGATATGCATTGTCAAAGTATCTGAAAAATTCACATGTATTACTTTCATTTGAACATTAATCTCGTTTGAGATTTTGTAAGGCATGCAACTGAATAAGCGCTGCAAATGTACAGAACTTGTTGCCAACTTGTAATTCTCATCACACAAACAAACCAAACTTGCTGTGAGAAGAACAAAACTCCTTTGATATTTGTCTTTTTTTCTTTCCCGTTGATTTTTGTTGTTTAGTGGGCTTTTAGAGAGAAATGTTAACTGTTTTTTTTTACCAAGCAACGAAAATTCATCTTAAACACCTGAGAACCCACAATTGAGGAGAAAAGTACGCAGAAAGAGAAGAGAGCAAATGTATTCAGTCAGTGCTCTCATAACTGAGGAACAGCAACTGATTGTTCTGTTGTCATAATTAACATTATAGCTCAAATGCTTATAGCTTGTAATGCAACACTAAAGTTTCTTATAAAATGTCCAACAATAATCATATTTCTAGTGCTCGTATTTTATGTTCGGAGTCATGCTTGAAATTATAAAAATCTAAATATGAATGTAACATGCTGTTCTAGACCAAATTTGGAAAAAAAGCACCTTCATATTTTTTTACATACTTCTAACTAGACAAGAAATAATTTCTGGATGCTGATTGGCTGGTTTTTCCAAAAATGTACTAAAATTTGAAATTGTACAGTACAACTTCACAAAGAGTGAAGTTTGTGAAAGTGTACTGTACAATTTCAATTAATTTGAAGTTGTCATGGTGATTTGCCTATGTGATCTCAAATCTAGGGCCAAAACAAAAATGAACAAGAGCTAAGCTAAAAGAATATGGCAACCAGATTTGGAAAGCCAAGATAGCAATATTGGGCATAAATACCATTAGTGATATTTCGTAATATTGTTCTAAATAATTTCACAAGCCGTGGGCATAGTGTCCTTTGTCATGAGTGCCAAAAAAGCAAAGACACCTAATAAGAAATTATTTCATTTATATTATTACATAGTAGTCACACAATTATTCCACACAATTTAGAATAAATACACAGGAGTCAAGTTTTCAAAGACCACAAATGGACTCTGCCTACTGTCTCAAGCAATTTTGTTGGTCTTTGAAAAATTGACTCAGGCTTGTTTATCCTTAATTGTACTTGAAGTCGTGATTAACTATTCAAATATATTTACCTAACAGTTTATTAACATCTATCTGGGTAAAATGCGGGCAAAAATTCATCCTGAGATGAACTTACTTGAGGACTAAAGTAGTCTGAGGATGAAGGTGTTGAGGGCAAGCCTTGCACATGGTACAGATTCCCAGGGCCATGGTATGGTGGATTCCCAGGGCTATGGTATGAACTTCCAGTTAACATCAGCATCTTTAGCATCATGAGCTCATGCTTGCGGTTTACATCTGCTTGTTCTCTTTGATACGTGGTGTACATCTCATCTCTCTTTCTCTCTTTCTCGTCTGGACGAGTAACTCGTCTCAGACGAGTTTCCCGTCTCTTGTGTGAAAACGGCTATTGCTCTCGTTCTGTTTTCGCTTTTATGGAGCGCTGTAAAGTTGTTTACATCATTTCAACATTAAAGCCAGTAAATGATTGAATACCAGCTCAAGAAATGGCTTTCTTCAAAAAGTCGAAGCTTGAGATTGGTTTCAGTTTTCGAGGCCGTCTGAGAGTAACAGAACCATTCATGACTTAGATATTGAAAGGGCAGTTTTCAAACTTAGCTCCATTGAACAAGCTCAAAATACAACTTTTCGGAGGGAGACTCTGATATTGTTCTTTGTCATGAATATTTACAAAACTCGTAAAGGAAAAGAGATGGCACTTGTTGCCTGGACATTTGCTGAGGTACAAACGACGTTCTTTGCTGATGTTGAACGGGAGGTAATTTGTATGAAACGAAAATTTTTGGTTATCATTTAGTTAAGCTGTATAGTTCGAAGGTTAGCATTGAGAAGCCTCGAAATACAAGTTTTGTGAACGGAATGGTTGGCTAATCTTCCTTGAAGACCAATGTTTTGAACCATTTTCGAAATTTGCTTCCGGACTTCATTCTTCCAAAAGGGAGACTACTCGTGCCAAATATTATCTTCTTTTTCATATACGACCAGCATCTGCTTTGTTCTAGAGTTTAAAACTTTTCGGGAAAGCTTAAACTTGACTTCTTTTCGCAAATTTACCGTTGAACCTTCTTCGTTCAGGAACCGGCAAATGCTTAGTTGGAAAGCCGTACAATTTGTACACTTCGGCATCTTTCTTTTCTTTACACCTTCGAAAATGAGCAAAGTAGGTAGTTTAACAATGTAAAAAGTACGTCTTCTCCTTCTCTCAACTTGTTTTTCTTACCACAAAAGTTGTATCAGGTTTGCTTGTATTTTATCTTCCGTGTTTTGGATAATCCGGTTTTTGGTCAGAAATAAGATTGCAGAATTCGTTTATGTTTTCTTTGTTTATTTTGTCGGTTTCGTCATTTGTTTCATCTTTGTCACAAAAGTCTTGTACCTTCGGCTAAATGCTAGTTATAAATCATCATCATAGCACCTCTTTAGACATTTGTAGGTAATATTTTAAGACCAAAAATGTTAAAAAACAAAACAAAGACGTTTTAAATCTTAACCTAACCATAATGCTGCATGGAGGGCAATTTTGTACGTCAGTTTTAGTCTCCTACGCGGTCTTGTACGTCACTTTATTCTCCCTCGCGACTTCTTACATTTTCTGAAGAGTTTTCTTTCACAATACACACAAAACATGTCTTGAAATGACAGAAATGAGTTTATGAATTTTAAATAAATTTCGACAAAGTCAAACCGAGTTACAGGTTATACATTTTCACGAAAATAAATTACAAAACTGACGAGAAACCTGATAAAACGTACTCGAAAAATTACTTTTGCAAACTATCGAGTGCACGTCTTCTTTTTACCGTCAATTTACCATCTTTACAAAGTCGTCGGAGCCGAGGCGGCTAGTGCGATCATGGCCGCCCAACTTTTTAACGTTTTGACGATTTTTTTGTTTGAATAGTTTTGTGAATGTGTGTAGATGGGCGTGCATCAACGTCCGCGAAGGTGTGTCTCAGGTGTGCACATTAGTAAAGCTGCTACTAATGTGGGAAATGAGAGGTCTTCTAGCGCTTTGCGACGTATAAAAACATAGCTGCATTTGACAATGTGATGCTCTTGCACGTCCACAAGGACTGCACCTGGTTGCCTCAACCTCGTTGATGTCGCCAATAAGTTTACTTGCGGTGGTAACCACAGAAAGAATAACTTTGGTGTGGAGTTCAAGCCCTCACATTTGCTATGAATATGTTCTGTTCATGCAATTTTCCAATTTTTATTTTTTTCACACTGTAAAAATTTTCAACAATTTACTCTGTGTAGTGATGTAATAATAGATTGTAAGAAAATTACTTAGTTAATAATTATAGAACTACGTCAGACTTGACATTCGGTTGATGTGTTGAAGAGTTTTGGACCATGTCGAGACCCGTGTTAAAAATAAATAATAAAGAGTAAATAAAGACAAGAAATATTACATTGACGACGAGCATGAAAACAAGACCCAAATGGAGCAACACGAAACGCTCCAACAAACTCCCGTACAGATGCTGCAGTCTGTAACTATTCAGCCAATGCCTAAATTTCGTCCAGACGCCAAAGTACGTGCAAGTATCACCACGAGGTGGAACAACTGGCAATCGGATTTTGAAATCTTCCTCACTACTAGAGGTATAACGGATCCAAAACGCAAGCGTGCACTACTTCTATACCAAGCTGGTCCTCGAGCACGTGAAATTTTCAAACGGCTTCCTGAGACAGGTAATGACAAGGAGATATGAAGTTTACCGCTTTCGACAAACAACTCAAGGACCAAATGAAACTTTGGACCAATTTCACACACGCCTAATAACAATGGCCGAAAACTGCGAATTGACTGATGTCAATTTCGAAATAGAAGAGCAAAGCATAATAGGCGGAAATTTGTCGAAAATACGGAAACGAGCACTACGCTACCCGAACTTTGACCTTTAAGCCATGCTACTCGAAGGACGACGTGATGAGCGAAGCGCACTTCAAGCCAAGAAGATCGAATCAAAAGATTCCCTCGATACTGAAACAAATAAATTGGAATCAAAATTCAACATAACCTGTTACAATTGCGGTCGTGCATTCCCGCACGAAAGGTCATGTCCTGCGAAAGGCAAAACTTGCAACAAATGGGGTAAACAAAACCATTTTGCCACAGTTTGCCGTGAAAAGCCGCAAAAATCGCTTCAATCGAAACAAAAAAACAAGACAAAAAAAATCCGACCGAAAAACATAAACCCTCTCGCGGCCCGAGAAAGTTCGAATTCCGATGAATTCCGAATTTGGGTGGAACTCCTCTACAGATGACTGTTGACACAGGTCATAGAGACACGTAAGCGCCTCTCTGTCGCCACGTTTTCTGTAATTAAAGGTAAAAATTGCGGAAATCCGCTGTCACTTACCACAGCGCAAGATCTAGGGTTAATCAGTCTCCATTTAAGGTAGTAGTTAACCCTAAAATTTGCAAAACATTTCTAAATTTTTTTTAAAAAAAATTTTAAGCTACTGAATTGAAGTATGACTAATTTTTCATCCCCTCAACTTATTTTTACAACATTTCAAGTGTGCTTCAACATATTAATTTATTTGGAAAGGTGTCATAAAATTTACCATAGCAACCGATGAGATGATATTGTTTACTTTGGTTACTATGGGCTTTTTAACCCTATTCCCCACGGGGGGTCGATATGAGCCCCCTCTATGTTTTTTTAAAATTTTTGGAAAACAGTCAACGCTATGATGCTGGGTCTCCTTGAATTTTAGTTTTAATCTATTTAACACGTTTCTGGAGAATTTTGGCTTTGGTACATGTGCCTTTCAGTTTTTATGATGTTCGTGTGACCATGACCCCATTTGAAATCTCAATTTCTGAAATCTAGCAAATAGGTACCATATATAAGTTCATGTTTTCAGAATGCCTTTGAACTAAAAACATGTTTTATATATAGTTATGAGAAAGAAATTGTATAGTTGGCAATAAAGTGATGTCATGGCGTCATAGTCGCGTGGCAGTGACGTCATAATGCCGTCATTTACCGGTATTATGTTATCACGCTTTCTTCTTGCTAAATTGCTTCACTTATTATGTGTCTGTTTTTTTCAACGTCATTTTTATTGTAATTGCAATGCAATGCCTTCTTTTGCATTCGAAAGCCTTCTTTTTGAATGTTATGACTTAAACTCACATGGTAATAGAATGTTGTAATAACATTGAGGTAAATGTTTTTTACAAGTGGTAAATACACTCAAAACTTTCAAATTGTGTAAAAGAAGCGTCGCGACCTATTGAAATGTGTTTGCATGTGTATGTTGAGCTAACATTTTTCTTTTTTCTTTAGTGTAATAAATAACATAAAATAAATAAAATGGGACCAAAGAGGAAGAAGCAATTTACTTCATTCAGTAATTTTTTTGAGGCTGATAAAACTATTTGTTTGTTCCTGTTACATTTTATTTACTGTTTGTTGCTATTCGTTTCAACATGTATGTATGTAGTTGAAAAAAGATTGATTTCAGAAAAGTGTATGTATTTATAAAAACCTAACCCCTATTTCGCTTGAGTATAAGTCCATAAATTTGAAATTTTAAGCAAGGTTTTTAATTAAATACATGTACAAGTAAAAAGCAAAAGAAATAGGCACCCAACAGGTTTCAAATGACATATTTCATTGGTTGGAGCCCATCAAAGCAATTCCTGAAGTGAAAAATGCCATATACACATAGTTTTTGCATATTTTCAATGATACTCCTAAAAATGCTGACGTCAGCATATTTTGAGACGTCACACATACGTCATTAATGCAAAAATGTAAAGTCCTTATGTTGGACTCTATCCATACAAAGTTTCAAGATTCTATCACTTCCCAATCAAAAGTTAGTGGGGGTCTGTATGACCCCCCGTGGATAATAGGGGTCTGAATAAGGTTCCACTTTAATGTTGTGGCTGACTTAAGGGACATCATGTAAAGTCCGAGTGATAGTCGATCTGCCCGTGGCTTTTCAAAGAACCAAGAAGTCGAAACAATGCCATATTTTGGCGTTGTTGTTATTCGGGTGGAGGTCACATCAGGGAACCGACGGAGACCTGCTGTTTAGCATAGCTAGTTCAAAACATTTTTAAAAAATTTAAATTGGCACATCATTGAGATATGTAGGAAAGTCCCTCGTTTGGCATTTTGGTTATGATCCCGAATTAGACTTAGGATAAGTTCCCTGATTTTTTGAAATTGGGGGAGATCCATGTCGAATTCGAATATATCTGTCTCACAGTAACTATTTGTGAGCATAGTTGATTTTGCATCTCAATTTTACGCGCATAACATAGCAGCATATGAGCTGGAAACATTTGCCAATATTTAAGCTCGATTTTCTCAAAATGAAGGAATTATCCTGGCCCAAATTTGTGGAAAGCCCAGTTTGAAGGGAATTTGATGGATTGCCATCCGTTTTGGACAGCAGGTATGTCTTATGGTGGCTTATGCAATAAGTAGACAGTTTTTCAAAATTTGCAACAGCTCTTTTGTTGCCATAGAGACAGTAAATATTTTCAGTTCAGTAAAGAGATTATGAGGAAATGAAAATCTGTCCACTTGTTGCACACCCCATGCCATGTGAATTATCTTCACCAAGTTTGGACTTGGTATCTATTTTTGCTTTTGACACATTGCTTCCACAAACTCTTGCTTATAAAGTGTTCATTAGTTGTTACCATGGCAACCTTGAAGTTTGAGCTACCTCTGTCTAGTTCAAAACTAGTGTAATAACTAGTACTAGCTTCCTACAAAGTTTTGTGATGATTAATTAAATTGTTATGAAACTAGAGCAATTACAATATTTTGGATCGTTTAGGGTTAACTGCCACCTTAAATAAACTGACAACCAACGAGACCACTCTGGACAATATCCTCAGAAAACACGCTTAAGTATTTAATGAATTAGACAAAACTAAAAGGAGAGATAATCAAATTAGATATGGACAAAACCCAAGTTCCAAAAGCCAAGCTACAAAGACGTATCCCGTATCACATTCGAGAAAAGGTTAAAGACGCAATAACAGAGTTCGAAAAGGAAGATGTCATTGAAAAAGTGCCTGACGACTATGCTACACCATGGGTCTCACCAATTGTTGCAGTATCTAAGAAATACGGCCGGGTACGAATATGTGTAGACATGCTATTTTTTCCGGTATTCAAATATTTGAAAATTATTCATTTTTCTTGGTAAAAATACGCGGTTACGCATTTGTGCGGCCGGTTACATGCTAGCAACTGATCAGAAATTAAACATATCATGATCACCTCCAAGCAAGTTGTACCATACATCATTTTCATTTACATTAGAGTCTAATTATCTCCGAGAAACTTTGCACTTTCCTTGGGATCTCTGAGTTTTCCTTGTATACTGCACATATTTGCCATTTGGTCACTTTTTACTTTTTGTATTAATTACTCCTCTAGTAATTACTCAAAGGCGTACGGAACGCTCTTAGCAAGGTCAAGAACTGTATTGGACTTGACTACAACACTGCTTTGGGTATAAATATGTTAAAAAGGGGAGTCCAAATCCGCTAAAAGGGGTCCAAATCTACTGGGGGAGGGGGTCCATATCCACCGTGACACTCAAATGCAAAGACATCCAAATTTATCCTAAATTTGTCAAGTGGAAGAACATCGCGAGAATGAAGACAATGACACAAAATCGATATCATCGCCTATTACTCAACGACGCCATTAATGACAAAAAGTCGGATATCTCCAATTTAACTAAGAAATCTGCTGATTTAAGAGAGGAACTCACTAATCGAACAACCTGGATGAGATCACGATTCATTCTTCTATCTATCAACCTTCTGCTGACCCATGAGAAGAACCGCATTTTTAAACGACACAAAGCCAAAAACAAAAAATGCTTATTCCAAGAAGCCCTTTGATGACGATTCTCACAAAATTTGGCTAAGACTTCCCTACCTTGGTGAACAAAGCGAATCTCTTGTTCGAAACCTAATTAAAAAACTACGGCGTAACCTAAAAGTTAAGGTTAATTTTGTTGTCATTTACGAAACCAAAAAACTGCCTTTTTCGTTTCTAATAAAGATAAGATACCCGACCTTACTCGAAACAACGTTATTTATGAAATCACTTGTCTTGGTTGTAATAACAAATATATTGGCAAAACAGAACGCTGTCTACCAACTCGCCTTTGGGAACACTCTTACAACATCAACACCAGCGCTGTAGCACAACATCTTCTCAACTGTCCACATGCCCAATATCTTGCAAACCTCAATTCTTTCTATGATAATCTTAACAACTCCTCTCCTCCTTCCCAATCATATCTCAATAATTTTATCTTTAATAACTATAAGATAATTCATTCTTGTAAATTCAATAGTTCGAACCTATTACCTATTTTAGAAGCTCTTTTAATTAAACTTAATAAGCCGGGAATGAACAGTGGCCTAAAGGCCAGCAAAGAACTTTCCCTTTTTGTCTCATGCGACATTTCCACATTTCTCAGCCACTCGACAATTGTCTGGTTTTTCTCTTGTCGAGCTGTCAATCGGACATGTGTTAATATCCGACTATGTTAATTTCGTTGTTAATAACCGATGACATAATTCTTGTAATTGTATATATATATATATACATATATATATATATATATATATATATATATATATATACATATATATATATATATATATATATATATATATACTATATATATTATTATAATATTAATAGTATAATTAATATATTAATAATACATACTATTAATATATTAAAATATATATAATATTATTAAAATATATATATTATTAATATATATATTATTAAAATTAATATATTAATAGTATAATTAATAGTATAATTATATATATATATATACTATATATATACTATATATATACTATATATATATAGTATATATATACTATATATATATACTATATATATACTATATATATACTATATATATAGTATATATATAGTATATATATACAGTATATATATATATATATATATATATATATACTATATACATATATATATATATATATATATATATATACTATATATTATTATACGTTTAATGGAAATTTAAAATAAATAAACAGTTTATTTATTTTAAATTTCCATTAAACGTATAATACGTAGCTCCACAACTTGATTGTGTTGAGCACTGTCGTGGTATTTAGTGGACATCCAAGTCTATTAAGTATATACTATATATATATATATATATATATAGTATATATATATATATATATATTCTATATATATATATATACAGACTATATATATATATATATATATATATATATACTATATATACTATATATATATATATACTATATATATATATACTATATATATATACTATATATATATACTATATATATATACTATATATATACTATATATATATACTATATATATATACTATATATATATACTATATATATATACTATATATATATATATATATATATATATATATATACTATATATATACTATATATATTTATATATATATATATAGTATATACTTAATAGACTTGGATGTCCACTAAATACCACGACAGTGCTCAACACAATCAAGTTGTGGAGCTACGTATTATACGTTTAATGGAAATTTAAAATAAATAAACAGTTTATTTATTTTAAATTTCCATTAAACGTATAATACGTAGCTCCACAACTTGATTGTGTAAACACTGTCGTGGTATTAAGTGGACATCCAAGTCTATTAAGTATATACTATATATATATACTATATATATATACTATATATATATACTATATATATATACTATATATATATACTATATATATATACTATATATATACTATATATATTTATATATATATATATAGTATATACTTAATAGACTTGGATGTCCACTAAATACCACGACAGTGCTCAACACAATCAAGTTGTGGAGCTACGTATTATACGTTTAATGGAAATTTAAAATAAATAAACAGTTTATTTATTTTAAATTTCCATTAAACGTATAATACGTAGCTCCACAACTTGATTGTGTTGAGCACTGTCGTGGTATTAAGTGGACATCCAAGTCTATTAAGTATATACTATATATATATATATATATATATATATATTCTATATATATATATATATACTATATATATATATACTATATATATATATATATATACTATATATATATATATATATATATATATATATATATATATATACTATATATATATATATACTATATATATATATATATATACTATATATATACTATATATATACTATATATATTTATATATATATATATATATAGTATATATATCAGCGCGCGGTAGGATCAGAATATATCAGCCGCGGTCAAGTAGAGTTTTTCTCTACTTACCCGGTATGGTTCGATTCACTTGGAAGTTGTATTAATATATTCTTATGTCCTCTCACTCAAGTGGTTAATCTCACACTATTAGTTCAGAAGCTTTACAGAGATATAGTCTGTGTCGATATGGAAGAAGCTAGCGTTTCGAAATATCATATGAAACACCATCATCCCATGGCCTCCTCCCGGCTTGGCCTTGTAGCTCAGTTGGTAGAGCGTCGGACTAGTAAACCGAAGGTCACGGGTTCGAATCCCAACCGCAGTCAAGTAGAGTTTTTCTCTACTTACCCGGTATGGGTTCGATTCACTTGGAAGTTGTGTTAATATATTCTTATGTCCTCTCACCCAAGTGGTTAATCTCACACTATTAGTTCATATACATATATTTATATGTACGTATGTATATGTATAACTTAGTGAGCTTTTGAAAATTACTTGGTCTGATGATGACTCTGAAATAGAGCCGAAATAATACCGTTTTCAACTTGTCGGTTTCTTGTTTTAACTTGAATATCAAGTCACAAGATGACATTTTTCGGTCTGTGTTTTATCCTTTACTTTGTGGAATTGTCCTCTGGTTGTGGTTTTTAGTTGTTAAGCTTTGTTAACTTTGAAGCATTATTTCCCGAAGCCAGCGATATAATATTGTTAGAAACTATACTTGAGCTTTCTCGAAAGCAAAGATAATTTACCTCAGATAACTCAAGTTTTATCAAAGCGGAAAAAGTACTAAGTTCAGATGTTAAACCAATAGTAAATTATCATTTTATTCCGAAAACCACGTCTAAGATTTACTCAGCAAACTTGTTTTATGGTTTCGTATATTCATCCTACAGAACTTGGGTTGCACATAAAGCCTTTTAATATGTCTTTTGAGAGAGCAATGATATGTCCAGGTGTAGCTAGAATCGGGTGGAAAATGGTTGAGACATATATGAACTCCCTGACATTAATTTGCTTTCGGACAAGAAAATGATCTTAAAAGGCTATCTTTCTCTCTCACTTCCCATCCCCCGTATATCAGTGTTGATCTCCTGTTATGGCTGAGTTCTGGACATATCAAATTTATCTGCTTAACCAACATTGCTAGGGAAGGGAAGGGAGAAAAAATTAATCAAACCATTCTGAACTTAATGACAGAGTTCACCATCCGTAAGATCGATTGTCTCAACACATTTTGCTCCTGATTGCAGTTGCAGTGGCGTGTCAAGGGTTTTACTTTTGAGGGAGCGGAAGGGGATAAAGGCTTACATCAGGAGGGCAGAAATATTCAAGAGGATTATTTTAACTGAATCGTTCTAACCTTGTGCTGGCTTTCGAAAATTCTTGCAAACTTTAGAACATTAGGTCTCGATTGACCAGGCGGGAAGCGTAATCTAATTCGGAACATCAAAGCCCATCATAATATCTTTATGATAGTCATTGAGAGAGTAAAGTAAATAATACTAAATAATATTAGAATACTATTAAATATTATTAACTTCTCTGTTTCAATGGTTTTCGAGATATGCTGGGCTTTGATATTCACGAACTCTCACGAACGGTTTGATATTCACGAAATCTCACGAACTTGTCCATACCGAGGGACGTTGCACGTTCTATAACCATGATCGGTCTCGGATTTCGAATGAGAAAGGATTTCAAGAAAACGCAACAACTTTATTTACAATACCTTCCTCTCTCGACTTAACTACAACTCGAAAGCCCTCTCTCACTCCTATATCATGTAACAACTCAATATGTTAATATCAAATCCCTCATGGAGTTCTCTGCACGTTCAGACAGAGATTGCTCACCCTGTAGTCTGCCGTTGTGGAACGTAGTAATAGCACAACTTCTTGTACAGTTAGATGTCAAGAATCGCCGCTGAGTATAGGTCCCTGCCTGTCATACAGATTGACAGCGGTACTTGAAAAAACATGTAATCAAGTTGATGAATGGTCTATTTAAATTAATTTTCAATTTAATTGCCGTTCAGCCATTGCTAAATCTTATAACGATGCAATGTGCAGGTCATGTTTGAAAACAATACCGAGGATGATGGGCTTCAATTAATCCTAGACTTCAATTATGAATGGAAAATTGGCCCAAAAGCTTTTCTTGACTATGGCATATGGGGGGCACATGGGGTGGCAGAGGATTTATTTAGGGTGGCACATTGCCCCTTATGTAAATGAATATTTGAAGGAATTGAGAGAGAAGATACAAGTAGATATGCAGAAATAGGGAACATAAAAGAGTTGTACGAAGTTAACGGCAACATACTCAACTAAGATGAAATTAGCAGAAAATACTCTCGTTAGTATCCCCCAATTTTCTACGTTAGATGCTCACCTTAGCAGAAGTACAGGGAGCTATCCAGAAGTTTCCTTTTGATAATGCTGCAGGAGAGGACGAGATCTCCCCTGAAGTCATCACAAGTGGAAAAACAGCCGTCTCAGAACATCTATACAGGCTTCTCTGCATATGCTGGGAAAGTAGCACAATCCCTCGGGATTTGAAACATGGCAATCTTTTTACTTTCTACCAGAACAAAGGAAACCCCAGCAGTTAAGATAACTAGGGAGTCATCTCTTTATTGAGTATAGTAGACAAAGTGTTTCGCAGAATGGATCTGGAAAGGCTAGTTGTCATAGAAGTTAGCTTGTGTTCAAAATCTCCATATGATTTCCGACCAGAGCGTTCCACCATTGATATGATTTTCTCGCTAAGGCTAGTTCAAGAGAAATGTAGGAAGAGACAACGAACCTTGTACCTTGCTTTTATTGATCTCACCAAAGCATTTTATCTTTTCAGCGGTGATGGTCTCTAAAATTCTGGAACCTGTCGGATGTCTCCAAATCTTCAAATAGAAAACATGGCTCTTCAGGATGGTATGAAGGCTAGAGTGTTTTTCCATGGCTCCAAGTCAGATCTTTTCGAAGTCAAGAGAGGTGTTAAGAGGGAATGACATGCCAGCCTCAGCTCCGTTTGGCATCTTTTTCGCTGTAATACTTATACATGCCTTTGCAAAGTGCAATACTGGAATCTCGGTAAACACCAGGACAAATGAAAAGTTCTGCAATGCTGCCTGTTTGAAATCCAAAACGGAGATGCATGAGCTCATTTTGAGATTTTTCTTATAAGCAGAAACTGCTGCTTTTAGTGATCATCTTGTGGAAGATCTTCACTTTCTCATGGATGCTTTTGCTACATGAATCCTGTCGAGACTTCAGACTGACTACAAGTCAGAAAAAAAGCGAAAGTAATGGGACAGGGTTCTGATGAAACCTTAACATTTTCTGGACAGTTCAGCTGTTAAAGCTGTGGATGTATTCGCATACAACTCCTGATGCACTGGTCAAGAAAGTGAACAAAATGGCAAGGCCTCTAGTAGCATGGGAACATTAACAGTGTCTGGTAGAACAGCAAATTAATTATCCATGTCAAGGTCAAATTCTACCCAACCTGTATACAGCATTCTTCTGTACGGAAGTGAGGTTTGGACTACATACTTCAGCATTGAGAGAAGATTAAACGTTTTCTACCCTCGTTGCTCTGCAGTGTACTACGTCTGTAATAGATGTATAAGATGACCAGTAACGAAGTTCTGCAACGTTGCAACAGGCAAAGAAATGAACAGAAACGGGAGAAACGCAAAACTTGGAATAGTGTTAGTAATCTATCTCCAACATTCAGCTTTTCTTATTGTGGAAAAGCTATACGCTCGCAGAATTGCGCTTGTTAGTCACCAAAAGGCATACGCCTGCAGCTTGTATATCATTAGCGTCTTTATTTGTTTTAATTGGATTTTCTGGGATTTTCTGGATTTTTATTAGAACTTTATTGAACAAGTTCTTGGTTTGCAGCCATAGAACCTGGATATTATGACTTCAAGAAGGATACACAATGGTCAGTTTGACTGATGGTGCTAAGAAGAAAACCCACATAAAACGTTCAATTACACAGCAGGCGGCATCTTCAATGATGCTAACATATCCCCATTTGGATGAAAAGTATGCTACCACAATCGTTTCCTTGTTCCTTACAGATATTTAATTAAATATGCAAGGGAATTTTAACCATATCATACGAACTTCACATTGAAGTGGCAGGACGTTCAATGAAGCAATTAGCAAAATCGTTAACTTGAGCGTGAAGGCGATACAGGAAAGTATTTGCCTGATGTTTTCTTACAGATCAAGCGACAAACGGACAAAGTCTGTGCAAAAAAACCGGAAAGCAAATGCTTTCCCGCGCAGACCGAACAATCGAGGTTAACAAGAAATTTACTATATTGCTTTTGATCAAATCCTTCGTCGCTTTTACAGCTCTGTTTTGCTAGGTAGAGGTTTAGGCTTATTTGATTGTTTTACCTATGACTTTGATTTGTCTAGTTTGCAACTTAAAAATAATGGGAAAAAGATGTAACTACCCCTAAAGAACTTTGAAGTCAACAAGCTTTTGTGAAACTTACCTAAATGTAGCTTGTTTGTTATAAAATTAACTTGAGAGTTTTTATTTTAAAATGTGCCCACCTGTATGGAAATGTTATTGCCTAGGAGACGTTCATTGTGTGTCACTATGCGTACAAACGAAATTACGAGCTCAGCTTAGCTCCACTATAATAAGGCAACTTATACTCTATGTCCTCGGCAAAGAAAGAATTGAAGAACAAAATCAAAAGAGCTTCAGACGTGGTGTGCGGGCAAAATGAAAACTAGTATGTCGATGTTTCGAAAGCATTTTGACGCACTAAACTATGGTTGTCACTTGTTGATTAACGCTCACCTAAAATACGTTAATGTATACCTAATACACAGATAGTCTTCGTTTTCTCTTCAAATGCCCCAATTCTTTTTCGACGCTCGTAGTTTCTAAGCATTATTTGCCGTCTTTTCTTATACCACTTACTTACAAAGTACGACCGACTTTATTGATTGTGTATTATTGAATAAAGTATGTATTAATCGTCTCAGCAAAGTTTTAACATACCAACATTTTATCGATGCAACTAAGATGTTAAAATTCGCTAAATAAATATTTGTCGATGTTGTTGACGAGCCGTTAAATAAACGGAACGAAAAGTATGAAAATGACGACCTTTTGCCTTGTTGAAAATACAGATCTATTACTTAAAAGATTTATTTCAGTAAAGGGGTAAACTCGACATACCACTATGAGAGGAGATGGCAGATGGTTAAAATCTTACAAATATGTACAGAAACCTTAAAATGAAATGAAAAATTAATCTTGGACCCTTCGACACAATTGAGGATTATTCTTTCCGCAAAAAAGTGAAATTCTATCCTTGTGTTGTAGGGCAATAAATAATTACCGTAATTTTGAACTAAGCTTTGGTGTACTCTTTTTCTACCTTGTTGGGTTTATCTTCGGATTTTTACCTCGGTTTTAGACTCCACCACACGGAGCAAAAAGCACAAATAAAAAGTATATTCAATTGTATTAAAAAGTTGAAAACAACTAAATGCCTCATACCGTAATAATTCATTACCAAATACCTTTTTGACAACTGTTTTTCCCAGGTGCAGTGATCAGGTGATCTAACCATGTATTAAATGAGTCCACCGTATTTAACTTTTAATTTTGGTGTTGTCATTTTGTTCTCGGTATTTCACAACACCAATAGTTGTTGGATTGTGTTTGCAGATGCTTTTGATGTAAAGTGAAAAATGAACAACTACAACTAGTAGTAACATTAACATTCATAAACTATTATTGAAAGAATTATGAATGCACTGCTTACCAAATGTTAAATCTTAAATACATTAAGGAGTTATGGACAAGTTTTAGGTAATATTTCAGCGAAACAATATGTTGCTACTTCAGCTGATAAAGTGCCATGCACCAGTACCATCGGAGAGCCAAATTATGAAATGTTTTCCAGGATCGTATCAGAAGTTAAAAGAATTCCAGTCTAAGAACCGAAAATGATTGGCGAACCAGATGCGTAGCTGGAATTTTACGAGGCCTGCTTCAATAGTAAGGCTTTGGGCCTTTCAATCCTTCACCACAATTTCACTTATCATCAATGGCATTATGTAAAAAAGTAATATATAACTATACTATTTACTGTATATTAACATCATAAAACGAAATATACGTTTAATTTTTTATTGGCAGATAGCTAGGGTGTAAGTCGTGAAGAGCAGTTCTATACATAGCAGGTGAGCAGTCTGAATTAAATGTGGCTGTGCTAAAAGGTATGAATTTTGTCTGATCATGAAAAAAAAATACTTGCTGTAAACAAGGTTTCAGGGGCCTGGAGGCGACAAAATGGCGGTTTTGGTATTTCTAAATAATCTAATAGCTTTTCTGGTAATTTTCCTTCTTTTCACATATTTCATAAAAACACGAAATGCTGAATGACATAAAGATTGTGTCCTACCACAAGATAAAGACAAAAAAGTGTTCAAAATAGTTTTTGGTATGATTAAATGAGGCAAACCTCGGAAAAGTTCGAGTTCAGAATTAAAAGGTCATGTAGGCTCAAAATTATGTCTAATTCCTCTTAACAAGTTCGAGTAAAATGTTTAGCATGCTGTGATTTTGTGCCTTCAGGGCCTCAAGCTCCTTGTATTTTAATTCCAACTCTAGTCTACGTACTTCAAGTTCCTTTTCTTTATGAGCAATCTCCATTTTCTTAACGTCCATCTCTTTGTCAGCTTTTTCTTTCAGATATTCTAATGTTGCTGTTCTTTTGGCTCTAAATGAACTGTAGCCTGATAATCTCGCTTCTGCTTTTCTTTTGCCTGTCTCACGAACAGTTTCAAGTGTCAGAAGTCTTATCTCCTCAGCCTTATTTCTCTCCTCCTCCTTGGTTGTCTTTTTTTCTCTGTCCTCTTCTTGACCTTCGAAAAGGGCAACAGCTTCCTCTGTTGCACGATCCAATTCGCTGGGTTAATCAGTCTCAACACCTGATGATTTAATTTCTTCACTGGTTTTTCTCTTAAACTTTCTCTGAAGTAACAAATAACGGTCTCGTACAGCTCTTATATCCTTCAAGTTGAACAATCTATACTTCTGGCATTGAGGTTATCCACTATCCTTTGCCATGTGATTCCAATTTGTCTGGAGCATTTGGCATGATGGAAGGGTCGCTCCGCAAGGATCTCCTTGATTAGCTCCAAATCATGTTGCTTTGTCCACTTCATAACTGAGAACTTACTGTGAACACAAAGGCAACAAAAATGTTTATACTTTATTGAACTCACTGTGAATCCAATACCATGGATGTGTTTGAGTAAGAATAAAATATACTTACTTGTTTTCCCTTGAATCTGTCATCTTCGAGTTTGGCGTTGTCAACACAACCTTATTTTTCAGAAATGGCATTGCAGGGGCAACGGCAACGATAATGACGACCTGTATTGTAGAGATAATTATGCAAAGCCTAGGCCCGTACTCGGTCACTAACGTCGCCATTGTCAGTTCCCGTTGCGTTCCCAAACTCTCAAGTGGTGTAGGGACTAGAGTGCCCGCAGCCCCTCCTCTAGCGTAGCCAACAATGTGCTTACGATTTCACGGTCTCTTGCTTCAAAGTGTCGACTTGTACAAAGTATTGAACGTAACAGTTTAAACGACGAAAATGCATTTTACGATGTCAAAAATATCATTTAATTCATAAGTTAAATAGTCGTTGCCTTCACTGCAACAATCACTTCCTTCTCTGATGTCTTTATTTAAATTGACAGTCAAACGTGAATTAGACGTAGTCTTTCTGAATAATATTGTATGTCTTGGCAATGAGTATAGTTAATGATGACAGTGAGTTATTGTGGTAATGGATTGTGCGTAAACAGGCCTTGGAGTAGAGAATTTAAAACTAGTGTGAAGAAAATAATTTTATTTAGTTACAGATAAACATGTCTTAGTTACAGACTTGCTCAAATAGAGCATATCATAAATCTCCAAGTTTAAACTCTTAGATATATTTAAAGCATGAATAACTTAGCGGTATTCAGAATGCAGGGAAGAACACAACTAAACCAAAACTTGTTGAAAAACGCTACTGAACACTAGAGATGACCAACAATTGTTACGAAGAGAACAGCAGAATCCTCCTTCTAGTTAACTCAAACTATGCAAAACATTCTCAAAACACAGCAGGTGACATTCCCTGTGTCTTCTGCAGGTTTCTTTAGATACGCAACATGAAGATGGCATGCAACTTACAAGTTTACTCGAAGCCATTACTAAATATTTCATTGATTGTTGAGTTGTTTTCTTATTAAATACATCGCTTTTCTTAAAACCAAAGTCCACAGCAATTCATTTTGCAGTGGCGTGGGAACCAAAAGGGCTCTGGGAGCTGGTAGCCTTCTTAAAATGAAAGTACACGCGTTGATTAGAATGATTGTAATAGTTAAGTTTCATTGATCAAAATTGATGGTTAAACTAAAGGCAAAAGGGAAAAGTGGAGTCAATCCCTTACGAAGAACATCTTAGTACGTTCCTGTGTTGAATGCAAAGGTTGAAAGTATATTTGTCCTTACAGAAACAAAGCGTTTTTAATTCGTCGTCATGTATGCAATCTGCATTGCATGCGCTACCAGGGAGCAATTTTTCTCTTATTTGTTTTAGTTAATGACCAGGATGATGATATGCTTGCACTGCACTCGCTGGCATAATCTCAAAACGACACCATACCAGAACCCTAAGGAGGGATATAAACTATAGCATTGCAAGACATTTAATAATTTAACATTAAATTCAACGAAACATTTGTTTTCCCTGGCAAACTGCCTTCAATAACAGTTTTCATAAACTTTACTAATGATAATAATTATCAAATATTTTAACAGGATAGAAACCTGTTATCAATGGGGTCCTGTGAGATAAAATTTAAAGAAAAAAAATTTAAAAATTTAAGAACTTATTTAAAATTTGTAATTTATATATTAAAATGTTCACTTAAATGTTTTTTAAGTAAGAGTCTTGGAAGTTAACGATCTAATTTCTAGTGGCAGTTCATTAAAAATCTTAGCTGCTTGATAATAAAAACTCTTTTCCAAATTCTAGTCGAACTTTAGGCAATTTCACTGAAAAACCACTGTTTCTTGTGTTCTTAGAATGAGCTAATCTCTCAAAGTAGTTCTTGAAAGGACTGCAGACATTATGAAGACAGCCAAAAACGAACTGACTGCTTTTGCGTTTTATTATTTATCTATTGATGGAAGTTGCAGATTACTATTATTGATAATTTTTGAGCTTCGTAGTTCAACGTTCTTTGTCAATCCCTTACGAAAGTCTGACCAGTCAAGCCTAAGTGTTCCACAATATATAAAAATAGGCAAGATCATAGTTTTATAAATTTCTTCCTCACTCTTTTGATCAAGCAAGGAACGGATTGATCTTAGAAGATCAACTCTGCCCGCTACTTTCCTGTGGATCCTATCAAGATGTAATGAAAGGTTTAAATTTGGATCCAGATCGATGCCCAAATACTTATAGGAAACGGTGGTACTGATGTAGGAACCATTGACGAAAATATTAAGTTCTTTGCCTTGAAGAAGATCGATCCTTTCTGGGGTACCAAAAAGCATTGACTCAGTCTTATCCTTCTAGAAGATTAATGATCAATTCATTCTCTTTGAACCAATGACATAGGTTGTTAATATCTTCGTTGAAATTTCTTTGAATCGTATCGATGTCTTTGGACGAGGTATAAATTACAGAATCGTCAGCGTAAGTGAGTATCTTTGTATATCGAAGCGACGTATGCACATCATTAAAATGAATTAAAAATAGAACGGGGGCAAGAATACTCCTTTGTGGTACACCCGTGAAAACCGGATTTGCTTCTGATAACACCCCTTTATATTGGACAATTTGTAATCTACCAAACAAGTAATCAGTGAACCATTCAAGTTCTATTCCATGAATTCCGTAAAAGGAAGTTTCCTCAGAAGTCCAGAATGACTGACGGTGTCAAAGGCTTCAGATAGATCTATAAATACAGCGCCTGTTAAATGATCATTTTCAGCTTGTTTTTTGATGAAGTCAGTGAAATAAGTAACAGCTAACTCAGTAGAGCGGTTGCGTCGGAAGCCATACTGGTAATGAGAAAGCAATCTATTTTTTTCAAGATGGAACATCAGTTGTCTATATACAACTTTTTCTAAGATCTTCGACATTGATGGAAGTATTGATATAGGTCGATAGCTATCAATTTCGGCCAATGAACCAGATTTAAATAACGGTATTATTTTAGCCGCTTTCCAGTCAGCAGGTATAGATCCCATTTGAAGAGATAAATTTATTATATGAGTAAGTGGCTTTACTATTGCAGTAGCAGCGTCTTTTAACATCCCAGGTGGGAAATTATCTAGACCGGTGGACTTCTTCTTTTTAGGTTCTTTAATTCCTTATAAATTTCTTCTTTGGTGACTGCTCTAAAAACAAAATTTTCTCGAGATGGTTGAAGGTTGTTTAATATAGTGAAACTGTTTCAGGCGAAATCGCAGAGTCGAAAGAACTTTTTCTTTAACGTCCTAGCAACGTTGGTAAAGAAGTTGGAAAAACAGTTAGCAATGACAAGTTTATCGGTAGTTTTTGTTCCATTTATAAGAAAAGCTACTCCTGGTTCCTTTGTTAACTTTGTAGGATATATTTTTTTAATGGCTGACCAAAACTTATTGAGTGAACTTGCGTTTTCTTGTAGTAGATCACGGTGATATTTGTTCTTGCAGATTTTAATCATACCATTAACTTTGTTACGTTTACGCTTATAGTCAATTTCTTGGTTTGTCCTTCTTGCTTTTCTAAGCAATTGATCCCTCGCATTCATTTTTTGCTTTACGTTCTTTGTTAAACCAGGGGCATAGTTTTCCTTTCATCCTTGTTTTAATAATGGGTGCATGTTTATCAATATACTGTTGTAGGATAAACTTCAAGTGGGACAACGCTTCATAAGCAGATGATTCAAAAACAGATTTGAAGTCATTAGATTTTAAATCATTACAAAAGCCGAGAGGGTCATAATTTGCATAGTTTCGACAAGTCATAATTCTAGCCTGATATTTATGGTTATGCAATTTCCGAACATAACCAATCATATCATGGTCACTCAATCCAACTGTGATTACCTTGATACCATAAATATTCTGAGGTTGGTTGGTATAAATCACATTTATCAGAGTTTGTGATTCTTGTGTTATCCTCTTTGGAGCTTTAATTAGTTGTTTGAGACCAAAAAGACAATACGATCGACTTCAGTTCTTTGTTGTCCGAACTAATCAGATAATTGCAGCCCTAGGAAATAAAATTCTAGAGAATCATACATAGAAATAAAGTAAAATAATCCAATTACGAAGAGCTCTGAAAACGTGGCCGCCGCCATGTTGAATACTCTAATAAATGGCTAATGTTTATCAGACTGGAAGTGTGCAAATATTCCGCCAATTCATAAAAATGATAAGCGTGAAGATGAAATCAATTACCGGCCTGTGCATCCAGCTCAAAATGTTTCAAGCATAATATTATATAAAGTCCAACACGAATCCCATGCAGAAGGGAATTAAGCCTTGTTTATCTTATGGCAATTCACGTAATAGGAGCCACTCTTTACAAAGGTCTTGAAATTGATTTTAAATATCTTGATTTTGCAAAGGCCTTCGACTCGACTCGCCATCAGAAGCTTTTGACTAAACTGAAGTTTTTTTGCCATAAAAGCTGACCTACTGAAATGGTTCGAGAGCTACTTGATAGGGAGGAAGCAATGAGTCGTTACTAATCCATGAAATTTATTCGACATGGACGTGTGTTAAATCTGGGGTCTATATTCAAATTGGGGTCAAATTCTCTGTCTGGGTACAAGCAAACGAGCTTTCTTTTCAGCCTTCAAAATGTGTCAACCTGCGAAAAACGTATCAGTGCATAAAGATTTATACAAATAGAAAACACCTAAAAATTGTTAGCGAAGAACAAGACCGTGGTAGAACGTCTGAATAGTTACGAAGGAATGATCACGTTTTAGTGATAACTGCTAAAGCAAATAGGATGCTGGGCTTCATCAAAAGAAGTTGTGCAAGCGACCTGGGATTCCAAAAAGACTCTGAAGATGACCGGCGACGAGGCCATCGATTCGTCAGTCACCAGCAGTCTTTCTCAAGACTACATCAAAGTAGAGGATCTACATTCACCAACAAGTAGCTTCAAGATTTTTGTGCGACACTTTTAGACACAATTACATTGAACATTTGTTAAAACTGAATCTCCTGCCAGTTACTTATAGGTTAGAATACCGTGATCTTCTTTTCTTTTACAAAAGTAAATCTGGTATTATTACGTCAAATATGAGTAATGATTTATCAGTTTGCAATAATCGTCCTAGACGCTCTATATTTGGGCAAAATTTTGATATAGTGTACTCGAGAACATTCCTTTTTCAAGATTCATATTTTAACGGAATCGTTCATCTTAGGAATTCACTACCTGATGAAAATAAGTGCTGTCCTTCGCTATTACTTTTAAAAATATTTAAAGATTTATATATCTTAATGTTGCACATTGTTCTCTACCCTTATAATAATATTTGCAATAATAAGTTAGTCTGTCCTAAGTGTCGTAGAGTTAATCCTGTATCTGTATGTAGTTAAAGATATTAAATTTTGAAACTTCAAAAATGTATGTATGTTAATAATGCTGATTGTACCTCGAGGGACATCTACTGTTCTGTTGGACAACAACTGCCTTTCAAGGCAAAATTTTAAATAAAAATAAGAGTTGATTATGTATACATGAACCCAACGAATGTTTCATATTGTCTAGTGATTTACCAGGCGGAAAGCGAATATCGCAGTTGAACGTAAAAAATAACCGTTATTCTGTTTCACAGCGGTAGATTTTCTATTTGATATGCAATCAGTTTAGAACTCATCTGAGATAAACAAGTCATAATCGTTATTATGTGGACTATACAAGAAAGGAATCGATTCCAATTGCTACTTTTGTTCCACAGCAAAAGCAAACAATCTGGCATTTTGAGTAATAGACTTTCATCATTACTCAGAAAAAAAGCACAATCATAAAATCTTATCAAGCCACTCCTACGCATTGTCTTCCAAGCAAGGCATTCCTTAACAATTTCGTAGATTTTCAATCTTTCCAGCTTTAGAAATATAGAATGATGTCATGATAGAATTCGGTTGGTTTTTATCATCGATACATCAGGAGAACGTTACTTACTATGCAATTCTCCAGCAATAACAATTCTTCAGCAATAATAATAATAATAAAATAATTCTCCAGCAATAATAAGAAGGCTGATTGTACTTTTGTCAAATGGATACACAGAAGTTACAGCAAGGAGTTGCCTCTAGAAACTTTGACCTTTTTTATTCTAGTTTCATGTTTCCCTGAGCGCAAAAATTTAAAAGATAAGATATATCATAAAATGTCAATAATATTCAGGAAATGTAGAAAGTTGATAGGCATTGCGAAAATTACCCCATTTGTTTTGTAGTATGATTTCTTGACTTAAATTGATCGTCAAACGTGATTTGAACATTGTCTTTCTTGATTACATGAACTATATGTCGTGGCAATCACTTTCATTAGTAATGATAATAGTAAGGTATGCTGAGTACGAATAGTGGGAAAAGAAGTCCCAAGAGGGGGTATTCAAAAGTTGATTCAAGCAAATATTTTTATTTGGTAACAGACAGACAAGTTTGTATGACAGACGTATGGCAATGCAGCTTATAATTATGTCCTCTCTAAATTTGACACTCGTACACTAAATGTATCGTATGAATAACTTAGTGTTTCTTGAAGGCGGCCAAGAATGGAACTAAACAAAGATCTGCCGCAAACTGGAATTGTGAACTTGAAATAAGCGAACACTCTTATAAAAGCAACACGGATACCTTCTTTACAGTTAATCGAAATAAATTATGCAAAAGATTCATTTTTATTTAACGATATTTTTTCTAATTGAAATTCAAGGGCGATTCGTTTAGAGTGAAAATTTAAAATTGTTTGTTTGCCTAGTCAGCAGTGATAACCCCAAGACATATAGCCTCTTAAAAGCGGCGTGAAGTTTGCACGCTCTGGGCTTTAAAATGGAGCAATTTTTCTCTAATATTCTTAATATACGACCTAGTTGACGACGCGCGAGTTCTATACTCGCAAGGTCACTGTGAAAAAGAATCTGTTCGAGGATCGAAGAGGGGAAAACCGATTATATGTTGAAAAATATCCCATGACAAAGAGAAAAAAAGCAAAAGAGGAAAAAGAACACTAAGCTTCCAGTTTTTTTTTTTTGTTGTACAGACCATTTCGGGATGTTCTCAGACGCGTAATTTCAGTAGAGATGACAGATGTCCACTTTTCAGTAAATCAGTCGGCAAAACGGTTTGTCAGTAGGGAAAGCCTCGACTTGTCGGTAACTTGCGATGGAAAATTATTTCCGTCCGTAAAACACTCCAGGTTGGTCGGTAAAAGAAGCGATGTCTGCAACTCCTCCCCACTTTAAAAGACCACCACGAGCCACTGGATGTTCATATTAATATGCCAGTAGCAGTTGCGTATGTAGCACTTCTAGTCTGAGTCTAACAATGTCGAAGCGTCGAGAACTTGGGCTTGAGAGCGCGCTTTGAGTTGTAAATAAGGTTGCCATAATATTAATCAACAGAAAGTGTGACGTGAAACGGATCTGAGCTGTAAAAAATAGGGACCCTTGAGACAGTGCGTGCTCGATTTCGACTGAGGAGGGTGTGAGTGAATTAAAAAGCTGATCAAAGTGAATAAACAAGTAAGGTATCTTTCTATTCGTGACTTATTGTGGAAACTAGTTTCTTGGAGGCGGATAATCCACAATAGAAGTAAACAAAGATAAATCCTATGTAAGATGTTTTTTCACGACCTTTGTCAAGTATTCACAAGCGCACAATACAAATTATAACAGACAATGCTCGTCTTAGACAGGAATAGACCTTGCAACACGAACGAATTCTATCAACCTTACAAAAAAAGAAAACACCTTTCTTACGTAAAATGATAATAACGAGAAATACCTTCAGTAAGGAATTGGTTAATTTTTCAGCAGTTACTCGTGTTTGCAAGGTGGATTTGAATTATTTCACGCTGGTGTTCACACTCTCAAATCTTAACACTGAAGAAGGAAGCGATTTTATACCCTAATGATTTTTTGCCTATAGCTCTTAATGTAATTCGAGCAGAGATTCGTGATTAGTGTATATTATCCTGCAAGTGACGACATAACGGCGAACTATTGTTTAACCTCTATCACATATAACCTCGACAACCTGAAAAAGAAAAAACAAAAAATGGGGAAAGATTACATTCAGATAATTGGAAAATAGAAACAAACTCCACGTAGTACAGAAGAAAGAGTGCATGCAAACGTAGGTCCCACAAGATTGCAACTTCTAAAATATACACAAGGGATTAAATGGGTACCCTACTGTGAGAAAACATGAGAAAGCTGATTCAGCATTTTTACATTTAGTTTTGATTAGACTTGACCGTGGGAAAATGTTGAGCAAGAAGACTACAAGATTGTAAAAAATATACGTCTTATTGTTGAGTGAACGCTTTTCGTTGGAAGTAATGACGTTAGAGATTGTTCATATTAATTTATAATAAATTGTGAAAGTGCGTAGGATTTAGTGTTACTGGAAAAGTTGAGAGACGTAGCTGGTTTTCCCACACTATTGCGTAACTATCAAAAGGTTTTTATTTTATTTTTCCGTCATACAATTCTATTTTGTTTGCGACAAACCCAATGTGCATTAGCAGATGTGTCATTGGAGAGGAATGAAAGTACATTTTCCTCCTTTTCTCAAAGGAACTGTTCTCAGTAAATTGTTTGGTAATTGTATATTCAGAAAGAAGAATGCTTTGCCAAAATCAAAATGACCTCGACCGTCTGTCATCATTTACAGCCGCTTGTATTCGAGCTCACAACTGGCCGCTATTTGGCTGTTATTTAACGACCAGTTTCCCTTATTCATCTTTTGAATGCAACTATCAGAATGCTTTTCGAGATCTTGTTAGTAATTTTAGTTCGATAAATGGTATTTCAGTTCTCTTTGGGATTTAGATATTTCATCAACATAACGGTAAGGTACCAGATAGACATCTGGTACGTTGATGGTACCTGTATTTGGCTGATGTAATAAGGGGAACAGCCTATTTATTGAAAGTCATCGTTCACTGAATTGAAACATATCGTTTTTAATGGACAAAAAGTGCTTTGCTAAGACCTCGATCTTCGAGTTTCGAATAAATCACGGTTCGACTCGTTTTCTTTACAATTTTGTGGATCGTTCAATATCTTGTAAGGTCTATTGGCAATGGTTTCGCAGCTCTATGTTAACCATTTTACTGAACGAACTTTCATATTTTTATTGTCCATGTTATTTCTTGAAATTAATCTATCTTAAGCTTGCGATATGTCTAAGTGTTTCCAACACATTATTTCAGAAACGTTGTTCAGAAAGCCTACTGGACACATATATAATCCTGTCGACGAAACACAAGAAAATTAACAAGAAATGGCACGCAAGTCGTGAAGAAGCCGTCACGTGTACAGTGATTATTATTAGCTTAATTTCAAAAAAGAGAAAAGGTGGACGCAGAAATCTATAGGTTTAGGAAAACCGTGGTTACGAAAAAGAGAAACGTGTGACACATACAACCACCTTGTCCATATAATTTCAGACACCGGTTTAGATATTGTTGGTGGAGATCATACGATTGGCGAACGTTTGTCGATTGGCTGGTAACAATTTGGTTTCGGAAAATTCTTTCCAAAGATAGGATATGTTCTATCGCCGGAAACTTGTTTCTGACACAAACTTTCAGAAACTTGTGTTACAATAGCAAAAAAATTTCAAAAATCTTGTTTCTGAAACAATTTTCTGAGACGGCGCATAATGAATCGTGGGCGCTTAATATTATTCTACTAATTTTTGTTTCTCAACGGGACTATGTATGAATTTAAGTGAGTAAGTAATTGAGTTAGTAAGCAAGTGAGTACATAATAAATTGAGTATATAAATAGGTAAGCGAGCAGGCAAGAAGGCAATTCCGCAAGAAAATGAATAAAGTTGCGAGGAACTAGTTTTGCTGGATGTTGATATTTGACGTTTAACGCGTCGTCGTAGCCGTATGCCTTAACGCATGAAATATAGGTGTTATCTTGAAGAAACCATTCACGTCATTTCTATGAAACCATTCCCACTGAACGCGTTGACTGGACCTTGACGCGTTTGAACAAAACTCTTCGTTTATTTTTCTTTCCTTGGGGTTAATACCAATAGTATGATGCTACTTTGGCTTAATAAATTTATGACCTCAACTTAAAAAGCTACTGTTCATTACCGGACGTTTTGACCCTCCGCCCTAGTGTCTTCATCTTGGGCGATTGCTGTGAGAAAGAGGTCCCTATTTATACCCTCACAAAACCACTGATGACGCTATCCATTGACAAAATGCAAATAGGCATCTGGTATTAGACCACCGTCATCGCGATTCAATAAGGCAGAGGCACTAATGATATGCCATACCTCCAGACAACGTCTTTGATGGTACCTTGGATTGGTGGTAATTATTCTGGAATTTTCCCCCGCAATCGTGTGGTTTATTTGGCACACGTGCTCTGACAAGGCTGAATTTTCTTTTTTTGAAAAGAAAACGGCCTTTTGGTGCTCTTTTAAACGCGTTCCAAACTGAAGTTTGGTCTGGCCGATGCATGTACTCCTCGTTACAGTCACTGCACAGAATGGAATAAATAGCGTCTTTTCTTTGCTCCGTAATACGACCCTTGAGTTTTTCGAAAATATGACCAAACGTCATGAAAGGCTTTTGGGCAACTTTTACGTTGAAACTACCTAAGATTCTTTTAATTGGTTCTGTTATTCCTTGATTATACGGAACAATCACAAAACCCATCATCGAATTTTCATTCTCAGTGTTTGTGCGTGGTGGTGTAACTGGCTTCAAACTGTTTTTAAAGAAATTATTAGGATAGTTATTCGCCTTTAAGACATCGAATACATACTTTTGCTCCCTTTTCCTCGAGTTGGAACTACATGGTATGCCCTGGGCTCCCAAAAACAAAGATCTGGTAACGGACTTTTTATGGCATATCGAACGGTGAGAGTCACAAGAGAGGTACTTGTCAGTGAGTGTTGGTTTTCGGTATACCTCAATTACCAATCTCTTGTGGTGTATTCTTTTAACAATTAAGTCCAAAATTATTAAGCAGTCATTCATTTCCCGCTCTACCGTGAATTGGATCGAAGGCTCGATTGAATTTAGATGGTTCAGAAGAATTTCCACACTCTTTTTTGGACACCGCGGACAAGACATCATCGACATATCGCTTCCAGAACAAAGGCTTGGTGGAACTGGTGCGGAAGCTAATGCTCCTTGTTCAGTATCATCCATTACCAGATTGGCAACGACAGCAGAGACGGGTGATCTCAAAGCTATGTTAAACACCTGTTGATAACAAGTGCCACCGTACATAAAACTAGTTGTGTTTGGAGAAAATGTCAGGAGTTCTATCAAATCCTTAACAGCTAAGGAGATTCTTTGATGCAAAGTAACTTCCTGTCTTAGTTTCCTGTCGGCAACTTTGATAACAAGATCAACGGGTGTTTTGGTGAAATGAGAGACGACGTCGAATGACATCAATTCATCTCAGGCATTACGAGTGGTATCTTCAATAAAATCCGCAAACTTATGAGGCAGTTATAATCTGGGCTAAACGCTTTCATGCTGTCTTTTCTACATTCGTTCAATACGGTCTCGTAATCGTCAGAGCATCGTCAAAGGAAAATTCTGTGGAACCATCGGTTTGGTTTCATGAATACTAATCAGTTTATTCTGGCTTGCAATGTAAAGGGCTGTTTACACGTGCGATTTTGTGCCTTGCGATTGACATCTTGGAGTATGTGTTTAACTGACGGGAGTGTCGAGGACAAACTACAGCGAATCATAAGCGGATAGCTTGCTTCATAGACTGTCACGAGTTTATTAAATTGGGATAGTTTAGTTCATAGCGCTCTGAGACAAAATCTTTCGGCGCCAGGGGGTACTTTTCCTTGTTCTCGGACCCGCTGCAACACGTGTTCTTTTCTCAACGCTTCTACATGCATTTCGGGGCCAAAATCTAACTTTGTTATTCGACATTGTTTCACATGTATCTCCTCCAACCTCATTTACTGCATTTCGTGCAGTAGATGTGGTCTGCTCTACGTTGGAGAAACGGGAAGACGCTTATCCGACAGATTTGCCAAACATCTTCGCTCCATAAGGAAAGGAGACGTCAACAAACCTGTCGCACGACATTTTAATGGTGCCAATCATTCTCTTTCGGACATGAAAGTTTGTGCCATCTCCCAAATTTCTGGCGCTAATAATAGTCGCAAAAGACAGGAAAAGCGTCTCATCTTTAAAATTGGAACCATTCACCCCCACGGACTCAACGAACGTTTTTCTTTTACTTAATCCCTGTGTGGCTAATGTTTTTGCTTTGCACGGGTGAGCGTAAACAATAGCTACTTAGCTCTTTTGTGTTTAGCTTTCACTCACCCATATTGTTTTTGACACATCCACCTGGTTTGCTGATCGGTGATATTTTAGGCGAGTGACGAGGCAATATCTCACTTACACTTGTTTTCGTTTTTCCATTCTGATTGGCTAAACATGGAATATATATATATATATATTCCATGTTTTTTGATCCTCCTACGTTTTATCTCTGACGAAGGGCCTTCGCTCGAAACGTTAGAAAACTACTCTTTACATTTTGGCATTAATCAGACCTTTCCGATTATTTCACTTTTATTACATACAACAGGGTGACAATCGTAACATGCAACAGCGTACGTACAAACGGCCCTTATGCTGCATGGGCGGGTTTCTACATGGCAGAAAAGATGTGAATATCAGGAGAAAGGCCTTTGCGATAAACGTTAAATTCTCGTCTTCAAGTTATTGGTAGTACACAACATATTCGACAAAACTTTACTTCGCCCTTCTGCAATATCGATTCAGAGCTTCGTAATTCGTATACAGCCACCTTAGTAACCAATTTGTGCGTTGTTATATAAGTCCAGTATAAATAACTTATATCACTTCATCCTCCTAATTCATTGCTTCGACATATTGATAAAATAACGTAAAAGCTGGAACTGTATTTTTAGGTTTTGAAAACTTGACTTTTTGACGTATTCTTACGTAGTAGATCTCATGAGAAGTCGAACTTCCGAACCAGATAACAGCGTTAGCTCATCCTACACGCGCAGAGTTCCTGTTCATGTTTAGAAGCAGGGTTGGACTTAATTTTCAAGATTGGCAAGCCGTAGTTGAAATGAATCGCTAAACGTGAATAACTTATTTACAATGATAAATACATTTTCAAACTTACACTTGTTTCCATCATTTCCGGTTCAACACACCGATGAACAGTGCTATTGACAACTTCATCCAACATCACATGAACAAGTCTAAAACAGAAAATAAATGTTCGCCACAAATTGTAAATATGTTGTTATGCAGACTAGGTGTAACCTATAAGATCATAACTAAACGTTTAGTTTCACGTTTAAGTCGATTTTTCTAATTTTCTGAACTTTTTCAAACATTCTTTTAAACAAAACAGGCAAATCATTAGCAATACGGCGTTCTTGAGGTTATACACTATCTAAAAGATAGAAAAAAAGCTTCTCGACGTTTCGAGAATATTTTATTCGAAAATAAAATAAAATAAAATAAAATAAAATAAGATAAAATAAAATAAATTAAATTAAATTAAAATAAAATAATGACCAAGGATTTACCAGGCGGGAATCGTAGTCGTAGGATGAATATTAATGCCCAGCTCAAGATTCGAATATGAATAGCCATGATAGGATAAATCACGACAAATAACAAAACATGTTAGTTTATACAAGCTTTACTGACGTTTCAGGGCTGCAAATTACTGTCGGACATCGGATAATGTCCGAATAAATTTGACTAATGTCCGACAAAAATAAATTTTGATCGGACATTGGTCCGTCCAAAAATATATATTGTCTGAAACACAAAATTCGAAATAGAAATTTATTGTCATTTGAAATAAAATCTGGCCAAATAACGTCACTTCCAATCCTAAGAAATACACACTTGCCAAGCTTCGAAAGCCATACGACAAACAAAACTGGCGCAACCAGCAAAAATACAAACTTTCAACTGTCGCCAACAAACAATATACTAGAAATATGTGTTCGCAATAAACCCTTCGTCCGCGTCTAACCAATAATCTTGAAGCTGTTTTGGACGTTTCGGTTGAAAGTGTTTCGATGACTGCGAAAATAAAATGAATTTGTTTACTTTAAAATGCGTTAAATGAGGCTTAAATTTACTTGATAATTTATACAATTTTCTTTTTAATGAAGTGTTTAAGAACTTTTTAAAGCGAATCTGTCGTGATTTTAACTATGACATATTCGTAAAGCTATGAGAAGACGCAAAGTTCATTGCATTGCTTTAAAAGTAGAGTTTACGCAGAATATCAAACAAAATTAAGCCACATTTAAGTGCGATTAAACGCAACTTAAGGCTGTCTTTTCGTCCTGTGGACATCATATTTTATGTATAAATATCGACAATAGTGCTAATAACACTTAACTGAATATCCAGTGACATTGCGTTGACGTTGTTCAACGTACGGTACAGTAAATAGTAAAGCCTTAACAGTGAATGTGAGCTCAGTTCTGTCAGATGCATGAATTGTTTAATTACGGACTCGGGAATGTATTCAGAAAAACTAAAAATATGTTTATTGAGAAAATGCAAAAGTTTGTTTTTAATATTCTGTAAACATCTGTAACAATATCTTTGTCAACCTCATATACTGTACAGGTTTTCTGTTGATGCACATGCTGTCAACTCTCGTTAAATCCTTTAATTGAAATTAAAATTAATGTCCGACCAAATTTTGTGATGTTGATTTTTTGTCCGAACAAATTCAGTTAATGTCCGACCAAAACTGTGCTAAGCTAAAAAAATTATTTGCAGCCTTGCGTTTCGTTACTGACGCGCAACATTTTCAGCGAGTCAACAACGAAACGTCAGCAAAGCTTGTATAAACTAACATGTTTTGTTATTTGTCGTGATTTATCCTGTCATGGCTATTCATATTCGAATCTTGAGCAGGGCATTAATATTTATCCTACGACTACGATTCCCAACTGCTAAATCCTTGGTCAATATTTTAACCACAGAGGTATCTAATAAAAAAATCAGAGCCCAGCTCAGAATTCTAAAGTGTATCGCCATAATGAAATAGGCAAGTCAAAAAGTTTTATAACATGTTTACTGACGTTTCGTTGCCGCGTGCAACATCTTCAGAGGGTAGGTTTACAGGGATGAGAAAAAAACTATATATATGAATCTATAATTACATATTGGAATAATTAGACGGCTGACCAATAGAAAACTGGGAGACGTGATATAGCCAAGATTATCACAGAGGTAGATAGCCAATATATTAAATATTGGCTATAAGATTATAATAGCCAAGATTATCACAGAGGTATCTCCCTACAGGTGGTAGTGGAAAAGATATTAGCCAGAGTGATGCTCATGCGACTGATCAGCCGCCTAGAGCAAGGCCTCTACCAAGAAAGTCAATGTGGATTTAGACAAGGCAGAGGTACAGTAGACATGATCTTTGCAGCACGTCAGCTGCAGGAGAAATGTCTTGAGCAGAACAACCAGCTCTGCACAACCTTCGTGGACCTCACCAAAGCATTTGACACGGTCAGTCGTCATGGATTATGGAAAATTATGGCCAAATTTGGCTGCCCTGACATATTCATCACAATGGTGAAACAATTTCATGACGGAATGACAGCCAAGGTACTCGATGATGGTGAATGCTCTGACCCCTTCCCTGTCACTAATGGAGTCAAACAAGGCTGCGTTTTAGCACCAACCCTCTTCAGTATGGTCTTTGCAGCTATGTTGTCTGACGCCTTTCGACCTGCAGACCCTGGCGTGCCAATCAGGTACAGAATTGATGGGAAATTATTCACCCTCCGCCGTCTTCAAGCTTTAACAAAAGTGAAGGGAACGGTGCTCAGAGATTTTCTGTTTTCTGATGACTGTGCATTGAATAGCCACACAGAATATGAGATGCAGACCTTAATGGACAGATTCTCTTCTGCTGGTGACAATTTTGGTCTGGCAATTAGCACACAGAAAACTGAAGTTATGTACCAAACTGCACCAAACCAGCCCTATGCTGACCCATCAATTTCTGTCAAAGGTTAGACACTCATGGCTGTTAATAAATTCATTTATCTTGGCAGCACATTGTCCAGAAATGCGGTCACTAATGATGAAGTAAACCGCAGATTAGCGAAAGCCAGTGCAAGTTTTGGGAGACTGAGAAAAAAGGTACGGGAACGCAGAGGTAACAGCACAAAGACCAAAATAAAAGTCTATCGTGCAATTGTCCAAACCACTTTACTCTACGGATGTGAAACGTGGACAGTATACAGTAGACATGCACGGAAACTGAACCGTTTTTACCTAACCTGTCTGTGTAAAATAATGAAGATCAAATGGCAACAAAAAATCCCTGACACCGAAGTCCTCTCAGCTGCGAAATTGCCTTCCATAAACACCTTGCTTCAGAAACACCAAATCAGTTGGGCAGGTCATGTTTGCAGAATGCCAGATGAACGCATACCAAGACGACTGATGTATGGAGAACTCAGCTCAGGCAAGCGGTCTTACTGTGGAGAAAGGAAAAGACTCAAGGACACTCTCAAGATTTCTGTGCGGTCCTTCAACATAGATATAGAATCATGGGAGCTGGCTGCCCAAGATCGTTCCACTTGGCGAGGTCATATCAGTCAGGGAGCTACAAAAGCTGAAGAGTACCGCAAAGTGGCCGCGGAAGAAAAACGCCGCCGGCGCAAGGAACGGCTGTCCCTTACAACTACTGACGCAGCTCATTTTTGTCCCGTCTTGTGGGAAATCATTCCGCGCCGGTATTGGGCTTGTGAGCCAACAGCGGAAGCAGAAGAATTAATCGTAGGGGGTGCTAGTGGTCATCATCGCTCGAGATGGACGCACACTTCACCAAGCCGAGCGAGGTGCCCCACTAAAATGGAACGGAGATTGTGTTCAGCCGAAAGGTTTTCAAAATCTAAGGATTAAATGTTATATTCTGAAGCATTCGTGATATATTGTAACGACTAAACAGGCCCATTTATGTCATCCTAAAAACGTTTATTTACTAAGAAAAAAGAAGCCATCTAATATCGATTTCTCATGATTCAATTTGAATTATTAGATCACTTTCCTAGAGTCACGATATACACCATATTCGCTAAGCATTAACAGGAAGAAGTACTCTTCTTGGGTGTCTATGTACTTATTACGCCACTGCAGACCTTATTTACCAAAAAACAAAGTAATTATAATTTTGGACAGATAGACTATCTTCGCCCACCTAAACCTAGGCTAGATTATATGAAAAAGTCAGTGGCATATCAAGGTTCTTTATTATGGAACTCTTGATAATAAAGCACGAACCTTCAGCAGTTTTAATTTGTTGAAGAATAATTTTAAGGATTTACAGTTATAGGAAAAGTTTTAAGTTATTGTTAGTATGTACTCATTAGTTAAGTTAGCTACGACCACATCAGCCATGCTGTAATAATTTATCGTGTTTAAGTAAATGCTTATTGTCACTATTATTATTATTATTATTATTGTTATTTTCTCTTATTCACAGGGTTTGCTGTGGATCCGGTATTCATCGGTGCCAGCTGTCTACAACCAGTAGACTAAGGTGGCACTGTTACAACTAGTTTTCTAGCACTCTTCTTAAAATTCTTGCTGTTCCAAGAAGTGTCGTTTTCTGGATATCCTCAACGTTCACTGTTATTCCAATCCTCTCAATCCATTGTTCAAACTTTATGCTTACACAGCCCAAGGCTCCAACGACAACTGGAATTACCTCTACCTTTCTCATTGACCCCAGGTTCTTAATCTCTCGTTTCAATGATTGGTACTTTTCCATCTTTTCTGTTTCTTTTTCACCAAGTCTGTTGTCTCCTGACATGGCTACATCAGTTATTGCACATTTCTTTTCTGCTTTATCTACTACTACTTGATCTGGCTTTCGATATTCTATCTGATGGTCGCACTGGATCATAAAATCCCAAAGAACTTTTACTTTATCCGACTCTGCTACTCCCTGGGGGTCATGTTCATACCACTTGCTCGCTCTTTCTAGATCGTGTTTTCCACATATTTTCCAATGTATAATTCTTGCTACATTATCATGTCGACTTTCGTACTCTCGTTATGCAAATCTTGTGCATTCGCTTACCAGATGTCCCACACTTTCTCCTTTTTCCCCGCAAAGTTTGCATGGCGATAAGTCTACAGATTTATCAATTTTGAACTTGGTATAGTTAGTTCTTATCGCCTGTTCTTGAGCTGCACATATTAGGGCTTCCGTTTCCGGTTTCAAATCACTCTTTTGTAGCCACCTCCACATCTTTTCCTTGTCTATGTCTTCACTTTTCTCCCTGTTGAACTGTCCATACATTCTCTTACCTATCCATCTTTGTTCTCTTTCTTCGACTTCTCTCCTCTTATACTGTTGCTTTGGCATACTATCTTCAGTCGTGATAACTTCTCTTTCTCTTACTTCAACCAATAAAGGCTCTACTGCATTTTTGATGTACCATCTGACACCATTCTCCTCTGATCTAATACCTGACTCACAGCTTATCAATCCTCTACCACCTTTTTTTCTCGGCAAATATAACCTGTCTACATCACTCTAGGGGGTGGAAAGCTCCGTACATGGTCAATATTTGTTGGGAAATCACTATAAAAAGGTTAATTTACAACTAACGTATTAATGTAAAAACTTATCGTTTAGATACATGCCGGAAACACGTTGTTGGTGTCAACTTGATTGACAATATATTACATACAAGATCTTCATGATATTTTATTTGTTCTTGAGAAAAGGAGTGACTCTCGCCAAATGAAAGGTTACACTCAAATATCCTGTAAATATTTATGTATATAATAAAATAGACAAAAAAAACGTGTGATAGTTAAGAGGTTATGGGCCCAGGAGACGTAAATATGGATAATCAGATCATGAAGTGGTTATGCTTTTCTGGTCTTGTGGAAGACTATCCAGCGTGGAGCACAAAGTTTACTGCGCTCATGCAGACAAAGGGATTGTACAAGGCACTTCTGGGAAACGAAGTTATCCCTGATCCAAGTGCCCCGATAGACGAAACAGCCACAGCCGCCCAGAGAACCGAGTGGGAGGCCAAAGTAAAGGAACGCAATGAACAAGTACAAGATATTAACGAGCGAGGTAACACAGTTTAGTATCACCTAGCATTAGCTCTGGATAAGACGAGTCTTATGCATATTCGACATGATCGTTCCAGGTAACGATTTCTGCACCATACCTAAGTAATGCGACTGCCCACGTGTTCACCGCTTGCATTTTGTTTCTGCCGTTTAGTTTCGACTTCATGACCAACTTAAATCTTCGCACATACTCGTTTTAGAACTTTGATCTCATTTCTTCTTCCATTAATCTATCTACCTCCAAGACTCCCAGGTATTTATATCCCTCTTGTTCAATCACTTTCATTACTTCTCCGTTCGGCAATACCACTCCGTCATTCTCGGCAATCTTTCCCCTCTTTAGAATTAATACCCCGCACTGCTTAGTTCCAAATTCCATGCCAATATCCTTACTGAATAGATGGACCGTCTTCACTAGAGAGTCGATCTGTGCCTCGCTCTTACCATATAATTTGAGGTCATCCATATACAACAAATGATTGATCTTTTTCTTTCGGCCCTGGAATTCATATCCTGCCTTCACTTTTCTTAAAATAAGGCTAAGGGGTGCCACACAAAGCACTAACAACAGCGGTGACAAACTGTCTCCCTGAAAAATACCTCTTCTAATATTTACCTCTCCTAAACTCTCTCCAAAGGCAGACAATTCTGTTTTCCATTTTATCATGCTATTACATACAAACTGTTCTACGTTTTCGGCAATTCCAAACATTTTCAAACATTCCTCAATCCATGAATGTGGTACCATGTCGTACGCTTTTTGATAATCTACCCATGCCATTGCTAGGTTAGTGTGTCTTTTTATGCAGTCCTTAAGCACGAATTTATCAATGAGTTACTGGTCTTTGGCTCCTCTGCATTGTCTTTTGCAGCCTTTCTGTTCGTTTGGTAGAATTTTGTTGGAATCTAGAAAATCGTACATACTTTCTGCAATAATACCTGTCAAAAGTCTCCACATCACTGGAAGACATGATATAGGTCTGAAATTGTCAACAGCTTTGCCTTTTGGGTCTTTTACACAAAGCACTGTTCTGCCACATGTCATCCATTCCGGAAGTTCTCCACCTTCATTTAATATCCCCTCCAATTGCTCTGCTATTCTCTGATGGCAAGCTGTTAATTTCTTAAACCAAAACCCCTGCACCCCATCTTATTAATATTATTATTATTATTTTCCTCAAACTCATACAGGTCTTATGTCGTCAAAATTAACATGCAGAAGCGGGTCATAACAAATGACCAAGGGTCCTGCAGTTCACACTCCTTACTACGTTTGTAGTACCCTTCTCAAAATTCGGGCTGTTCCCAAGAGTGTAGTCTTTTGCAGAAACTCAGTTCGAATTTCTACACCAATCTCTGAGATCCAATTTTGCATCTTCTTTGTTACCACACCAAGGGCTCCAACAATAATCGGAATAACCTCCACTTTGTTCATTTCCCACATCCGCATTATTTCAAATTTCAGTGGCTGATATTTATCTACCTTCTCGTCTTCCTTCTTCGTAACTCTGTCATCTCCTGGTACTGCTTTGTCAATCAAGAGGCAGTGTTTTCTTTCTTTATCTACCAGTGTCAGATCTGGTCTTCTTGCTATGATATTCTCATCACATTGGATACTGAAGTCCCAAAGGAGCTTCACTTTTGCAATTTCCAGCGCTGCCTTAGGCTTATGCCCGTACTATTTCTTAGGTCTCTCCATCCCAAACTTCCCACACAATTCCCAATGTACAACTCGTGCAACATTATCATGCCTCCGCTTGTACTCCTTCTGCGCCAAAATGGTACATGCACTAATTATGTGGGTCACAGTTTCCCCTGTTGCACCACACAATCTGCACAACGGAGAGTCATGTGTGGTCAATATTGAATTTCACATACTTAGTGCGTAATGCCTGTTCTGGGCTGCACAGATCAAGGCCTCCGTTCCAATTTTCAAATCCGATTTCTTCATCCAGGCCCATGTGTCTTCCTTATCAATCCTATCTCTGCGTTGCTCTTTTTCCATATCCCGCACAAATTGGCCATGCATTCTTTTCTCTCTCCATTCTCTCATCTTGCCTTCTTTGAAGTTTTGTTTGAATTCTTCTTTACTCTTGCAGTTTTCTGTGTCTATTATCCCTACTTGTCTCACTCCATTCAAAAACTGTTATTCACTGTTTTTATATACCATCCTAGTCCATTTTCCTCGCTTCTTATGCAATCCGCGCATCCAATGAGTCCCCTCCCTCCTTTGTTTCTTGGTATATACAGTCTATCTACATCACTGTTCAGATTAAATGCTCCAGCCATCGTCATTTTCTTCCTGGTTTTCCTGTCCAATTCTTTGACCTCATCCTGTGTCCACTTCAGTATACCCGCTCCATATCGTAAAACTGCAACAGCCCATGTATTTATTGGAGTGATTTTGTTTCTGCCATTCAATTTCGAGCCCAAAACCAGCCCCAATCTCCTGTAATACTCAGTTGTAAATGCTTTCTTCATTTCAAGATCCTTAAATTTGTCCATCTCCGAAATCCCAAGTTATTTGTAACCATTCTCTTCTATGTTCTTCATCACCTGTCCATCAGGGAGCTATATCCCATCAGTTGTAATCGCCTTGCCTCTTTTCATCACCAATACGCCATACTTCCTAATGCCAAACTCCATACCTATATCACTACTAAAGAGATACACTGTATTCACCAGTGAATCAATTTGATTCTGGTTCTTGCCAAACAGCTTGAGATCATCCATGAAAAGCAAATGATTGGTTTTCAGCTGTCTCACACCATTCATATCCCATTCCAGTTTTTCTCAGCAATAGTGAAAGCGGTATCATGCACAAAACAAAAAGAAGAGGTGAAAGACTATCTCCCTGAAAAATTCCCCTTTTTATATTCACCTCTCCTAGCACTGTCCCTGCAGAGCTTAGTTGTGTTTTCCATATCGCCATACTTCTTTTTATGAATTCAGTTACATTCTCAGCAATTCAAAATATTCTCATGCACTCCAATATCCAACTGTGGGGGACAAGGTCATACGCCTTCCGATAATCCACCCGCGCCATGGCCAAGTTCTTATGTCTCCTTACAGTCTCGAAGTATTGCCTTATCTATCAGCAATTGATCTTTTGTGCCTCTGCTCCTCCGTCTGCATCCCTTTTGCTCTTCTGGCAGTATGCTTTCAGTGTCCATAAATGTGTACATACTCTCAGCTACAATCCCTGTCCTTATAAATAAGGACTATTATACATAAAGTCCTTCCATAAAGTAAGGGATGTACAGCCTTTAAAGTCCCTGAAAGTACTCCCCGATACGTATATCCAGTTCGACCTTAACAGAACTCTGTTGCACTTCCAACCAGTTAAGGTCAGTTTAGGCGTGCCACTGCAAGGGTTAAGACTGAATATTGTTTTATTCTTAGACTAGTGCAGATCTGTTCCATCATTTAAGGCTGGTTTATCCTCAATCAACTAAGATCAGGGGCATCAGCCTGCTCTACAGATTTTCTTCTAGTCCTTGGGCTAACAGGGCAGGTTTGCCAACACCTGAAGGTAGTGTACTTGCAGCTGCCAGACACTTAAGGCAAGCTGAGGCTTTCGGCTACCTGTCTACCCAGCTGGCAAGGCAGGGGCGCCACTCCCTAGGTCATCTTATCAAAGCCTGCTCGTTTTATGGAGGTCACTGGCTCCGAATCAATGTCTTGCCTACCTAGTTCTGGTTTTACGTCAGAGTTGACTTCTCCTAGATAAGTTGCCATCCAAGGCTAAAGAGTCTTATCTACTCTTGGCTAAGGGGTTGCTGGCACTTGCCAAAGGTGCCACCCATTGGGTGTGTCACATTAGAAGTGTTTCAATATTTATATACTCGACAGAATTTGTTACAGTCGAATTGTTATTACTATCACGGCAACACTCTCCACGTCAGCAGAAATACCAAGTTTTTGGATATTTACTCCGGTGAATTTCTTTAATAGTTGACAAATAAAGTGGGAGTTGTGTAACAAACAGAATATTTTTAAAACAGGGTTGTCTTTCCATTTTCCTTCGTATTTTTATGCATTACTCTCTATTGAAAAATCTACCCTCATATCAATTTTCAAAAATGTCACGTTAAAAATCAAACGTTATTGTTACCAAGGTAACGGTTAATATTTGCATAGTTTAATAGGTATCTTATGTTGACGACACTTGTTAGTTAGATACACTTTTTACTGACCTTTTAACTATGTTTAAGACAGAAATGCTCACAAATGAAGACCCTACTCATTCCATCATGTTAAACCATAACTTGCGTGAGACCTTGAATATCATTAGCCAACTTCACAATTTAAACTGACTCTACAAACCGACTTTTAAAGATCACCAAAGGACAACGGAAAGGGTATCAAGTGGACATGGAATGGGTATGCTGTGGCGGATATCATTTGCCAACTTCACAAATTAAACCGATACTAAAAGCCGACTCTTAAATATCAGGAATGGATATTGAGTGACTATAAACATAAAGAAAATGGTAAGTAATTGTATGTAGGGTATGGGAAAAAAAATAGCGGATATTGAGTTGGTGAGGACTGAGTATAGAGTGGTAGCAGTTGGGCATGGGGTAAATATGGAAAAATATTGGAGTAAATATAATGGATGAGCATTCGGTACGTAAGGAGTGACCACGAAGACGCCTTGTGTTAATTGTTTTGAAGGGATGCCACATTTTTTTTTCCACGAAAGTGTCTTGTGGGACATTTCAGTTCATCTGTACTAGCGTTTGCGAACAAAGGCACCTCAGTGGCCATAATCCATAGCGAACGTGTATATGTGCTCATGAATGACATAAGTAACAAAACAATTTAATAAATTATGAAGACAAACGACATAAATAACAAAATAATGAAAAGATTCTTACTTCTCGTCAGAAACAAATCTCCATAAGTATAACTGCAGATAATGTGTATCAACTTGAATCTGTTGCAAACCAAATTTGCCAAATATCCGAAGTCTCACACACTCCAGCAATGTCTGCAAAGAAATAATGTATCAGAAACAAGAACAGTCTATCAGGTATGGGTGTTCTTTCAGTTGGATGGGTTTATGTTTTCATATCCTGCACGGGACGTTGACTAAGAGATGAATCTGTCTCTAAAATGGTTAAATTGATGTGGTATATGCAGGATGTATTATATCAGGTGGCATTAACATCAACTTAGAGAACTCCATCTCGGAGAAACTTGCATAATTAGTTCCTGTTTGGAACATGAAAAATGTTTGCCAAGACAAACCCGTTGTTACACATTTATATTTACACATGGAATTTATATTAAGATAAGGAATTTATCATCGACTTCCTTATTTTCCCACGTCGAAATAAATGTGTAAACATTAACAGCTGGCTATAACAGAGAGCGCCAAAAGAAGATATTTTGAGTTTATGACACCATTGTATAGTCATATGATACCACATATTACATTCAGCTGTGGCGAATTGACTGCCTTCTGACTTTCTGTCTAACCTCCAACCTTCACATCAAAATACTGAATATTTACCAAGGTACAGACCTCGGATTCTTACGGCTCCTCGGTGGGCCAAAGCCTGCGTCGGATAGGGTTAAATTGTTGGATGCAGAAGGGGACCAAATGGTCTACGGTTGTCTAAAAGGCTAAAAATATGGCTTTAAAAAGCTACCTCCAGCTAAAACCAGGGTATTCGGGAGCTATTGACTTGCTCTGCCCTCGACAAAACCACAAGTTTAGATCTACCCTAGGAGATTACCCCAACTAATCCAATTTTAAACCACAAGCGCCATGACAGACGTAAATGAGAATGCCCTCTAATAATCATCTTTCATGACCTGTTTTTAACAATATGAATCGCGATGATAATGAACTTCCTAATCGGGCCAAGAATATATTTATTATTCGCCTATATTTGGTCGATGATGCGTGTTCATACGCTTAAGTATGAACAAATTTGAAAAGCATTTCGCACTAAATTAATTTTTCCTTGAATTGTTTTCTCTCTTATTGGTAGTTTCTTTAATAATTCCCTGCTTGTTTATCTAATGCTATCCCTCTTGTTTATTCAACCTCTCGGCATTTGTTTACACGGTCTAATTAATTATTCACGCATTATTATCACATTTCCTTTTTACAGATCACTGGATATTGACTATATCTATCGTAACTGTAATTCTCTTAACTAATTTTTTTCGTATTTTATGTAATATTTAAAGGCCTACAATGAGGACTAGACCGGGTTTTCAAGTACGAGGAATTAGTTCTTGTCAGAGGCGAAGCCGAAGATTGGAACGAATTCCGGGCACTCGAAAGCCCGGTCTAGTCCGAATTGGAGGCCTTTTAATTACCTCTCAGAATCAATCAGTGCACTGGCACAATGACCTGGTGTATTAGTAATAAGTTTATCGATAAATAAGCCGATTGTGTGAGCTTATATTTAAGTCCAAAGACTTGAACTATTAATTCCAGTCCAAGGACTAGAAAAAACAGTTCAAGTCCTCTACCCAGCACTTCCATGGTATTTCAAGTTCGCTAACGTAGTGCCATTAAACGCGTCTGACTGAATGATATACTCATGAATTATTGAGTTTGATATAAGACATTTCCTTAACATACTATAAAATATAGACCAATACTATCAATACATCAAACTATAATCTAATAATGTCATCAATAAAATTTCTACATTCTCAGGGTATTTGTTTCCTACATATTAAAGCAATATAATAATGTCAGGGATAAGTATACATCATCATGGTGAATAATCCTTTAATCATATAGGCAGTCGAATCTCTCTTCCATTGCTCGTTGTAATGCGGCTGGATCTCACTTGCTGGCTTGTGTCGTCACCACGGACCGTCATTTTAGAAGCCTCTTTGGATGTATCAACTGTATTGTTCCTCTAAGCACCAAGATCACTGGTCTCTTCAGGGATGAACTTGAGATCACGTGTCTCTCCAAAGTTCACCAGTTGGCGTCTCATCAATGTACGATCTTGGCGTATGTGCTATTGCTCTCACTAATGCTTTCTTTGTGTCAGGAACCCATACCTTGTCTTCCATGTGGATTTCTGGAATATCTTTGAGACGATGACGAGTATCGAATTTTCGTTTCTGCCGGGCTTTCAAGTTGTCTGCCTCGCGGAATTTATCCAAATGCGACCACTTTGGAATACGTTGACCAGGCGGAGTAGGAACTGTAGGGCGTATTATCCTATCCATTAAGAGCTTTGCTGGGCTGTAGCCGCTTTCCAGAGGAGTTGAATGATAAGCAGTCAACGCTTTATATGGCTCTTCTTCCTTTTTCAACATATTCTTCACCGTTTGGACACTCCGTACTACCTCTCCATTAGCCTGTGGAATTTTTGGACTAGGGGTGACCTGCGTAAAACCATAATCTGTCGCGAAGATGCCAAATTTTACTGCTTTAAATTCGGGTCCGTTGTCTCACACGACTAATTCCGGAATCCCATGTCTCGCGAAGATACTCTTCCAATGATTGATTATATCGTTTGCCGTTGTATGACTCTTTGGCATTCTAGTGACTTGGGAAATGGGAAAAATAATCTGTCACTTGAAGGTAAGGGTGACCCCTGAATTTAAAGATATCAACAGCTATTTTCTGCCACGGTCTTTCCCCCAGTTCTGAAAGAATGGCTGGTTCAACTGGATTTCGACGTTGCTTGGTGTAAACAGGGCATCCTCTGACTAGTCCTTCCAACTGTTTACTTAGGCCAGGCCAACAAACCGAAGTCTTTGCCCATTCTCTGCATCACGCAATCCCTTAATGACCTTCATGCAATCCATTCAATATTTCTAGGCGTATGGAGCTTGGAATTACCACCAGGCTGCCTTTCACCAACAGACCATCTTGTACCGTCAGTTCTACTCTCACTGGCCAGAACAGTTTCAAGGCGTTGTCAAGTCAAGCTTTACGTGGCCAACCATCGCTGCATGCAATATTTCATGATTTGACAAATAACTTCATCTTGTTGCTGGTGCCATCGAAGATCGTTTAGACAATCGGCGGCAACAGTTAGATCTCGAACAACTGAGAAAACATACGCTTTAATCTCTTATTGTCTCTCGACCTCGTCCTCTGAAGGCTGATAAAGGAGGGGTGCTCTGGAAAGTGTATCTGCTATTGTCAGGTTTTTCCCTGTGACACGGACAATGTGGTATGTCATTCACATCAGGCGCTCCCGAAACAGTTGAACTCTTGGTGAAAGTTTAACTAGGGACATTGACTCCAGGAGCGGAACAAGTGGCTTGTGATTGGTCTCCACCCTAAATTCCTTCCTGATGATATAATCAGTAAACTTCTTACAAGGCCACATGACTGCGAGCGCTTCCTCCTCTACCTGAGCATATCTCAACTTGATATCTGTCATGGCCCTGGACGCATAAGCAACTGGTCGCCAGCAACAGTCCAATTTGCGTTGTTAATACTGCTCCCAACCCATAGACGAAGCATCAGCTGAAACTGTTGTCTCGTAATCTGGACTGTAGAGTGCTAGAGTCGGAGTTAGTTCTTTTTCTTGACTAGGAGAAATGATCTTTGCTGCGCGTCCATGCATATCCACTGGCTGCTGGTACCCAGTAATTCTTTCATAGGCGTAGTTTTCTCTGCCAGATTTGGTGTGAACTTTCACATCTGATTGGTCATGCCTAAAAGTCGTCGCAACTCAGTACGATCTTTCAGTGGTTCCATCTTATCGATAGCTTCGACCTTATCCGGATCTGTTTGAATGCCATTTCCGTCAACCAAACTTCCCAGATATGTGATTTTCGATGTAGAAAATTCACATTTCTCCGGGTTGAGTGTTAGTCCTGTACTCTCTAATTTCCCCCAAGACATGAAAATGTCTTTTATCATGAGTTGCTTGACCTGGGCCGTGAACTAAGACATCATCCATCTTGCACAGCACTCCTTCGAACTGCCCCAATACTCACGACATCCGCATCTGGAAATGTTCTGGAACAAAAGCTACACCAAACGGCAGACGTTAAAACAATACCTTCTAAAGGGAGTTATAAATAAAAAACGGCCCTTTGAAAATCAGATAGCTAAAAGGCAACCGTGTTTAAATAAATGAATAAATAAATAAATAAATAAATAAGTAAATAAAATAAAATAAAATAAAATGTAGCTAACGATGTTGATTCAGAGGACAAAGGAAATCTGCTAGAAGCTAGAATTCGTATCTAATTTACTACAGACTTTCACGTTCGCCAGTTGTGCCAGTGTGTAACCTGCACAAGGAAGGTGATGGTTTTCGCGAAGAACAGTTCTGTTTAGCTTGATAAAGTCAACGCATATGCGGACTTTTCCGTTCGGTTTCGATACAACGACCGTACCTGCACACCACTGAGAGTGCTGATCAACGGGAGAAATTATTCCACTATCTTCCATCCTCTTCTACTCTTCTTCTACTTGACCTATCAACGGTAGAGGAATTCGTCTCGGAGTAATTTTTCCTTCAAGCTTCCCTAGGCCTTCAAATAACTTTAGAAGTTTGCATTTTCATTTTGTTTCCATTGTTTTCTCTTGAAAAGACTCCCCGCTTGAAATCAATCTCAACACCTCTATTATTGGTCGTCCCAAGAGTGTGTGTCGAGCTCCTCGAATCACGAACACTTCTTATTGAGTTGTTTTCTCTCCTCTCACAATTGTTCCGGTAAAATGGCCTCTGGATATTCGAGCGGTTATGTCCAGGTCCAAAAAGTACAATCTTGGACTCCGTTAATTCTGGACTCGAGCGAAATAGCTTCTCGTATGTCGTTTCGGGAATGATGGTTACGTCTGCTCCGGTGTCAATCTTAAACTGCATTTCTCTGCTATTAAGGCGAAGGACAGGCAACCGTGGGTCTACATTGTTTCCCGACGGGATTTCTCCCAAAAAGAAATCATCTTGGATGAAACCGGGAACATTTTTCAGTAGCATTTTTTAATCGGAAAGACTTGACTGGTTCACTTATCAACGAGTGTTCGGCTATGGAATAAACTTCCACCTTCAAAGCAGACGGATCACGAAAAGAACCTCAGGAAAAGTGGGCGTAATTTACAAACAGTGGCACAATTTCGCTTACCTTAAGGGTGATTTTTATGATGCCAGTCAATATCGAAACCTTCGAGAACTCCACTGTACTAAAAATTTCGATCTTTTCTGAGAAAAGCTTCTGAATGTTGCTCATCAGACTTTGGTCAAATCCCGTGCTGAAGTAAAAAAATTTATATATGATATTTATGTATATATGTTAAAGTAGTAACGTCAAAAGAATTTCAACAGTGCCAGTATTAGTGAAGTGATGGGATGATTAAAAATTTAAAATTTTTTGCGAGGGGTTCTAATATATCCAATCATGCTTGGAAATACACTCACAAGACAGACTTTGACAAAGCAAGGATCATGTCGAAAATAACTCTAGAGTGCTTCCAGGACGATTTCTACTCTTTTAAGAAAACAATACCGTCACTAATTCAACATTCCATACATTCCATATCGTTACGCTTCTCCACTGCAAGCCAATTATGTTTATTTATATTCATTCAATCATATCTTTCTCTCTGCCTAGCTATCTACCTCTACATCCACCTCTCCATCCACCTCTCCATCCACCCACCCACCCATCCATCCATCCATCTATCTGGATATTGTTTTACTCTTATACATTATTCTCCTGTTGAAGGCTGTAGTCTGACAGCCGAAAACTCGAACTAAAGTAATTTCGTCGGTCAGAGAACTTCTATTTACTTTACAGTTTTGCCTATGCCTGAAAGCGTGTCCTCTACATTTCGTAATGACAATTATGTTCATTAGATTCAGCAATAACAATATAAGAAGTGGAGCATTTTTAATAAACATTCTACTATTTCTCAGAGTGGAGAAACATACCCTTTTGCTTTTGCTGGATCTTTTTTAAAAAAATTTATTACAGAAATCTGAGAGAAAATAGAGTTATAGGAAGTTACTTTGAAATGACTTCACAGTCATTCATTTTTAAAATGTTTCGTCCAAAAAATCAACAAAGGACATCATATCATAGATCTAATATGATGCCCATTCGGAATAGTGGGCGTGTGTGCTCCATCTCTAAAGCAGGGGAAAAGGGCGGGCAAACATCTTGAAAAAAAATTACTTAAGAATCACCTAATTTTTAAGCGGCCAATCAAAAATGTTCTAAATTTTTGGCATACGCAAGAAAAAATTAATTTCAGTCTACGAATCAAAGCCTGTTTTCCGTTATTTTGTACTTGATTCAATCTCATGAAAGTATTAGTTCGTGATTTGACGTCCATTGAGTTATTTGTGCACTTGCGAAGTTGAGAGAGCGCTCAAAAATCTAGAGTCTAACTCTTCTGGTATCTCTTACTATACTTTCGTCTTTTTCCGACTTTCCGAGTCCATCAACACCTCAATGAAGCACGCCAGACCATGCACCATTTCTTCAGTGTTGTAATGCTTGATTTAGCTGAGTTAATGATCTAGAACAGGGAATCCAATCGGATCTGAAAGGTTAGTAGCGTTAACTTATTTTAACGAAAATTTAATTTAAACAAGGCTTCTGAACTTTTCATCCATATCACCATATTTCTTTTTATTACCGCGGTCTCCAATATGCCATACACTAAAATGCCTAACATAATATGCACTATTTTCTCCCAATGACGGAAAAATTATTTTCTACGAAGAGACTTTTGGGAACGGTAATCAGTCACACACACCTTGGTGTAAAGCTCCATTGAGCTCTTTGCTGGCCTCTTTGTTGATTGTAAGTCCACTTACTAGAGTCTTTATAAAATATACAAAGAGAAGACGTTAATGTGAATGGATCAATTTTTGTTAGACTTGTCCAAGGGTTGGTCGTATGCTCAAAAGCTCCCTAAATTTCCAGAAGGGTTTAAATACATTCCTATATTTTTACTATGACGTAATATTTTGAATCAATGGACAAAAACGATTTTTTAGAAATAATTTAACTCAAACTGGACCCCTATGTTATGTAGCATTTATTTGTACTGATTTTGAGTGGTTTTGACACATTGACCTACCAAAAAGTCAATTCGCGAGTTTTGAAAATAAGAACGTTCAAGTAACTTTTCATGCAATGTAATTCAAAACGTACTACAAGTGTACAGAAAAGGTCAAATTATAGCCCAACTAGAATAATGTGAAAATTGGTAATTATGGTTAGTTATAAAGACAATAAATTCCTTATTTCGCGATGAACCAATGTCAACTTAAATAAGAACATAGACATACAAATTGTACGTTTTTACGCAAATTTAGTTTATCCTATATTGTTTTTATGTAAATTAGCATGTGCTAATAGTTAATTTATGTAAATTAGCAGTTGTGACTTTTTAAAAATTATTTTAGAACAATAGTTTAAAGTTTTATGGGTATTTAAATTTATTTTTCAGTTGATTTTTCATATTGGTAAGGTATATAAAGCATAATCAGTTGAGCATTTACATTTTACCCGAAGGTGGGACGACATACTGTCCAAATACTGTAAAATTAGTCTCCTTTTATGAATACACTACAATTTTCCAAAGGCTGCTTATTTCTGTACGAGCGCATCATTATCATATTTTGTTTCACTTCAATGAAGCACATTGTCCCCGATTGCCAATTATTTATGCAATGATTCAATCTTGCTGAGATGAAATTTCAGAATTTATATTTTATGCCAAGACTTGCCTTATATTAAAGACATGCAGGAAATTACAGAGTCCCAGACTGTAGTTTGGAATAAATGAAGCAAGCCTTTCCAGATTTTCTATTAGGGAGAAACGTCTTGCATCAGCTAAAGTAAAATAACCTAGCGTTAACCGGAGTAAAATAACGGGAGATCTGATCGAAATAAAAGAGTTTAAAGCTAGTAGAAACAATGTCCAGCAAAACAAGCGGAATAAAGCCATGAGCACAAACTTTGAGTTTAAAATATTTTAATACTTTTGTTTCGTTGCATCTCGCAACATTGTCAGAGCTAGTATGTCAAATTATTTAAGGAAAATCAAATTTATATTACAGTTAAGGAAGAGGCGTGTCAAATTACAAAGGTGACGCTAGGAGGCATTGTCATTAAAATATTTAAACTCAAAGTATGTGTTCATGGCTTTATTCCGCTTATTTTGCTGGGCATTGATATTTACATTCAGATTACGGTTCCCGCCTGGCTTATCAATTACCGCTAGAAGAAACAGACGAATACGGACTAGAGCGAAATGTATCTATAATTAGTGGAGCTGCTATCTTAAACGACAAAATTAAAGAACTCTTACCAGAGCTGTGTGCTTTTCGTGTTCCTTCTTCGTACAGCAAGCCAACTTGAGTATCGATAGCAGTGATATCTTCAACCACACGTTTCATCACGGCGCGAACGTTACGAGGTTCAATTGTGCTCAGCCAATCCCGTGTTTCGACGCTTTTACGAATCATCTGGAAAAATGATAACAGAAAGTTTGAGGAATCGGGGGCAGACAAGGTATACTCAACCACAAGCCACCTGAATGCTTTACGAAGAACAAAACTGCACGTACAAACGGTAATTTTTTTTTTCTCTTATCTATAGAGATTTTACATTCCCTTTCTCGGGAGCTAACACTACTAATTAAAGTGCGCAGATATTGATACAACGGTGTACCGACCAAAAGCAATAAGTGTCACGACAAACCACTAGGACAGGGTTACAGCCGGCATCATCAAGTTTTCTTCTTCAAATGAGAAATGCAGTGGTATACCAATATTATCAGCTAAGACCCTCGCATTATGATAATTGCTTACAGTTCAATATATGGCCTTAAAGCCTAATGAAACGTTACATCGTTGAAATCTTTGCGATCAGAATGTACAAGCAAAAAAAAAAGAACACTGGAAGTTCAGTTGTTCACCAATTGGTCAATGCTTTGAAATAATCGAATTTTTCGGTATACAATTCTATAAAACAAGTTGAAGATACTGGAAAACGAAATCTTGATTTTGAGATAACAGTAAAAACTCTTTCCTCAGCAACGCCAAGAAAACGGAGTCCAACTATAAAACTTAGTACTTATTCTCATAGAAGATCCTGAAATTACATTTACTTCGCAGCACTTCCTAGTTGCCTTGGTAGCTCAGTTTAAAATGTCGTCTTATACAGGGCACATACTTGTCTAATTAACTATGACATAATATTAATTTGATAAATACAACCTAATTAATATGAGAAGTAATTATACTAATTTCAAATTGATAGTTATATTCATGTTTATAATTATATATTATATTATACTGTATTACACTATATTATATTACATCATATTATATCATATATCACATAATATGATATGACATATATTATATTATATATTATATTATATTATATATTATATTATATTATATTATATATTATATTATATTATATTATATATTATATATTATATATTATATTATATTATATTATATTATATTATATTATATTTAACAAATAGAAAATTGCTTGAGTGTCTCTGTGCTGTCATAGAAACATGAATGACGTCATTTTAACCAGAAAAATGCCTAGTGAAAACACAAGGCGAAGCCGAGTAGCAGAATATATTGTCGTGGTCAGGTTACTGGTTTTGAGCTCAGCTAACAGGTCATTTATTAACTTGGCTTTGTTCATTGGCTGCTCCCAAAACTCATTGGAGATGTATCTAGGTGAAAGTTGGCTTTTTTAAAGAATTCGTTGCCAATGTGACATATCCTTCCTAGTATAATTCTTCACTGTACTACTTCCATCGCTTCAAAATGCATCTCTATTTAGTCAGGACTTTCTCATCTTTCATCACTTTCCTTGTAACGACCGACAATTTTTCTTGAGCTTGTTTGTCATGTTTTAAATCTTTTTCATGTTGTGGTGGCGAAAACCATTTTCCATGTCTCTGCTCTTCAAGCCAATTTGGTTTATCTGTCCTCGCCTCTCCACAAACTGCTCAAAGGGCTTGTCACCACATTTTAACAGCTTCACCAGAGGCATCGCGTCCGCATCTAACTTTCTTCTGCTATCCATAAGCTTGAAAGTCACTTCTTAGACGCTAGTTCTGTTGGATTTTATCCCGCTATGTCCACTTCTCTTTTCAGTCTTTAAAGTCTCTTTGCAAGCTTCACACAGCCCTGCCGCCTTAGTTTTTCATTAGCCTCATTGCTTGGAACTTGTCCTTTACTCTTGTGCACCATTTTATATCTTTAGATTATTCCCGCAATCTTGCTTGCAATGTTGCACCGTGAGCCTAGCCTTTACATCGCACTGGACACTGAATTTTTATTCTAGACCTTCATTATACTCCATGGTTTGAAAGAAACATTTCGGCGCTCACAAAGCTAACCCGCACGAATACGTGGAGATTCTCTTTTACACAAGCACAAGAACGAATTTAGGGCTATTCCGGCGAGCATATTAGGTTTGTTCTCTTGTTTTTGGACGAAGAATTGCAGTTTATGAAGACATTTAGAACTAATACATTTCACTTTTGAGCACTAAATTTTTCTTGAAAGACTTCTTTGCTTTTCATACTACCTGAGATACAGTAAGTCCTTGAATTCTCACAAAATGATTCACAAGAAGCTGTAAAAAAGGAAAAATACAAGAAATGTTAGCTCGTTAGACACACTGGAGCGTATCCGAAGAATCACGATTATACCTACACTGATTACGCGAACACGGTAGACAAGAACAAGAAATGGCGTAAGACAGAAAGGAATTAAAGACTAAAACCAAGGAAATAACAACCTAATGGCTTGCATTGTCACAAACGACAATTCATTGATGAAGACCAAATTGTTTTGAAAATAACAGCACGTAGTGTACATATGTATATATTTATGTGTACATATGTACACGTATATGTATTGTTACGACCGTGAAGATTTGCAATAAGTCGAAAGTTTGGAGCACCTTAAAGAAAGATGTTACATCGAAACGGCTTGGCCTATACGGTAAGGTGCCAGAATATATCTTAAGGGAAAGAGGTAAGAAATGGAGGTTTCAACAGACTTATAATAAAGGGAGCGAATACCACGGCTAAAAATGGTTATTGCAAATATAAATGAACCTGTAATGGAAACTGTGAAACTTAACCAGGTTTGGAAGGAAGGTTCTAACGTAGGGTCTATTAAAGAAATGGTTCGTAAATTGGCGTGTTCTATTGAGTTGCACATGCACGCGAGAATTTGGGTGGGCGCGTGAAAGAATCAATAGCTGAGAGTAACTCTAGACTTTTGAATATGTTAATTTAAAGTATTCCATGGTCTCCCCTTCCGTTAAATGTTGCCGCAGTGAAATTTGTTCTTTTCGTTTTCACCGAGACTTTATCCACTTCTTCGTTGGACAAAGAGGCAAAACCTTTCGTCCGTGGACCAGCTCTGCTGTTGTAGTTGTTAGCTGACGGCTCAAACACTTCTTCCTCTCCGAAGTCCACCCCGAATGTCAGAATCTGTTTCCCTCTTCCAGTTGTCAATTATGTTTTCCTTCTCCATTTAAGAACTAACACGCTTTTTTGACTACTTAATATAAATTTTCTCAATGTTTTCCGAGCACGCTTGGTAGCCAATCAGAAACGATGTTGTATTCAACAAAATCAACCAACAGAACCCAAGTTTCCATCAAGCAGGTCAAGCAGATGACGGTATATATTTTTATACTTTATATTGGCCTCAGACAAAAATAATTTTGAGGTATGTTCGAGGATTTAAAGAGGTATAGCATCAATAAACCTACTTTCAATCGCCAAACTAACCTACCCACGAACTACCACCAACTCAAACCGAATCTTCCACATCGACCCCATCACTACTTTTGTCAACAAAAAGCTGCTTGACAACACCCAACGTTTAACGGAAAAGGTAAACGCACCACAGTGGTTTCCCAATCACAACAACACATTGGATAATCAACCCATCAGACACTTGAAGAGGTTGTAATTACAGAAACAAATTATTAATCAAGCTAAAACATCCGACTCACCATAGCTCCTTCATTTCTGACAAGCACCTGCAGCAACGAGTTAAAAGCTCAAGACAAGGACTATTATAAATCGTGGAGAATATTGACAGGAAAATATAAAACGATCAACAAAGCGGACGTTTTTTCTCACTTGGATAAATTTAAACCGCTTGGAAAATACAACCGAGTAGTGAAGATACTACCAAAATGAAAAAGACAAAATAAATGCTCTAATTTCATTTACTTAGTCTACCTTTTGCTTATTTAATTGTTCTCCTACACTTAATTGGCTGCACCGCCTCTTTGCTTTGCCTCTTAGACAGGTAGCCATCTTCGTGCCAGAAGATATTCCAACATCAGTTTTAGCCGTCAAACTGTCCTCTCACTGCACATGAAATGAACACTCTAAAAAGCAGTATTCGGGTAAGTAGTTGGTTTACCTGAGATATATTCTTCGCATTGTTGCTCAGCTCTGTTACTGACGTCACGACACAACCTTTGCTCATTTCTTCATCCACAGGAAATTGTTGATCTGTCAACGACAACTAGAAACCAACAATACCAAAAGGGGCATGTTGATTACCGTCTATTCCTACTATGATTCATATTTTTTGACAAGGGTTACGAATTTTCGATTAATAGACTTTCGGTGGTCCGCTGGGGACGGTCGTTCTTTCTGACTGATTTTTCCAGTGGATTGTAAGTTTGAAAATAAACGAGAAATTTACCACACGAAATTTTTGGTTATGAATTTCTTTGCATTATATCGTCCATAACGGCAGATACAACTATTAGTATAAGATCTAGCACCAGTATTATTGCATTCAAGCAGAATTATTGTAATTTTATAAAGGACGGTTATGCTAGCTTAGATAGCTTTCCCATTTCATAATTTTTTACCCCTTTTTAATATTACATTTATTATTTTATCTTTTTTAATATTTGTAACCTAGTTTATATATTTTAGGGGAGGGCAACAAGTTTAACAGTTTTCAACTGTAATGTGTCACCCTCGGTAAATAAAGTTACTCATTCATTCATTCATTCATTGCAACAGAAGGGCCATTTTGGGATTTTTTTTCTGAATAAATGAAATATTGTACTTTGTTCTTACGCTTTTTGCTGGTTTTAGGGTACGTACGGATACAGAGGTGTTCAACAGTCTAAAGCACCTCTTATATTTTCATAAGATTAAGTCAGAGAAAAACTTAAATAGCTTTGAAGAATGTAAGCTGTTTCTCAAAAATATAATCAAATTTATAGTTAGTTTTCTGATGTGAGTGATGCTGGTGTATTATATGTGAAAACGACGATAATTTGTAATAAACAATTTCTAGATATGATTCTGATATGTAAGCAACATATCAAAATATCAAATATATTTTAATAACTTTAATGATTCAAAAGTACTGAGTACCATAAAAAAGTATCTTAATATCGATGTTAAATTTGTGTTTGTTAATTTTTAACCAAATTTATACCGCACCAATCTGCATGTACATTCTAGCAAAGTTTTAGACGCCATTCTTGCAATCAACAGGAAAAGAGTATTCAGGATGATGTACCCAAACATTTTTTATTTTCTTGCGAGACCATACAAGGATGCATTTTAGAGGTGCCTAACACTTGTACGCAGTTGTGGCTCATCGCCCATTTTCTGTTCTGGACCACTTTTAAATCGTCTCAGAAAAACTCAAACAAACATAAAAACAGAATTCCTAAGCTGTATTTCAAGCATCGAACTCCTTTCCTATGTACATTATTTTAAATCGTTGGTCTTCATATTCTTGCGTGAAATCATAACAGAGAATTATTAGATGTTTAGCTGAAATGACTGGAGATACTAAAAGAGAAATAAAATAAATACTTGCCAGATAGTCAACAGTAGATTCGTGAAAGTCCAAACACAGTCGAGACAACAACAGGATAAGAGACGGAGGTGCATGAGTAGTTTTTTCTCTGCCACTGTCGCAAAACTCCTGTAAAAACGTAGTAGGCAGGAAAATATAAAAAATAATTGGTATTCCACTTGTGAAAAATCATCGCTTCTTTATTTCTCGCCGAAGGTTATTGATATTTGCTCAACTACATTTTCCCTCAGAATATACAATTTACTTTAGTTTTTGGTTCACATTTTATTATGGTAACCACAATTAGTATTATTGCTATGGTTATGAATGAGACTACAAAATGGTGAACCAAATTTTTATTTATATTAAACCACTAAGTTTCCTCTTCACAACGATTACGGTGTTAAGTTACTCAGGCACTGAAATGTGGGTCTCTCTTTAACTATAAATGAATAATGAGTGGAGTAACTGGGACAATTCTAGTGAGGGCTTTGACGGACCCAAAGCAAATTTCGTGAAGGTGCCAACATCATGCACGTATTTTACTGAGTGCCTCTACACACCCATGTCATCATGCACACATGCTATTGCGGAAATGTCCAACTTTATAGAGGTTGACAATTACATTACGCTACAAGTTGAACGCCCAGGTAGTTACGCCAGTGTGAAATACAAGAATTTTGATTTGAATTCTTAACAAAAGTATCAATGCCCATGCGCAATATATGAATAAAAGCCACAGTAAGAATCCATAATATTGAATGAATTTGATCTGACGTTTCATGTGGCCGATTAAGGTCACAAAACGTTAGTCTAAAATCATTCAGTATTATGCTTTCTTATTCTGGCTTTAATCCGTGCGTCACGCTGGGCATTGATATTTGTTAAGATTCTGTAGTGCTACAGCACTTTGATTACTTTTCTTTGGTATGACGTCCTGCAGACAAACTTTAAGGCAGCCTAAAGAATTAAGAAAGAGCACGATGCATTTCGGCAGACCATTTATCAAGTGCTATACGTCTGCTAACTAAAGAAACAAATCAACTGTTTATATAGTCTCAAAAACTGATGACATTGACCCAACGGTATGTGGGAGGGTCAAAATAGGGCTAGTTGGAAAACAAATTCCTTTTGCCGGCACAGATCCGGGTCATTAAGTTTTATGCAAATGCCTTCCATCATTTTCAATTGAAAGCCGGAAACTTGTACCATTTTAGGATTCACCATCTGGATATTTAGTACTATGAAGCAGTCGCGAGTTCTAACGTTTTTTTCAATTTGGCTTCTCCAGTTCCGGATCGCAATGTCAAAGATTTGCTTTTTAAATGAGGACAAAAATGAGAGGGACGCTTTTTACCTTCAGATATCTTGTATTTAGGTTAAGGTACCTCAGTAAACAGTTTAAGTTTTCAATCAGGTGAAGAATTACACGTAATGTACACTACTATTCTGGTTAAAGAAACAGGACTCGAAACAAGTAACCTATTTTAAGGAGGGTCACCGCCTATGAACTGCGTAGTAACGAAAGAAAACTTTATCTTCCTAAGCCTGAAACTAGTTTTCTAAAAAAAATGTTTTCTTTTGAGGAGCTGTTGCCTACAACAACCTAAATAATGAATTAAGAGAAAAAATTAGACAAATTACAATGAAACAAGCTAAGAAACTTCTTAATCAAGCAACCTGAGAGTAATTAAATATGGATATAGATATCGATTGTAAATGTACTCATTTGGATATTTTTATGGTAAGTAGATTAGTTAGTTGTAGTGTAGGCTATTATTTGTAGCACAGAGCCCTTCGAAAATCAGATCGCTAAAAGGCAACCATGCTTAAATAAGTTTAAATAAATAAGTAAATAAACAAATGAGTATTTGAAAAGGGGGATTAATCCAAAATGGATCTCTCTCACATTGTAAAATAACAATAAAATAGATCTCTCGACTGTAGAAGTTCGACCAGGATATTAGTCAAAGGCAAGGCACTTAAATGCCCTATTTAATATAAGTAACTTGTGTGGAGTCCTATATCTCTAACCAGAGTTACACTCTACATTATGTCGAATTCCAGTAACTTGTTTTCAAATTGCGTTTCTTTAATATTAAATTACTTGAAATTCCAACATAAAGAAAGCAGAGTTATATGGCTGAGCTTGCTTTACGGCCTCCTGCGTAAAATGACATACGCCGATTAGCTGATGTTTGGTTAGGATCCCCAACTGTTTTCCTACAGGATAATGAGATTTTTATTCCAGACTGAAGCAGTTTGATGTTTGAGAAACATGAGAGCTTGGATATATTATTCCAGACTGTTAATTTATGAAGGGGAAAATGCTTTCAGTTGATTTGAATGAAAATTAAAAATTAGGTGTATGCATTGAAAAAATCTGATAAGTAAAATGTACTAGAACTCAAGGGCAGCTTTTGAAAAACCTATTTGTATAGCAAAAAGTGAATACGAAATCATTCTTAAAAATGGAAAAGAAATGCACATGAAAAACTACTTGAGTTAGTTTTTCCGCCAGACATTCTTCTTCGTCGCTAAATCTGTACGAAAAGCCACGCAGATACTTTCTCGTATTGACTTCACTCTTGTCAAATAGTTTTGATACATATATTCACGCAATATCTTACATATGCAAACAAAGGTGAAAAACCACGGATCAAAGAGTTATTGAGAGGTCGAGACATCATGAACCAGATATTTTAAATGTTAGCACTTGTTAATATCTAAACCAACTTCGATTGTGGTTTACTGAAATATTTTAATCTAAGCAGTACTGAAACTTACTTGAGCAGAGTTAAGGACATGATTAATGTGCTCCACGACAAGTGCTTGCCGAATATCGTCAGAACAGAACGGCCCTCTGAAATATGGACGGACGGCGAAGGTAACATCAGGACCAATGAAGGACTGAAACAAGTAAAACAACTTTTAGAATAAGAAAAGAACACAAACGAAAAAAGAAAAGAAGGAATTTGACTAATTAATGGTTGAACTATTTATTGATGAATTTATTTGGTTCTTTGATGATGAATCATGAATGATTAATTAAGACATAGTTGAGACGACGAACGCAAAAGTTGATAAGCAAGCAGTAAAGGAAAGAGATTGGCAAGTAGAAGACAAGTTCACAAGACACATTCAGGAGTGAGCAAAGGTAAGGAAAAGTAGCGCTTGAAAGAGCGTAACAAGGTAGCAATGCAAGAGAGAAAAGAATAGCGGGAAGTAAGAATGTTATATGTGACCTGGAAGTTGGGCAAAAGTCAGATAGAATCTAAAACACCATCAGAAGGAGCTCGAACGATTTGTAGGGACACAAGACTATAGTGATCTTTTATTGCAGCCACCACAAACTAACATTCATAGTAAAATAATTAAACTTGGTTTTCAAACAAGCACTCGGACAAGTTGTCGTAATTGAAGTCCCGGTCATAGATTTATTTGTATTTCTCAATGGCAGTTACTCATAAAAACTCTTGTATTGATTCTGGAAAATGGGAAAACGAAGTTGCAACGTAAACACAGTAACCACCAGTTTAAGTATTAAAAAATCTCTTGTATTGGATTATGTATCATTACCGAATAGTGGGCGAAGAGTGGTGGAATATTCGAACTTTTGGTATATTGATTATATTTTCACTAATTGTTTGATTAATAATTATTATTTGATGACGTAAATTTTTCGTTGTTCAGCCTAATTGTTTGATGGATTTATTTGTTAACTGACAGAACAACTTTACAAATGTCACAGATTATAATTAAAAACCAACGAATATTGAAAAACCTAGACTATAAGGTGGAACATTGACTAAAAACAAAAGGAATATGGTGAACGGTATACAATGCAGATTTAACCTACCTTTAAATTATTGAGAGCTGTTTTGACCTGACTGACGATCGCTGAGTGTATGTTAGAGCGGAGTTCAGCTAAGGAAAGAACCTTGTCGTGACCTTGATGTTTAGGGGCAGCTAAGGTTTGCCTGACGTCCGTTAATGACACTGTAAGTGGCAATAATAGAACCTTTTTAACAAAAAGTAATTTTCGCTAACACAAAGGCAAATCAGAAATTAATTCACCTGCAAATTGCTGATGCAGTCTTTGTGCATAAAATTTCACTCGTTCATGAGCCGCCCTCGTGACGATGTTTCCACCGGATCTGCAAGGAAAGTAATCAGAGAGATTCATCAATGTCAAAAATGTGATAAATCTTGTTGACGTAAGATGGAGAGTGAGTCCCGGTACCAAGTTCCAGGAGATAAACTAGCAGAATGCATTAGAAAAGAGCAAATATCATTTTAGAAATTTGATAAGATCGTATCACCAATTACGGTACTATTTTGTATCTCTCACATTGAGTGTCCTGGTTGTAATAAAGCAGACCTACGCAAAACCGACCGTTGTCCTCATTAACGCATTTTTCACCACGCTACTCAAAACAAAGTAGATGCGGCTTCCCAGTACTTTCTACCGTGGGGTGAAGTGCAGTTCGCCGGATGCACCAGAATTAATTTGGCAGTCGCGTGCTCACCTCACTTAACCTTAAACCAGAGTTTAAAATTAACCCTAGCCCTAACCCTAACTTTAACCGTAATCCTAAAAGGCCACCAGTCTATCGCCTTTCGCTAAAAGCCGCACTCTAGTCCTTCCGAAAAATCTTTATGCCCAAAAAGTCTCATCATTGATTACTAAAAATTCTTTACTAAAATAAGATCACTGACAGAAGTCATGTTTCAAGTGAAGAAGCATTACACACACGGAAAAAGTATGTCTTGTCGCTTAGTTTCTGTGACACAGTTTATTACTTTGTCAGTTTTACCGTCAGTTGATTGGCATCTCTCTCACATCATGCCTTAGGAAAACTAGGCACTCCTCTTCATCGACGATGTCACTTCAATTCATACACATATAGCCCTATGAATGTTGACGTAATTCAGTATGTGTGCATGACGCCTTAGCAATAATATCGAAGTAATGAAGTTTTAACTATTCTGGTAAAGTCATCGACTCGAAGCTTGAACTTTCAAGATGGTACAATTTTTCGCGATATGCTTTATATGAGTAACATGACAGGTTAGTCGTAAAAGGGTATTAGTAAATATTATTGCTCTTATTATTGCTCAATAACATAAAACCCGCAGATTCCGTAAACTTTGAAAGTTAATTTAGCAAATAAATGCACCGTGGAACGGCAACACAATCCCGTTTTAGGCTTTTTGCAACTTCCATACCAATCGTGGCGGGATGTTCGAAATCATTTGGTTCGTCAGTTGTCATGGCAAATACATTTGACAGGTTCGCTCCATTCTTAGAAAATCCCGTGGACGTCCATGATTTTAAGGTGAAGTAAAACATGTGTGATTATTCCATAACTCAGGCCATCGGACTGACTCTGTCGACTTGACGTGTTTTAGAAGTAATTCAATTCACCATTTTGGATGGCGAAGTAATTTAACCAAGATCCTAAAATACAGAGTCAACTCATTGGCTTAAGTTTTTGTTTGTTGTGGATTCCCAGCTGCCTCGGACCATTACTTTGCCTCTGTGGCATGGTGGAGTTCGCACCATGTACTGCAGAGCGTCATTTACTTAACTACAGGTTCATGAATGACTAAATATTTTCTAACAGTAATAGGATAGTCATTCACACGTACGAATCTCATGACCAGCTAAAGTTTCTTCCTTCAGCACCATGTCGGTTGAGATGGGTCACGACTTGGAATCTCCATTAACACCTATTTCCTTGATCATTAAAACTGAGCTGATGAAGCCAGTCGTTGATCTATACCTGATGTAAGACCAACGGCAAGGGGTTCTTCTCGTTTGGACCAATGTAGCTTCATAACTTCGACTTCGAGTAGATTGCCGTATTCAAAAATTGTTCGGGGCAGAGTTTTTTGTAAAAAAACATGTCAGTAACTGTCGACGTTCATGATTATGCGATGTATCGTTCAGTTTGAGCTGATTTTTCATTAAAACATGTATTCAATGCAACGAGTTTAACCTTTGCCATTTATTTTTGTTTTGCGTAGGAGCTCTGTTTGACGTGAACCAAGCCATTAGACAGCAAATTTACTCTCTCTTTACTAGGCAAAATAATTTCAAAAACCCCATAAAATTGTTATGTTACAAGTTAAACGAACCTTAATACTCCTAATTCCGGTAATAACTTTTCCACTGCTTGAAGTCGTCGGTGAAAACGATCCAAAGCTCTCACCAATATCATATCGTCACCATGTGCATTCTAAAAAGGAAAACGATTACTGAAAAAAGGGGGGTCATAAAAACACAGCAGGTCCGTAATACTTGGAGTGTAAAGATATAGGCAGTCTTTCGCACGAAATCACGTCGGGCATCGTCTACGGTTCTGCCTCCTTGTTGAAAGAATATAAAAGACATGTCCACTATCATTTGGGATTGAACTTTATCGTTCCAAAAAAGAAACAAACTCAATAATATCTTATGTTGATGTCGAGTACAAGAATGATTATGAGTACAAGGGGATAACTTAGCCTCAGTTTCGCGACGTTTATAGTTGATGAAATATATCTTAGAGCCTCTTTACATGAAGACTAATCGAAATTTGAATTCAACGAAATTTAACAAAAAGTAATATTAATTAGTTTTCCATCCATTCCAGTTAAATGTTCTCTTATTCTTTATATGAAGTGAATTGACTTAAGTGTAGCGCATTGAGGATTCCATCGGAGCAGGGTGTTTTAAAGCACGGGTGTGTAAACGACCGCCAACGGCGTTGATCTACGCGTGCTGCGTCAAAGTACTTGCGCGAGCGCGCTTGCAATCCGAAAACCAATGGAAACAAGTCAAGCAATGCCAAAGGTAAATAAAACACCACATTTTAGAAAAAATACCAATTGAAGAGGTAAGCACTTATTCCACTTAAGATGTACTAGCAGTTTTGTAATTAACATTCTTTATAAATTTACAACAATTTCTTTTAATGTAGACATGTTTCGGTTAACTTAGCCATCTTCAGTACACGATATGATTAATTTACATTCGATGTGTGTCATGCGATATGCTAATTAAAATAACAGGATATGACACAGGTCTTGCTGTTGATGAAAGGAATTGCAGTGCATAAGTGAGGTGATCCTTACAAAAATGAAATATTGATAGAAGAGAAGCGGAAGGATACCGAGTGTAGTAGATTATAAATTGAAAATTGTGTTAAAGTGATGGACTGTTTATTAAGGTCGGGTTTAGTCTTATTAATGAGTAAAGCTTCTTTAAGATTCAGTAAAAAAGCTGATTTAACGGAATCTAAAATCTTAAAGCATGATTCGGAGTACTGAGTTTCACAGGAAGATGATTTTTGGAAATGTTTAAAGATGTGTGAATTTTTGTCCGTAGAAGTGTGTTCTTTTATCCTTGTGGAGAAATGACGAGTAGTTTCGCCAATGTAGCGGGAGTTACAGATCATTTCCATACTTACTTTTACAAAAAAAGCAAACAAAACGAGGAAGTGAAGAGGAAAGTTGTACAACTAATGGTTCACAGTTTACATTCCACAATACTACGACTGCACTTGGTGACCTAAAGCTAAGTTCATTTAATCAATTTCTTTGGAATTTAAGAGGCTGTTTTTGAGACAAGATTTTTTCTTAATACTTTATAATTGTATTACCCTGCTTTCACCCAGCATTTTGAATAGTCTTTTCCAATCTTCTCGGGAAGTAAAAAGCCGAACTGTTGGAATAACTCAAGATGTTAAAACCATTGTTTATAAATATGCTTGTTCTTTGACTTTTCAGTCGAAACCTTTCTTAACATTTAATTCTGCCTGCGTCAGTTGCAAAACTGGGCATCTGGGGCCCTTGGGATAGGTTACTGGTAGGCTCTATCCAGGTTTATAACGACGACACGGAAGACGTATGCAATGGCCACTTGAAGATATTACGTATACCAAAGTGACTCATACTCAATATTATTCTTAAAGTGATACCTGAATCGCCTGATACTACTGTTAAAAGACATATCATACGAAGGCCTATTAAACACGGAGCGATCGCATAAGAAGAGGCTGAGTTTCTCAGCCTGTCAATTATGATTAACGAAAGGTCGCATGTTGTTGGTCAATTGAGTTCAGACTAATTTCCGGTGGACGAATATCACGTTCAATTGAGGAGAATATGGGAGATGAATTTGTTTGCAACGACGTTGCTGCCTGGATAGTATTTTGCGCCTGTTGGCCATTTGAACTGTTTTGACTGAGCCAACAATCCAAGAGCAATTCCATCACTTCAATATTTCCTGCCGTTTTTCCGTTGGACACTAACTGATTCCTCACGGTGTTGATCTTTTTACGTATTTCTACCAAGCGCCCTTCCTCATCGCGTTTCACTTCCATTTTGAAGCCGTAGTAGGCCTTGCTCTCTTTAATTGCACTTTTATTCTTCTGGTAGTAGGCTTTATTGCGATCATACTTGCTAAGCCCCGCAGAACGCGGAGTTGTGCTTTGCGCAGAGGTAGAAGTCCGAGCTGTTGGATGAGAGCGACCGAGCATATTTGCCACAAATGAATTTGAAAGTGGCGCCAGGTGTTGTTTTTTATTTATAATATTACAAGCTTCAAGTATTCGCCAAAAAGAATATAGATGGCTATGACACATCGCGGACGTAATAAAATGTGAATCGTGCCCAAACACTGCGCGGGTAGGATGATTATAAGTGAATGAAGATGCGCAGGACGCCTCGAATGATTATAATACGACGTATAACAACCAGAAAAATCAGTAAATGTGGCATGTTCAGCCATTTATTGCTTTATATATTGTTTAGCTGTATTTTAAGAACACATTTTAAAAGTATTTCCGTAAGCTTTAGGCTCTAGGACACGCTTGTGGAGCTCTACGCTGTCCAGTTCAGTCACGCTTCAACGTGTCCGCCATTTAGTAACATGCAACCGCCATACGAAGCCAGAAATGTGGGAGGAGCTTACCATTTTATAGCGTCGCTCCGTGTTTAAGGCCTATCCACACGATACGATTGTTGTATGCAATTCTTCACTTTGGTGTATGCAATTATGTCATAAAAGTACAATTCCTGCTTGCCATTCGCTCGCGAATGTTGCAGTTGGTCCTGAAGATTATGACTGAATCGGATACATCAAAAATGAACAATCGTACACGACAGTCGTATCGTGTAAATGGGCCCTTAGAATACGGAAGCAGCTTACTGTGTAGATTAAAAATATAATGAATCGAATCACAGGACAGGATTTTATCCATAGTGTCCAAGGGACCTCTGTGTAAATTCTCATGCTCATTCATTTTCATTCTTTGGTAAGTCTGTCACACATAAATATATCGATTATTAAAGAGGCGGCGGATCAAATTGTTGCCTTAATGCATCAGTTCGATCTTGCTGTCAACTGAAAATAGCTTGAAACTTTATTCGACTAACATAATGCGGTCACGACATGAAAATAATGACACCAAATAAAGCAGGCTTAGAGCCCCTAATTGATTCCTTTTGTGCCGGTCTCATGGGCTTTACCCACCTCTTCCCGCCCAGTAGTTGCGCCACTGGTTTGTGCCTAATTCGCAAAGACAACAAAAGGTCAATTGCAGATAATCGAGCAACTGCATGGTGGTCTTTTTCTATTACGTCCCAACTCTCCATACTATCTTCAACACATCAATTTGAAATCACGTCTGTGAGTGCACTGGCGACCAAAAGATAATTTGAATTCATCAATCTCTTTTTATACACTGCTTTGAACAAGCGTTTTGAATCGACTCCATTCTTCCTCCGGAAAGCAACAAGCCAAACTGACAACGAAACTCCTGAGGTTAAAACTATTCTGTTTAAATGTAACGGGTTCTCTTTTACGTTTAAACATTAAATTCTTAGTGCTGCTCATTTCATTCCCCTGCTTTCACCGAGCGTTTTGAGTCCAGTTCTCTACTCTTTGCGCAAAGTAAGAAGCGAAATATCAGCTGAAAAAAATATAAATTTTAACTGTCCCAATTAAGAGTTAAAAATTATTCCATTACTAGAAATACGTGTACGCAACAAGCCCTCGCCCACCCTTTCAGTATATCTCTCGAGAATCCGAGTAAGATTGATAGTTTTTCAAAATTGTCAGAGACAAAATCTTCCTAACTGTAACTGAAAGAGTAAATGGAATTAAAAATTTAAACACAATTTGGCCACAAATTAACAAAAATCTACCCTGGAAGTTACGCAAGAGAAATATCTTGCCTAATTTAAATTTTATCATCCCTCATGTATAGTAGAGTTGTGTTAATGGTCGTCTGTTGGCGCTATAGAATGTCATTCGTTGCAAATAGTTGCGTATCTACGCTAGTGAATGTCGATTGAATAAAATGAATGAATTTTGTGTTCACGAGTTTGAGGTTGGCGTTAATGATAGTATATTTTCTGGTAATGAGTAGCAAAAGGTGCAGTTCGCAGTTCTTTGCGAACACACGTCAACTTTCATGTCTTCGGTATTAAAGCGGTTCATGCAGTGCTGTCAGGTACGCAAGCTTGAATCGCGAAATATTTTTTGTCTAAGACGTGGAAGCTGATGTGTGTAGGTTAAGTGCTGTGAAAAAAAGTTGGCAAACAGCTTCAAATACACAAGTCAGGAAAAACGTGGTACGAAGACGAGATCACGTTGTAAAAGGTTTGGGAATCAAACTATCAATTAAAACATACGTCCACCAAGAAAGGCAGAATGGAATTACTCCCTAACACACTAAAAAACATAATATTTCGTTGAGTAAACATATGGTCCTGACAAGGGCTTAGCAGAGCAGAATGTGGTCAACAGAGTAAGAAATGGCAAAGCAGTCATAGACATATCGGTGAAATAAAAAAGGTTTGAACTGTCCTAACGAAATCAGTTTATTTACAAATCTTGACAGTTTTATTCCCGATCTTTCATACATGTAAAGATTCCACAAAACCTAAAATCGAACCTGCAATAGACTGGACAAATGTCTTTTGCGTAATTGAAATTTTATTTTCCCTACTGAATAGTAGAACGGTATTAATGGTCATAAGTTGGCGCGATTAAATGTCCTTTGATGCAAATGGTTGCTTGTCATGCTAATGAATGTAATTATATATATATATATATATATATATATATATATATATATGTATATAAACAAAAGAAAATACTGAACATGACAACAGTGTAAATGAACGTCGATTCAATAAAATTAATGTATTTTTGCGTTAATGAGTTTAAGGTTGGCATTAATGATAGTATATTTTCTGGTAATAAACAGCAAAAGGTGTAATCCATCTACGGACTTACCTCCAACTCTAGTCGTTCTTCAACACACTTAAAATATTCTCCCATCAATGATAAGACAAAGGTTGAAATCTTCTCCCGGGCCATGGAATCCAGATTTTTCTTCTCTTCTTCCCTGTGAATATATATCGAAATAGGTCATCAAACGACATTGTTCTGAATACTTTTCCGGTACAGCTAAATCCTGGTTTTTATGTATTTGCCATTGTTGTAGTTTAATCGACGACTGTCACCGATTTCATTACAACAGTTGTGTTTCAATATAGTTGTAATTATTGTAATTTAGATACCGATTTCCTTCTAGGACTCACGACGCCTCGTTTAAAGATTGCCGATTTATCCCGAAACTGCGCTAGCGGGTGGTTTGTAAAAAATTAAGACTTAGGTGAGAGCCACTATTTTGTTTCGAACAGTACATGTTGTCGTAAATATTCCTGACAACTACTCACTACATGCCTTAGCAGGGATTCGCAAAAAAATTAATTGTAAAATGATTGCTTTTTTGTCGTAAATACAACCGATGATCTTTGGAACGTGGCTTGGTACACCCGAGCAACGACAATGAACCGCTCGTTAGTTAAACTCTGTTTGACTCATCATTATATAATACTAGCCAGGGTACCCGGGCTTCGCCCGGGATTATGGAGAACAAATGAAAAAGTTCCCTTTTCCTTCAAATATGACTTTAGAAAATTGAATGGTTCCTCACGAAGAAATAATTGTGTACAGAGTACCAGAGATATGTGTAGATAATGTTATTGTTTCTGTACCATGCCTTCTTTTTTGAGGTATTTTCTGAGGTATTGATAGCCAATCTTACTCATCTGGACATGGTGAGTTCGAATATGTAATTGAATTTTCTGTAAGTCTTGTGGTTCTGGGGTTTTAAAGGTAACAGACATACGCCGTGACGCTCCAAATTTATATATATACAGATATGAAATATTTACTGTGACTGTGAGGTCTTGTAAACACGTTCAATGAATAACTTTTGACGTCCACTGGTTATCATTTGTAGCAGACAGTAAGCGACGAATGTTTTCATTAATCGCCGATAGAATTAAAACAATTACAACTCGCGTTTCCATTAAGTTTTAATTGCTGTAAGACTTGATCGGCGGTAATCGTCGACTGAATTACAACAATTACAACTATATGGAAACCACACTTAAACGATAGGGGTGCAATTAAAAAACTTCAAAAATGCGATAAATTGAACGACTGGAATATATTGCTTCATGGTACGCGAGACGATGTTACACTTACATATTTCTAGTTGCAATATTCACGTTGAATGTAGGTCATATTATTCGACAAGCTAGAATGGCAGGTCAATTTAAAATCAGCTTATAACGGGATACAGTTTCTACGAGATGCAGTGTGTATCTTCTGATCTTATGGAAGGAATTTCAGATACTGGAAATTCGTGATGACGGTGCGGGGTAATGATTGTGTAAGATTACAAAGTTATCTGTGAAAAAATATCCCTAAATACGCTATTTTTTATGAGTTCTTGCCTGATTGAGCAGTAAACTTCCATCACTTTTTATCAGAAGCAAACCATTAAAAACTGAATTAAAAACCTACGTCGCATGAGTTAACATGTTTAGGTTTTTTACACGAAAAAGTCCATAGCAAAACTTCAATGCACAACACACATTCCATTAATCACTCATGTTAATATGGGACTAAACCTTCACATGTTCCGTGATAAACTACAGGTATAAACCAGTTTATCATTTAGGTTACAACTATATGTTGTGCCGGGAAAAAAAATCAAATTTCAGCAAATGAAAAGAAAATGTCAATACTCACTGTCCAATATTTCGGTTAATAAATAATTCATTGTAAGAAGCTATAACTAGGGAAACATTGCTGAGATAGTTATTACATCCATGGTCGATAAACTCCAAAATATCCTGAAGCAAAAAAGGTTATCACGTTAACATAACTGAATAAATCACAACCTAAAACTAACCAAATTAACCAAACCGAACGAACTAAAGTAAATAAAGTAAACTCAACCAACGAAACCAATAAAAATTACCGAACTAACCATGCCAACCCACGAATGAACGAACAAACCAACCAAGAAAACTAATTAAACTATTTTAGGTGTATTTAAAATCGCGGTGTGTTATTTTACACGTGTACCAAAATTCGCGCACTTTAAATTCGCGAAGACAAGTTTTATATTTTTGCGCAGTTTTAAATTCGCGCATTCTAACCACCAGTAAACTAAGCAAACTTTAGAACAATTGAAGAAAAGAGAACTTTTTATCTGTACATAACTTTCATTTTAAGTACAGAACAAAAATAACAGATATACAAATCATAAATCATGGAGTCTGTTTTGATTTCCTTTCCAAGCATTTTCTTATAAACCTATAAAAATGGGTCCTCGTGTTGTCGTTCTTTGGAAAGAAAATCGCTGATTCCAGCTCTCTTCCATCCTTTGATGACTACATTTCCTCTGTTTTGCATACGATTATAAAAAGATGTCAGCCACTTTGCTTGCAAGGGTTTGAGTATGCTTATCTGCACGTCTACCTTTACCTCTTCCGGTGCACAACCGCGTTGAATCTGATGTTTTAGTTGCTCCGAAAACCAGAGCTGTGATTCCTTCCGAACGAACGCTTTGCAGACACGGTTGGCCGTTAGATCAAGCGGTCGGAATATGTTAGTCATGTTGTTTGGAACCAGTACCATTTTTTCCCTTTTGTTAAGCACAAGATTTTGGACGTCTTGAGTATACTGTCCCTTGAATACATCAGCTATTAACAGCCATTCAAGTTTTTTTTGTAGTTTTAACTCTTGTCGCTTTTTGTTCACATAAGGCATCAATGCCTTATTAACAAACTCTTTGCATTTCTCTTCATTAGGCCAATGGTTTTCCGTGTGAGTGATACGAAACTTTTCGGGAAACTTATACTCAGGATGACATCGATCAGTCTTGCCTTGATAAATAATCTGTATTGGCAAGAAATCTCCGGCAAGGGTGACCGCAAATGTGCCTGTAATTTGTCTTTTGTCAAAGACATTTGTGATCGGAACTGATTTTTCTCCTTTCTTCGCAATGATGTATTGAGAAATTAGAAAAGACGGAAGGGCCGTTTGATCTAAGTTGATAACCAAAGCATCCGGTACTTTGTGGGCATTTATAACTTCATATACAGGTCGGTGGTAGGTGAAACCAACTTCCTTGAGGAGGCCCGGAGCAACTGGTGCCTTCGAAATGGTAGCTTTTCTTTTGGGATAGCCAAGTCGCCGATGAATAGATTGAGCCCAGCTTTTGTTGAACTCAATATGACCATCATATTCTTTAAGTAGTGTTCGATCATTGGCTAGAGTTATTCCCCTCGCTATGGCGATCATCATTCAAAAATCAACTGCAGTTCCAGATGCACACATGCTTTGTATCATTGCGATAACCTTTTTATCTATACCTTCGGGTGCAAGCGTTTTAGCGCCACGTTTATTCTTTGGCCAGCGCTTGATTTCTTCAGATTACGCTTACCTTGCGTTCACTAAGGCCACCTTCAGCTGCAGCAATTGATATTTTCTCTTTAGGAATTCTTTCAAAGTACTTGGACAATGACATATTCAGACTTACAACAAGCGGTACAACTAAATATTCCTTCGTTCTCGATCTTGAAACTGCAGACTGGGCGAAGCCTGCGGAGTGTAGAAACCTCTGGCGGTAATCATTTAAACTAGGCATCAAGTTATATATTGAGATCACTGGCTACGTCTGTTTCTGATACTGCAGACAATTTGACGAGCATCTGCTGATTGTAACAGCTTTTCAGTCATCCACTTCAGGCTATCTTTAAATCTAACCTGTTTCTGATACCGCACAGTTGAGCTTGTCTCGCAAATTCAGAAAAATTATCTCGTTGGTAGTTAGGTATTGCACATGATGGATGTTTCGAGTGATGTGGTGGAAAGTGAATGTATGAGTTGCAATAGAATGACTAAGTATCGATGTTTGAAATGCAGTAGTTTTGTTTGCAATGGAAGTCTAGCCTGCCCAATATTTGTGGACGAAAGTTACCCTAGATGGAAAGCTGGTAAATGAGTGGCTTTGTGCAAAAAATGTGATTCAACCGAAGTGAACGCCACAAGTGATGACGAAGATAAAGTTATGACATCCCCGAAGCAAACGATTCTAAAGCGGATGGAGATGACAACCATAAGCAGTTGGTGATTAAGTGCGCTTCTCGCGGGTTCCACCAATACAGGAAAATTTGGTAGCCGAAATTGGGACAAACACTAGAAATTATGTATGAGAGCAAAACTGTGCACGACCCTTACGCAGTGGCTTTGGTTTTCAAATCAAAAGGGAAAATTACTGGATCATGCGTTGTCAGACATTTGCCAAGAGAAATAAGCCGCTTCTGCACGTTTTATCTCGACTACGGAGGCAAGCTGGAGAGCACGGTCGTCTGTACATCGTTTCGGAGGTCGCCAATACCACAAGGCGGTTTAGAAATACCAATCAATCTGAAGATTTTGCAATCAGATGCGCCGGACAGAGTGTTCAACATAATGAAGGAAAAAGTGGAAACGTACTACACCGAGCCTGATGACATCATCCACACTGAGAAGGATTTTAGCGACATTGAACTCTAAAGAACTGAATTTCTTAACTTTTGACTCATTGTTTATAATCACCAGCAACTGATTTTGTATATTTTCTGTTCATTTTGTATAGTTTATCGGATCCTTATCATGATCCAATCTCTTTAATCGCAATTTCACGAGTACAAAAGCTCAATTTAGCTTTTATATAATAACTTTTTTCGCGCAGTACTTAAATTCGCGCACTCAGAGGTGCGCAAAAAATAATACACGAAGGTAGCCAAAACTAAGAAACTATATATTTCTTGATTGATTGGTTCGTTCGTTTAATGTTCGTTTGCCGGCACATCACACACATCGCAAGTAAATTGTTTCCATGAAGACTAAGCATCGGCGATGCTGGAAATGCCTGAAAAAGTAGAACAAATTCTATTTTTTCCCGGTATCGCCGATGCATCACTGATACCTTAAGGAAGCGTTTCCATAAAAAATTGTTTCATCTTCAATGCAACAACGCGACGGCGATTTATCGCAGGCACTATTCCGGCAATTACGGTTATGTTGAAACCAGGCTTTACATTCGTATTTCCAATGACGTTTTGCGCAGTCTTCTTCTTCAGGGTGGGGAGACGAGTAAAAATGAACGTCATTCTCACTCTTACCTGAAGAAAGACAAACTGTCCGACACGTCGTCGTAAATTACTTATGTACAGCTTAAGTATAATTCTTAAAGGTACATGAACAGAAAATTTTCATAATTATTTGACTCTGCCGAAGTCGACTGAAAAATGTTGACTCGAGGGGGATTTGAACTCGCACCTTCGGAATACCGGTCTGCCGCTCTACCTGTTGAGCTATCGAGTCCACAGGGATTGGAGGCGAGATATTCTCGCGACAACTTAACGCTATCCATGAACAGAAAATTTTCATCATTATTCTGTGCAGCTTAAGTACTTTTTGGACTTTCAATGAGTTCTTTTTTCCCGTTTGTATGAAAAAACTTATTCACAGACGTGTTTCACAAGGTACCAGTTTGGGATCACTGCGTTTTCTTATTTCTATAAACTAGTATAACCAAAGTTAGTTAAACAACTGCCGCTCAACGTACATTAAGCACGTGAGGAGTATTAGTTATAGAGAAGTGGGCTGTTGTACAGGAATTGAGTTTGTATGAGGCAGGTGACATAACGACGCTGATAAATACATGTAATCGCATTGTTGACCTCTCGACTTTCGCTAATAGTTGTCAACTAGGTGAAAGCTTTCCAAAAATGTAAATTGAGCAACAAGCAGAATTAATTACAATGTATAATCAAAGTACAGGTAACACAAAGAAAACATTTCACGATTAAACTTACAGTGCTAAAGTCAACTCGAAAAGTTGACTACAGCTGGATTCGACGAGGTATCTTCTGGCTTCTGGACTGTTGACTTCTAACTATTGGGCCAACTTGGAACAGTACAGTATATGCTTGTTTATAAAATTTAAGCTCTAGTGCACGAGATATTCTTGTAACAACTTAACGCCTGACACGAATCCTGCACATGTCAAATTTTCGAGTTGGACTTTACCAGTGTAGGTTAATTATGAGAGTTTCTCGTTTTGTTAAACTGAAGATGATTCTGAAATGGAATCGAAACACTTCAAATCCTCATGGATAAGCGTTAAGTTGTCGCGAGAATGCCTCGTACAGTTATACTGAAGAAAACGTGCATTTACAGTTCCCAATGGACTCGATACCTCAACTGGAACAGTGGTGGTCAGCAAAGCCTGAAGATACGAGTTAGAAACATGGTCAAGGAAATTTTTCTAATTAACCTTAGCAGTGCAGTTAAGTTATAAAATAATCTCTTCGTACAATTTGAATGTTGAATCTTTCTAATCAGCGAACTGTGAAACGCTCACTTGTTGTATGGTCAAGACTGCGAAGTTAGTCTCCGTACAAGAATAAATTAAGCATTGTGCTACGTCAACATACTTGCGTATCACTGGAACGGCCAACTCAAAGAATTCCAAAGCGCATTCGGACAACTCAAATGGACATCTGTTCAGAATATGCAACTGTCTAGCGGCAGCAATGATTTGCAAAATTGTTGAAGTAAGTCTATCGCCAGTATGTTTGGTGATGACAAACCTGATGAACTTCCTCCACTGACGACGTTCAATGTAATTGAAATAAAGATTTAGATTATGTACATTTATGGATGCTAATAAGTTCACATTCAACAAAAATATGATAGTCTGTTTACATTACTGAATGTGGCAGCGTGGTACATGCGTACTAGATAGAGTAAACAGTCGAATTTAGACAGAGATTAAGCAACAGTATCATTGATCTTCAAATCAAACTAGAGTGTAACATAAAAAGTTTGAATGAAACCAAAACATTCAAGGTTATCATTAAAATCGAAAAAAATTCAAAAAAACACCAAAAAAAAAAAAAACAAAAAAAGAAAACAAAGCAAAGCAGGCATGTGAGGGTTATTACTGGCGAGTCATATGAAATTAGGAAAGAATAAATCGTAAGCACAAACGAATGAATAAATCAGATCACGCTTACTGCAGCAAAAAATTTTTACAGATCTAATGTTTCGCTACAGCAAGAACATCATCAGAGAATGATGACGTAATAGAACGTTTGTTCGTACCGGCCATTGTGAGGGTAGTGATTACTAATTTAAAAAATCTCTGGCATGTGTCACTGCCAATACCCTATAAATCTATGAGATGGTGGGTGAAAACATCTTGAAGCAAAGACAACAAAGGGTAAACCACCCCCTTTCATCTTTGGAAATGAAGAGCCCTACATAAGACAGTATAACTGCCAGGGAAAACAATCTCAACACACCATAACACTGACGAGCATGCTGCTGGAAAATACCACTCAAAACTCACCATTATATCGTGAACTTGGACATTCGGGTTTTCCTGAGAAGCTTCGTCACCTAAAACACAAAACACAACAAAAAATTTACTGAAAACTTCATTTTACTTAGTTTAAGGCTGGTAAGGTCCACTTTGGCCAAAAACTTTGAGTGGGAAATTATTTCGGTTGATCATGTAGAATTCCTATATTAATTTTTCTGTGTAAGAATCTTAACCCTATTCTGGGCGGGGGTAGGTAAAACTATCTACCCCTGAATATTTTCTCAACGGCATAGAACTTGAAGCTGGTGTTCCGTGGCTTTTAATATCTTTTTATCAGAAAGATTTCCTGAAAGCTTCGGTTGATATCTACAACTCTATTGTGAGATATAGGCCATTGCTCGAAACTACCCGTACCAAATTTCCGTGTCTAAAAAAATGAAATTTGGAAAAAATCTAAATTTCCATAAAAAACTAACCGCTAATGATATCGACTTGAAACTTTGACCAGTTGTTTACCACTCAACTTAGATTTGTTTGACGTCAAAAAATTACGTCAATGATGTCATGACGTCATTCTGGCGTCATTTCCTGTTTTTTATCCGATTTTTTCAATACCTGTTCGATTTTTTTCAATTATCTTACGCTCGCATGATGCACAGTGGTTGATTTTTGGCATTGGAATAGCTATATGTCCCAAAAAAGCGCCTTGAAAATTTCAAAGTGTTTCCTTGATCAGAACTTGAGATATTAACTTCCGTTTTCGTTGGCCGATATTCAAATTTTTCACTTTTTCAATAGCATTTGTTACTGAAAATGTAACTTTATAATCAACGAAGGATAGATGATATTTAATTTGAATTTTCATCAGCTATTTGACATGGCGTCAGTTTTCAGTTGCATCATTCATATGCTAGTGACGTCATTACCATCCTACGTCAGAAATGATGTCAAAATGACGTAAATTTGACGTCAACTTTATGGTATGTGGAAAATATTGCTTGAAGTCGCATGAAATTTATTTTTGAATGCTTGATGGGATTTACCTACATACAAGGGAATGAACGAGTCGAAGGGGAATTCCTTCTAACACCCATAAATTCTCTTTTGGAAATTGCTAAGAAACAGTGCGCATGTGTGCATAGGAGTTGATAATCATTCTTTTATTGTTCCTACTCAGCTGAATGCTTAGCAAGATTTCTCTAAATCTTATACGTGTTTATTATTTTCACATGGAAACTGAAAAATTTTTGTCTACAAATAACAAAAATTTCGATTTTTTTTCACATTTTGTTCGTTTTGGCGACTCATAGACCCATAAAACAGCCTCACATAGCACTTTATATGGTTATATGACGTTGAACTTATCATCCACGATAGCTTAAGTTGCCATGATAAGCAAATGAATGGTATTTGACAAGATTTTTTACATAAGGTATAGTTTATGGAAAAACGAGACATATTTTTCATTTCGGTAACAATGTCTAAGGTTCTGCTATTTGTTGTTAGTGTTTCCATGGCAACAAAATAAGGTTAAAACAGCAAATTTGTATAAAAAACAGTCTTTTCATACATCCTAAGCACCTTAGCATCATTGTGGATGAGAATAAGTAGGAGTAATAAAGTCAAACGAGAGACAACAAAAATTAGGCGATTTTTGCAGATTTTTGACACGTATGGCGCTTCAATGAATGAAATCTGCTGACGTAAGCAATAAATGCAATTTTTTTTTTTCACAGAATAAAAGCTCTTGCCTTGGACAATCAGCATGCAAAATATTAATGAAAACCAACAAGCGGTTCAGGAGATAGATGGGATAGGTAGTTTTACCTACCCCCACCCAGAATAGGGGGTATTCAGACCCAGCCCTGAATAAGGTTAAGTATAAAGAGCCAACTGGGATCATTTCCGAAGAACCTACCATTTTTTGTTAGATTTTGCGACTACTTAGCTTACGCACCAGATACCAACGTGTATAAATGTACCATCTATCCGAGCGATAGGTGAGGAGACTGTACAAAATAATTTCGTCGAATTTTTAATATGCTGACATAAATCCACTTACAAGGAATTCGTGTAAAAGACCATCAAAATATGAGCTACCTCCTCACCCTTACATCTGCCCATCGCAAACTTGACCTAATACACTCCGAAACATTTAAAGAGCACTATAAAATTGCACTAATCATCAGCCCTTTATGGTCAAGTTCAAATACACAGTATCCGTTTCAATACCCCGGGCTAAAACGACGTCATTTATGCGTCTGTAAGCACGAAGACTATTATTCATTTACGTTTCTATCAATGAACAGGGGCAAGCAAAAAAGCTTGTGTTTGTTCACTGAGCGACTGGTATAAAGCACATCAACTGGACTTCTATTCAGCGCATGAATTCTTGATCACATGAGGATATAAATAGCTCAATGACAGTGAATCCGTTCGACAAGTGGTCTTTAAACCATTCACTTTAGTTCGGTATAACAAAATCGTCTTTAGGCAGTCGCAGTTAGCAACCATCAAAATATTTTACGTTACTTAAAACTGTCTACCCAGTATCCTTTCTATATGTGCTAATATGTTAACAGCATGGGTTTTCACTCATGAAAAACGTAAACCTACATAGTTTACGAACTGTACGAATCACTACGGCAGAATCATATAAAGCTTCTAACATTGAGAGGTAACTAATCAAACCCAAGGAAGAAGGGATCCCAGATTTCTCTAACTGACTTCGAAGTGAAAATACAGTACGAAGTACTTCTTTCAGTGTCTGATCTATCTTCACCATGAGTTCCTAATTTCCTAAAAGAATCAAGCTAAATTGGATAAAATGATAAGACAGTGACAGGACCGCCATATTAGCTCCAAACAGAACAGCAGTAAACGGGATTTCCGTTCCTAAAGTTCCTTTAACATGTTCGCGACGACGTCATTGGCAAGACGTCAATTAAGGTGACAAGACTGAACCTCCATCTCGTCACCATAAGAATTATTAATGATTTGCTAGAGAACCTATAAAATATATACTCCTTAACAACGGGCTCCAATTAAAATTTTTTTTTCAGACGCATGAAAAGTAGCATTTTTAGCCTCAATTAGACCCAAAATCTCTCTCCAATTGTAGACCCACAAACAAGGCTACACACACTAATTCTGAAGAACATAAAAGAATATTTAAATTCATCGCAGTTGTGGAAGAGGTGTATAGCCTTAAGTTCTCGGTGTAGTTGAATGGGGTCTCATCGGAAAAATAATGCGGGACTGGGTAATCTACAATTCTGAAGCTCTCAAATTGAATTGCTGGTTCCAATAGTAAACAGTTGCTTTAAACTCAGCAGTCAAACGTTTTAGAACATAAACTGACAATTAAGTATCTCTTTTATTACTAAGGATTCAACCTTTCTTACTTATCACGAAGCAATTCAAACTTAATCGTATTTGAGTGATCCACACATAATTTAACAAAATATGACAGCGATTTTTTATAAGTTACTTGTTGATAGAGATACAGGTATTATTTGATAAAGTCGAAACTGGTTTCCCTTATGAAAACCGAGTGGGAAACCCATTATAAAATCAGTCTGCAAGGGAAATTTGAAAGTTGCTACCATAGCACGTCACAAAGCACAAAGTTTTTAACATTCCACAAAAATTAGATCCACCAGGCCAACAGTTCGAAGAAGTTGCATTTTTGTCGCTGTAGTTATAAGTAATTTCAATTTATTTTCGCGCACTTCTAATGAAAAACGAAAAGTACGCTTTTTGAGGTCTTCAACATTGCCAATTAGCCAATCTCTTTCATCTCTAATCTGTAAAAATTAACTGTAGGTCTGCGTCATACTAAATACACAGAAACAAGAAAATGTGTAGTTTTGATCCAATTTTTGTACACCAACAACTTAGGTTTCTACGTCTAATTACCGATTTCAAAATTTTGACTAATTGGCATTCCTCAAACTAAAAGGTTCGAAAGTTGGTAACTACCGTGACTGATCGTAAAGAGTTCCAAAGTTTCAAGCAAAGGCCCTCCGTCAGAGAAAGAAACTTGTGCTAAAACAGGATTAGAAAGTAGACTAGGTTTTATACGAAAACAAATCATGCGACAAAAGTTAACCAATGAAATGTGAGAAACAAAGACAAATAAATCAACGACTAGGTAACGACAATGAAGTTATTTTCAGAACACGTTTATTTCTCTGACGAAGGGCCTTTGCTCGAAGCGTTGGAATTCTTTGAAATCAGTCATGGTAATCGATAACCTTCGAGCTTTCTACCTTATTTAACACTATCTACGCACTTTCCTATTCTAACCCAAGTTAAGCCTGAGTCGTATGGGAGAGAAACTTAAAAGCACAAATTGTTTTTCTTACCTTCTTTTGATGGTCTTCCACTTTTGCTCCTCTGCAAAACGACCTTCAATTGGAAAAACCCCCATATATTCCATAAAACAATAATAATAATAATAATAATAATAATAATAATAATAATAATGATGATGATGATAATAATAATAATAATAATAATAATAAAATAAAAAAGTAATAAACATATAAAAGAACATATATTCCATAGGAAAACAGGATATTCAAACGGTCCACTGGCGTATTTAGAGGGGGGAGCATGATGCCATGGCTCGCCCACACGTTTTGTGTAGCACAAGAAATGCATACACGTATTAATTCTTAGGAGGGATGTTCCCTCTAGAATTAGTCACAAAAATTAGCCCAGACCAAGCTAGGCCCATTTAACTAACTTTCCAACTCTTTGTAACCGGCTATTGGCCCATCCTGGTCCGGTGATATCCCTCCCTGAAGAAAATCCTGGCTACGACACTCATTACAGAGCAAAATACAGCGCAGAAATTGGTTTGAAATCGTCTGATGGTGAGGAAGGTGTCGAACATCATTGCACAAACGGGCAATTTCGCTGCTCATTACCTATCGAGAGCTGTTAAACCAAGGCACCGTGGATCTGGCAACCAAGGAAGTCCTACATAATCACATTTTGACTTCGTAATATTAGATACATCTTAACCTCGAAATTTAACTCGCTAAGATGTTAAGTAAACCCAACCAGGTAGTCAGAGGATACTCTTCTTCTGATTATTCTGCAAGATTTTTAGTCTCTATGGGTCTATTTTCTGGATTCTGATGATAATACGACTACATGTTTGGCTTGACTTTAGAAAAAATCATGCTACATTTTACGCAATTATCCATGTAATCTAACTTTGACAGTTCTTGGTGGAAACTTGGGAAACTGTCAATATTGCAAGCACACACACGCAATATTTAGCATCAACAGGGCATTGCTACCCCACAATGACTTACCTTATTTCGGCATTGTCATTTGTTTACAGGAATAGACTTGTGTATTGAGAACAAATGGTAATTCTTATTGACGAGATGTAATTGAAAGTTATACTTTAAAATATCATCGACAGCGAAGTTTTGAATGCGTCTCACATTACCCTGAGAAAGTAAATGGTTTGAACCTGGGAGAATCGTGACATGTTTGAGGAAGTTGATCGTCCAGGTTAGTGTAGTCTTGAGAAAGACTGTTGGTTGAAGTGACTGACGTTTCGACAGCCTTAGCGGCGGTCATCTTCAGAGTCAAAAGGAGAGCAAATGTCAGGTTCGCCTGTATTTGTATCTGGCGAACCTGACATTTACTCTCCTTTTGACTCTGAAGATGACCGCCGCTAAGGCTGTCGAAACATCAGCCACTTCAACCAACAGTCTTTCTCAAGACTACACTAACCTGGACGATCATTACCCTGAGACTCACGCATTTGAGACCTGAGACTCCAGAATTCGATAAATCAGCATCTTAGATACAAAATTTTTTTGTAACGTCAAGAAAACTTCATAGATTTTGTCAAGCCTAACATCAAGGAATAAGATTTAGCTTATTAGATTTAGGATGTTTTAGTCGTAATATATAAATAAGAGCCCAGCTCAAAATTCTCACAGAAAGAGACATTGATTAAAAATATATTTTACTGACGTTTCGTCGCTAGACGTGCGACATCTTCAGAGTAGAAATGAATACTGAGAGTTTGCATATTAAATTATATTTACATGGTATAGGATAACACAAAGCCAATGAGAAAAGAGGAAGGTGTGAGAACAGGGAATAGCGATGAGAAAAGAGGTATAAATCAAAACAAGACAAGGGGAACAGAGCGGATGGTTTCATTGAGTTCGGATTTAAATTTAGAAATGAGAAGGCTTTCCCTAATTAACAATTCCGAAGCGGTATTGCCATAGGACATAATGGAAAAGTCGTCAAAGGAAATGGGGTGGCAAGTTGTTCTGGTGTAAGCTTGGATGGCAGAAAGAGAAGAACATGTCAGTTTCTTTCCACTCAAAGGTGAAATCCCCAAGTGTTCAGAGATTCGCGTGTGTAAATGGCGGCAAGTTTGGCCAAAATACCGTGCTCCGCAGCACTGACACTTATATTTATAAACTACATGCGATCTCATTAACTTGGGGATGACGTCTTTGAATTGAAAAATATCTGACAGACGCCTGCCTGGCTTAAAGACAATGCGAAGGTTTTCCTGACATCGACCTGGCAGGCGTCTGTCAGATTTTTTTCAATTCAAAGACGTCATCCCCAAGTTAATGAGATCGCATGTAGTTTATAAATATAAGTGTCAGTGCTGCGGAGCACGGTATTTTGGCCAAACTTGCCGCCATTTACACACGCGAATCTCTGAACACTTGGGGATTTCACCTTTGAGTGGAAAGAAACTGACATGTTCTTCTCTTTCTGCCATCCAAGCTTACACCAGAACAACTTGCCACCCCATTTCCTTTGACGACTTTTCCATTATGTCCTATGGCAATACCGCTTCGGAATTGTTAATTAGGGAAAGCCTTCTCATTTCTAAATTTAAACCCGAACTCAATGAAACCATCCGCTCTGTTCCCCTTGTCTTGTTTTGATTTATACCTCTTTTCTCATCGCTATTCCCTGTTCTCACACCTTCCTCTTTTCTCATTGGCTTTGTGTTATCCTATACCATGTAAATATAATTTAATATGCAAACTCTCAGTATTCATTTCTACTCTGAAGATGTCGCACGTCTAGCGACGAAACGTCAGTAAAATATATTTTTAATCAATGTCTCTTTTGTGAGAATTTTGAGCTGGGCTCTTATTTTTATATTACGACTTCGCTTTCCACCCAGTAAAACGCTGGTAACTATTTTGTAGGATGTTTTAGAGTATAAGTTCAGTCCACCTGATCAAACGTACCGTTGTGACAGGCTAGTTGCAGTAGTGTAGAAGTGAAAGTCGCGGACGGGGGACTGAGCCACCGCCTCAAAGGGAGTGAGGATCCCTTATTTTTGAGAACAATTTCCTTATTATCGAGGGAAACTATTGACAAAGATGTGTACTTGAGTTTCTCCGTTTTAAAACCATTCTGTCACATGAATCGCTTTGAACATGAAATAAGCGTTGGTAAAGATTTACCTGATTCTTTAATTCGAGAAGATTTTCATCGAGTCTTTCTTTAGCACTGTCAAAATAAACACATTGAAACATAAGCTATTAAGATTATTTAATACTGTCTGGGAAGCGATAGTCGTAAAGTGTAATTTATGCGACGTTTGCCCAGTTTATATTATCAGACAAATAATTTATGAGACCCTGACTGGAATCAAAGTCGAATGTTTGTATGGAGATTGGGTAGGTCACGGTTTACTGTTGAACGGATAGCTCGCTACACAGTCAATTATATCTGGTCCAGCAAATAGTTTCGGTGCGCAAAGCCGCGACAGCACTTTCAGGTAGACAGTAATATTTATTCACTGGTCAAATTTACCTCCACGAGCATGAATTAACTTGAGAAATTTATGAACCTCAGTATTAAAATAAAGGAGACCAGGTCAAGTGCAGTGAATAAAACTAACTGGAAACGTCTCAGCGTTTTGGTTTTCCTTTTGCATTTTCGTTATACCGTTCGCTTAGACAAAAAGTTGCAGTGTAACCGAGCGTGACATGGATCTCAACTTAACCGTAATGAACATGCATTCTGCAGAGTCAATTCATATGAGAGCAAATTATGAGAGTTGATTACAGTCTCTCAGGCCCTGATGGGCCCGAGATGGACCGGTTATACGGTTATAATATAAGCACCTCGCTTGAAGTGATAATACAATTTTTAACCTCTTCGACATGACGGCTAGTCGACATATTCACGTTACGCAAAAGGAAATGAAATTAAAGGAAATACTGTTGTGAAATAGAAAAAGCAGTATGAAGTTGCTACCGTCCAATAAAACGTATTGAAGGTAATGTATACGAATTTTCCAAACTTACCAGTTAAATCGCGCATTTTTCCTTATGGTGTCGCCGTCGATACGACACGCCAAGTAATAACGGGGAACAATAAATGTTGGTCAACGAAAGGTTTATACATCAGTTCGATGGGTATTGGGTTCACTGGATCTAAAACTACACCTTTACTCTCATTCATCGACCTAACCGGAGGAATGGTACAAGCGTCTGGATCAGTGAAATTCGAACTTCAACCCCGATAATCGACATCATTCGCTATAACTGAAACCTCCATTGAACGCCAACGTGATTCATCAATTATACAGTCATACATCAGGATGAAATTGCTTGGGGAGTTAAAGAACAGCCATCTAAAACACTCGTCAACAATTGCAATGTCGATGTCATATTAGAAAAGTTTAAAGCGAGTGCTTTATCAAAAAAGAATGATCTCTCATTTTCTGGTGGGGCACTACTTTAATCTTTATCAACATAGATTCAGATCTACCTCAGCGGTTTTAGATTTTTGATATCAAGCAACCAGTTTTTATCCAGAAAATACTATTCATTAGATCGATTTTTCAACATTCGACAACCGGATCCAAATGACCAGAGGAACAGTCTAACCATTGTCGAAGGACTCAAACGGGAAGTATAGCGTAACTACTGTAAATCGGATGGAGGCCACTGAAAGAAAGGTACAACTACATGCACTCAAAAGGAAATTAAGGTGGCTCCCTGATCTGACATATATTCATTGCCCAAGCGGAAGCCACGATATGCCATTCATTTTAAATGATCATAAAGTTTGGTAGGTTCTGACATGTGACAATTAAGAGTTTGATTCCAGTGGCAACATTTTCCTGAAGGTTAACCAGCGTTTAGCAGTACACGCTGAGTCCGTACACTTAAAGTTATGAATCAGCAAACATAAAGTCAACAATAGATTATAAAAGAGCAGCAAAAGCATATGCAAGCTCTAAAGGGGTGACTTTTTGTTAAGGTAGGCTCAGGATCGCGCTTCGCGACAAATTTTCGAACTTTAAATCATATATTGTTTTCAAAGACATTCATGAAAATTCTCTACTTTGTGATGTTACTGAGAGATCATTTGTGAAACTGTTGAAAAATTAAATTATATGACGAAGGTTCAAATATATATTAAAACACAAGTGACGCTGTGGAAGGCGCACAGACTTTGTGGTCTACAATCAATTAAGATGGGTTCCGACTTATGAAAACCTCACGTCGGACGTTATCTTACTTCTGATTTTAATATATAGTATTCATCCGAAGAAACAAAATTTTTTGATAGCTAAAGATGAACTGCGATCAATTCTGATGAATTAAGATGGAATATGATTCACGATTTTCATGTATTGCGGCGGTTTTCATGTCGGAGTCGATTCTAATTGATCGCAAAACATGAATTTCGACGAGTTCTGATAAATTGCGATATACATAAACCAGCCTTAAACATATTCAACGCTAAATCAGATGAGACTGAGCTAACAATTTACATAACAGCTACAACAGGCTCACTGACAAACTTGGACATGCCAAAATTCGTGGAACAATATTCGCAGCAGTTTCTTGCCCAAGTTTACAACGAACAAGCTAGCATAATCATCTTTAAACATCTCACCATTAAGACCCTCTGCAGATATGGTCTAACGTGTTTTACGATTTGTGCATAAAACAACGTAGGCTGATCGGTTACCTCGCGGGTCTGCATTTGTACTGACGACTGCGCTATGGCAGCCCTGTTACGGCGGAACTTAACGTAGGTTTTACATGCATTCTAAAATGTCTCAATTGCATCGCAATCTACCAATAACATGTCGGTAAGCATCACTCAGTCTATCTGTAACAAACTAAAGGTGGCCTAATATCAAAGGGAAAGAACAAAAGGAGAAAGCTGAATAAAACTAGGATTATCCGCATCATTGATTTAAAATGTTTTTCCCATCAGAAACAATTCGAGCGGCTTTGTGAAGTGTCTTTTTCTACGTAAGTACTTACAAGAAGAGATAATCACCTAAGTGACCACATTAGGAACCATATGCTTGAACACCTGGTTCCCCTCATCACGTCAGCATTTCAATTTTTATGCAAACGTTTGACTTCCCAAATGAACAGAAAAAGAATTGCTCAGATTTGCATAACAACCAACGTTTCAATAAGCATTCTGGTAGTTTTATTCATGAGACAAGAAACGGGAACCAAGCTGTCAGTTCCAGTAGGTTTTGCAAAAATGCAGCTAACTTCACCAGGATTTCAATGCACCAATTCTGATTTACTAGTGCAATGCTTTACTAGGTGACTTACTGTACGTCAGATATATTTTTCAATACGGTCAGCCGGTTCGCTGGTATGGCTGTTGGTAAATTTCCTCTTCACGTGCAATACCTCTTTATATGTTAAGTAAATACTAAAATGTAGTTTCTATGGCAATGCACTCGTACATTTAAAAACTCCTTCAAACAAGGATAGAAGGTTAAGAGCAACCCTAACACAAAATGACTTTACTTTTTGAAATAAAAATAAGTGCCCAGCACAAAACGCGAAACAAAGCATAATAAAAGTGGTCTGGATAATTTATTAAACGAAAGACTAACATTTCGTTGCAACCAGCAACATCATCAGAGTGACGAAAATATTTTTAAATTACAATACAGTTCAACCCCTCTTAAGCGGTCATCTATTAAGCGACCACCCCTTTTTAAACGGCCATGCAGTTATCATAGTCCCGAATATATTGTCAGTATAAGTATTGCATATAAAAACTCCTATTACGCGGCCGCGGACACCTCTTGGCGTCCCGATAACGGTTCTCCTATTGTTTTTGCCAGTATTAAGCGGTCAACGCGAATTTAACACTCACAGTTTCGCTCGATCTTAAGAGAGCTGATGACAGACGAGAATCTCAAATAGAAAGTGACGAATGACAAAAACATTCAGAAAAACGTTTATAGTTATATCTTGTCTACAAATGACAATATTTTGATTATCTGGCAATACATTGTAAACCATTAATTATAAACCATAACGTAAATACAGTATAGAGTGCCTTAAATTAGGAATCCCAGGATAATAAGCAATGCACAAATGTAAATGGTACTTTATCTCACTTCTTACCCCTTGTAAAAGGGGTTCCTCAGGGTTCAGTTTTGGGACCCTAATTATTCTTAGTTTACATAAATGATCTTCAAACATGTGGGTGTGCATCATCTATGATGATGTATGCAGATGACACGTGTTTGACGGCAACTGCTAACAACCCTGAGGAGCTTGAAGTAATTTTAAATGATGACTTGAAGAAAGTACAAAGTTGGCTAAGAGCTAATAAGCTAACTCTAAATGTTAAAAAAGCTAAATATTTAATTATAGCTAGCCAAAAAAGACATGGAAGTCTTAATTATAATTTTAACATTAAAATCGATGATAAAACCATAGAAAGGAAATACTCATATAAGTATCTGGGAGTAGAAATAGATGAAAACTTAAATTGGCATCCACATATAGATGAAATAAGCAAAAAGGTGTCGGCAGGTCTTGAAGGTCTTGAACGAGATAGAAATTTTGCTCCCCATTATACACTTATATTGATGTATAATGCACTAGTATTACCCTATCTAGACTATTGTAGTGAAGTTTGGGGTTGTTTGGGCAAAATCCAGTCTGATAGACTCCAAAAGCTACAAAATGGAGCTGGAAGGATAATTACATCTTCTGATTATGATGTTAGATCAGCTGACATTCTGCAAACTCTTGGTTGGGATACCCTTGAACAGAGGCGTGCCAATCAATTGGCAGTAAGTGTATATAAAGCAATGAATAATATTTTTCCTGAAGAGCTCAATTCAATCTTCAAAGCTACCTCTCAAATACATTCATATAATCTGAGGGGTAGCACCAGCAATATTTATATACCGAGGCCTAAAATGAAAGCTGGCAAGCGGTCTTTCGGCTACCGAGGAGCTATTTTGTGGAATGGGCTTCTGGAAATGGTGAGAAATAAGCCGACCGTTCGGACATTTAGAAACTCTTTATAGTAACCAGTAGGGCTGTTTTGGCGGTAGGATTGTCTTGTTGGTGGGGAATTTATAATATATCTTAATAATATGAATGATTTGTTTAGTGATTATGATAAGTATGTTAGTGTTAATGGAAGAATGTATGTGTATATATGTATGAAGTATTTGTTATTAGGCTTGTTTGTTTTTCTTTCAAATTGTATTATAGTACACGGCTCATTGGAAGAGCATTTTTAATGAAATGATACCGTGTAAGTTTTTCTTAATTTTCTTAATAAAGCATTTTTGATTGATTGATTGATTTCTGAGGTCCGTTAGAGCAGTTTGACCTTAAATCATTCATTTTCAAGCTTTGAGTTTAACCATAGTATCGAAAAATTTGCCTCTGGTAAAGTGGTATTCACATGGAACTTCTATAAGTCATAGCCACCTCCTCTGTAAATTACTTTGCCTTCAGCAACTGCTTTGGCATTACTAGTAGTTCCTCCCTATCAGGGGAAACAGTTGTCAAAACTCCAACGCGTGTTTGTTTCCAGATAAAGTGACTTAGTACCACGCGACCAACCGCTATTAAACGGCCACTTCCCATCTCCCCGAGGGTGGACGCTTAAAAGGGGCTCAGCTAAGATGGATTATATTACGTGACACATACTAGACAATTAAACGATGGAATAAAAAGTGAGAGCGCAGGTTAAATTGTGCGAGAGGGTAAGAATAAAGAAAGAGGAATAAAACCAATATTAGTGTTGAAAGGGGTTTAGTTTGCGGATAACGCTTTCTCGAATTAATAGTTCGGAAAGTGGTCCAGCAGATGATGCAAAAGCTGAGCGAAGATGTTGGAAGGAAAACGATTAGCACGCTTTTTCCTGTCAAAGGAGAGACTTCTAAGTGGTCCGAAGCTCGCGTGTGTAAATGACTGGCTGTTTACACTACGTACAATGCGTTCTAGCATTGACACGTAAATGAATAAACCACGTAAGATCGCAAACCCTTTGGAAGTCTGATTTATTCATTTACGTGTCAATGCTGTAATACACTGTATGTTGGGCAAACAGCTCGTCATTTAGACACTCCAGCCTCAGCTTCAATAAACGACTTCCGCATCCGACTTGCTTGCACCTCGCCTTCCGAACTATTAATTAGAGAAAGCCTTCTAATTCACAAACTAAATTCTTCTCTCAACGCTAATATCCGGTATGTTCCTCCTTCTTTATTGTAACCCTCTCCCACAGTTTAACTCTCGCTCTCACTTTTCATTCTGTCATTAAAACGTCTATTATATGTCATGCAATATAATCCGTCTAAGCTATCTATATATTGCAATGTAAGAATGTTTACGTCACTCTGATGATGTTGCTGGTTGCAGCAAAACGTTAGTTTTTAGTTTAAAAAATTATTCCACAAATTCTATCATGGCTTTGTTTCGCGTTGTCTACTCGGTACTTATTTTTATTTTATGTTTTATAGATTCCCACTTGATTGTTCAATTGCAACAATTTTACAGACTAGTGTTTATTTTACACTTACTGAGCCAGATACTCGTCGCAGAGGTCATTTGGAGGTTCTTTAAGTTGCAGTAGTAGATCAACGCACTCCGTCAATTGTTTTGGAGAAGACTAAAATGTATGAATATGAACTGTCATTGCTCTAAAAATGAACATTTCTTCATGAGACAGGCAGTATAGACGTTAACAACTTCGTACCCGACCATTTTCCTCCACTCCCCACCAGCCTACTGACTATAGATCCTGGCTGCGGCTCAATGAAATAGGGAACTTGGGTAAACGCAAAGGGAACGTATAGGGCGAAGTCTTCTCACAACAGGATTTTTCCACCGAAAAAAAGACAATCACTGTTGTTTAGTTCCAAGAGAAATCCTATCGCCATCCTTATTCTGCATACAACGTCGGTGGGAGCATTTTCGCGAGTTTAGCATCGCTTTGAAAACTTTTAAGCTTCTGGACATCGACAAAACAAACGTCATGTACCTAACACGATGTCATGATCGGATACTAAGTGTTAAAGGTTTAGTCAAATGATCGTAATCATGAACAATCAACTTGTATATTTGTTAGATGCTTATAAGTTATTTATCCTTTTTATCCCCATTAAAGCTAAACACTCTGTCATTCTATTCCAAAATATAGTTTAATCCTCCAGTTAACTTTTTTGGTTACCTTGGAATCTCTAAAGTGATTTTTTAAGCATTCTCTCAGTTCCTTTACAATTACTTCACAGTCTTGTTGGATATCGCGAAAAGAAGACATGTGTTGATATTGATGGAGAACGTCGCGGGCTTTGGTGTAATATCTAAGAAAATAAAAGAAGAAAAGACATATTTTTCTCACCTAGTTTTTTTTTTAAACATGGTCCGCATGAAATACAGAACAAGTAAATGAGGAGCCACGACAGCTTAAAAAGGTGCAAGCATGCAATTAGTAATTGGTGAAAGGAAATAGTATGCGAGGAAAGATGGCAAGGAAATGGAGAGAGGAAGGAAATGGAGAGAGGAACTAAAGGAGTGAGGGAAGGAAGGAAGGAAGGAACATCTGGCCTTCTCCCTTCTATCAAGTGGTCACATTGGGTATTAAATTCCCCAGAATCTTGTTGCTCTCCTTCTCCAACACTCCTGGTGGTTTGTGCTCGTACCACTTGCGTGATCTATCCAGATCGAGTTTTCCGCATAACTCCCAATGCAGGTAACTGGCCACATTGTCATGCCTTCTCTTATATTCTTTCTGTGTAAGCTTACTACATTCACTGATCAGATGTCCTACACTTTCTCCTTTCTCTACACACATTCTGCATAACGGCGAATCTGCGGTCTTGTCAATGTGGTATTTCGTGTAACTTGTTCTCAAAGCTTGTTCCTGTGCACTGCATATCAAGGCTTCAGTACACCCTTTCAAGTCACTTTTGTTAAGGTATCTCCAGGTCATCTTCATGTCAAGTCCGTTTCCCATTTCTCTGGCATACTGTCCATACATTTTCTTCTCCACCCAATTCCTCTCCCTGTCTTGAATTTGTTTTTTCTTGTATTCCTCGGGTAGACAAGAAAAAAAATAGCAAATTGAAGACAGGGAAAGGAACTGGGTGGAGAAGAAAATGTATTGATTATTATCATTATAATGTTCTCCATGCAGGCAACTAATTTGCCGATGTAATTTTCTAAGGACCGGGTCATGACTTATGACCAAATGTCCCCAGATTAATATCCTCTCATCCAGTTTCAAGCATCAAGCACTTTTCTTAGCATTCTAGTTGTCCCTAGTAATGCGATTTTCGGCATAATTTCCACTCACTTCAACTCCTATTCTCTTCAGCCACGATTGTGTTCTGTTTCTAATTGTTCCCAATGTTCCCACCACTACCGGAATCACTTCAACTTTCTTCATTTTCCACAACCTTGCAACCTCCCATCGTAAATCTCGATATGTTTCTATTTTTTTTTAGTTACTTTGCATTCACCCTGCCGTCGTTCGGCACTGCTACATCTATTATCTTACAGATTCTTTCTCAATTTTCTGCTATCACTATGTCCAGCCTTCGTCCCTCTACAACCTTGTCACACCGTATGTTAAAATTCCATAATAGCTTGACCTCCTCCGACTAGATCACTCCTTGAGGTTGGTGTTCATACTATTTTTCTGCCCTCATAAGTTTGTATTTTCCACAAGTATTCCAATATATTATTCTTGCTAAGTTATCATGTCTCCTTTTGTATTCTTTCTGTGCCAACATGCTGCATTCACTTGTGATATGACTCACACTCTTTTTCCGCACATCCTACATAATTGAGATTCACTACTATTATCAAAGTTAAATTTGATGTAATTTGTACGTAATACCAGTTCCTATGCCGTATATATCAGCGCCTCTATTTGCACTTTTATACCAGCCTTCCTCAACTACCTCCACGTTTCCCGTTTATCAACTCTTTCCCTCATCAACACAATAATCAACATCAATCACTCCAATTAATTCAACCGCTTCCAATTGTTTTTCCGCATTATTTTTCACATATCAGCCCCATATTATCCTCCTCACTCCTAATACAATTATCGCAGCTGATTATTATATTATTATTATTAATATTATCCAATATCGCAGCACACTTCCTAAGGAAGTGGCGAGGCATCCAAAGGCAGCCCGTTATTATTATTATTATTATTATTTCTATTTCTTCTCACAGTGCACAAAAATGTCCACTGGTAAATGATCTTAACATAAGTTAGATATCAAGACAAGTCTCTTGCCCTTAGGTATGTAAAACTTTTCGGATTATTCTTGTCGTTCCTAACAAAGTTACTTCTTGTAAGAGGTGTGTACTGCAATTAATTTCAATCTGATCAAGCCATTTTCTATGATTCATTCCAATCGTTCCCAGGGCTCCATTTATCACCGGTATAATCTTTACTTCTCCCATAAAGATTGGAGTGCTTTCTCATGCCACTGTCGTTGGTGGTTTTCTTTATTCTCTTTCCTTAAACTGCTCCCGTCTTTGACTCCTTCGATGTTAACCACTCCTTCCCTTACGATCTGCCTCGCCATTTCACCTTGCCGTCCACTCACGTACAGTGCTAAATTATTTCTTTCTGCCTTAACACACTCTTCAACTGCAATAAGTCCTCTCCCTCCGCTTTTTCTAGTCAAGTACAATCTATGTACGTCACTCCTTGGGTGTAATGCACCATACATGGTCAATTTCTTACGGGTTTTCCTGTCTAATGCCATCAGCTCCTCATCGGTCCAGTCCATTATCCCAGCTCCGTACCGCATCAAAGACACCGCCCAGGAATTAATTGCTAGCACAATATTCTCCCCATTCAACTTTGACTTAAGGATCTTCTTTGTCCTTCGCAAATATTCTTTCTGAATTAATACCTTCATCTGTTGTTGCATTATCTGGTCAATTTCTAGCATACCCAGATATCTGTATCCTTCATCATCGACAGTTTTTATGCTTTCCCCATTTGGCAGCTGTATACCGTCAGATGTTACCACTTTCCCTCTTTTTATTATCACCACACCACATTTCTTTACTCCAAACTCCATTTGTATATCTTGGCTAAATACAAATACCGTCCTAATCAGAGAGTCAATATCCTTACTAGACTTTCCAAAGAGTTTGAGGTCATCCATGAAAAGTAGATGATTCACCTTTGGGCTTTCTTTACCAAGATGATATCCAGCTTTACAGCTTCTTAACAACAAGGTCATAGGTATCATGCAAATAACAAACAATAATGGTGACAGACTGTCACCCTGGAATAAACCCCTCTCGATTTTTACCTCCCCTAACTCATGATTTCCAGCTATTAACTTAGTTCTCCAAAGGGGCATGGTTTTTTGGACAAACGACCGAATATTACTGGCAACTCCAATCATTTCCAGACATTCAGTAATCCACGAATGTGGAATCATATCGTAAGTCTTGCGGTAGTCAATCCATGCCACCGCAAGGTTAGTATGTCTTCTTCTTCTTCTTCTTCTTCTTCTTCTTCTTCTTTTTCTTCTTCTTCTTCTTCTTCTTCTTCTTCTTATTATTATTATTATAACTCGTATACCACCCAAATAATGACAGTGGAAAGGGTCTCAGCCTGCTACGGGCTCGCAGCATCCCGCCAGGTAAGGCCGCAACAGACATTACACATTTCAGGGAACTTGTGGGGAAAGGAAATTTTACCATTAATATGGATTTTAAAAAACACCCACAGGGCCAGCTCTTACTCGTCCAACTTATCCCGTGAGGAAGGATTAAGGGGTGTACAGCCTTCTGGAGTGCCTGAAAGTACTCCCCGATGCGTAAAGCCTGTACATCCCTTACTCAGGAAGGAGTAAGGGATGTACAGCCTTTAAAGTCCCTGAAAGTACTCCCCGATACGTATATCCAGTTTGACCTTAACAGTACTCCGTTGCACTTCCAACCAGTTAAGGTCAGTTTAGGCGTGCCACTGCAAGGGTTAAGTCTGAATATTGTTTTATTCTTAGATTAGTGCAGATCTGTTTCATCATTTAAGGCTGGTTTATCCTCAACAAACTAAGGTCAGGGGCATCGGCCTGCAGTACAGATTTTCTCCTAGTCCTTGGGCTAACAGGGCGGGTTTTCCAACACGCGGAGGTAGTGCACGTGCAGCTGCCAGCCAATTAAGGCAAGCTGAGACTTTCGGCTACCGGCCTATCCAGCTGGCAAGGCAGGGGCGCCGCTCCCTATGTCATCTCATCAAAGCCTACTCGTTTTATAGAGGTCACTGGCTCCGAATCAAGGTCCTGCTTACCTAATTCCGGTTTTATCTCAAAGTTTCCTTTACTTAGATAAGTTGCCAACCAAGGCTAAAGAGTCTTATCTTCCCTTGGCTAAGGGGTTGCTGGCACTTGCCAAAAGTGCCACCCCGGACTCTGGTGGGCGGGAGCGTCCACATTCCTATAAGTAGGCTGAAGCTGTGCTTGTCCTATTCCAGTGGCCATATTTTATTATTATTATTTTAATTATAATTATAATTAAAATTATTATTATTATTATTATTACTATCATTATTATTATTTTCTTCTCCGCATGGTTTGCTGTGGATCCGGTAGTCATATGTGCCAGCTGTCTACAACCAGTAGACTAAGGTGGCACTGTTACAACTAGTTTTCTAGCTCTCTTAAAATTCTTGCTGTTCCAAGAAGTGTCGTTTTCTGGATATCCTCAACGTTCACTGTTATTCCGATACTCTCAATCCATTGTTCAAACTTTATGCTTACACAGCCCAAGGCTTCAACGACAATTGGAATTACTTCTACCTTTCTCATTGACCCCAGGTTCTTAATCTCTCGTTTCAATGATTGGTACTTTTCTATCTTTTCTGTTTCTTTCTCACCAATTCTGTTGTCTCCTGGTATGGCTACATCAATTGCACATTTCTTTTCTGCTTTGTCTACTACTACTATATCTGGCTTTCGGTATTCTATCTGATGGTCACACTGGATCACAAAATCCCAAAGAACTTTTACTTTATCCGACTCTGCTACTCCCTGGGGGTCATGTTCGTACCACTTGCTCGCTCTTTCTAGATCGTGTTTTCCACATATTTTCCAATGTATAATTCTTGCTACATTATCATGTCGACTTTTGTACTCTCGTTGTGCAAGTTTTGTGCATTCGCTTACCAGATGTCCCACACGTTCTCCTTTTTCCCCGCAAAGTCTGCATAGTGGTGAGTCTACAAATTTATCAGTTTTGAACTTGGTATAGTTAGTTCTTATCGCCTGTTCTTGAGCTGCACATATTAGGGCTTCCGTTTCCTGTTTCAAATCACTCTTTTGTAGCCACCTCCACATCTTTTCCTTGTCTATGTCTTCACTTTTCTCCCTGTTGAACTGTCCATACATTCTCTTACCTGTCCATCTTTATTCTCTTTCTTCGACTTCTCTCCTCTTATACTATTGCTTTGGCATACTATCTTCAGTCGTGATAACTTCTCTTTCTCTTACTTCGACCAATAAAGGTTCTATTGCATTTTTGATGTACCATCCGACACAATTCTCCTCTGATCTAATACCTGACTCACAGCTTATCAATCCTCTACCACCTTTTTTTCTCGGCAAAAATAACCTGTTTACATCACTCTTAGGGTGAAAAGCTCCGTACATGGTCGATATTTTTCTCGTTTTTTTATCCAAGCTCTTTATTTCTTGATCGTTCCAGGTAACGATTCCTGCACCATACCTAAGCAATACGACTGCCCACGTGTTCGCCGCTCGCATTTTGTTTCTGCCGTTTAATTTCGATTTCATGACCAACTTCAACCTCCGCACATACTCCTTTTTGAACTTTGATCTCATTTCTTCTTCCATTTATCTATCTATCTTCAAGATGCCCAGGTATTTATATCCTTCTTGTTCAATCACTTTCATTACTTCTCCGTTCGGCAATACCACTCCGTCATTCTCGGCAATCTTTCCCGTCTTTGGAATTAATACCCCGCACTTCTTAATTCCAAATTCAATGCCGATATCCTTACTCAATAGATGGACCGTCTTCACAAGAGAGTCGATCTGTGCCTCGCTCTTACCATATAACTTGAGGTCATCCATATACAACAAGTGATTGATCTCTTGCTTTCGGCCCTGGAATTCATATCCTGCTTTCACTTTCCTTAAAATAAGGTTAGGGGGTGCCACACAAAGCACTCTCTGAAATATACCTCTTCTGATATTTACTTCTCCTAAACTCTCTCCACAAGCAGACAATTCAGTTTTCCATTTCATCATGCTATTACATACAAACTGTTCTACGTTTTTGGCAAATACAAACATTTTCAAACATTCCTCAATCCATGAATGTGGTACCATGTCGTACGCTTTTTGATAATTTACCCATGCCATTGCTAGGTTAGTGAGTCTTTTTATGCATTCCTTAAGCACCAACTTATCAATGAGCAACAGGTCTTTGGTAGGATTTTGTTGGAATATAGAAAATCGTACATACTTTCTGCAATAATACAAGTCACAAGTTTCCACATCACTGGAAGACACGATATAGGTCTAAAATTGTCAACAGCGTTGCCTTTTGCGGGGTCTTTTACACAAAGCACTGTTCTGCCACATGTCATCTATTCCGGACGTTCTCCACCTTCATTTAATATCCCCTCCAATTGCTCTGCTATTCTCTGATGGCAAGCTGTTAATTTCTTAAACCAAAACCCCTGCACCGCATCTGGCCCGAAGGCTTTCCAATAAGGCATCTTTCTGCACTGAATCTCAACCTTAGTTTGGTTAATATGTAGGTCTTCTTGTCTAGGATGGTCTATATGTTCTTTTAATTCTTGTAACCATACTGCCCTGTCATTATGTTTCTTTTTGTTGTCCCACATACTTCTCCAAAATTTCCTGCTTTCTTCAATGTCAGGTACAATCGTCTCCTGTCTGCTAGCTCCGCTCAATTCTTGATAAACCATCTCCTGATCCACACTGAACATTCTATTCCGCCAGTATTGCTTTATTCTTTGTTCGTATCTATTTACCGTTGCTTTCTTTGCAATGACCCTTTGCTTTAGCTCTTCCAGCACAATAGTCGCACTTTTACTTTTGATCTTATATCTTCTCTCCACCATTTGATACTTCTCTTCTCTTCTTAGTTCTCCCCTTTTTTTTCGTTCTAATACTCCAATGTCTTTTCTTAATCTTTTGATGACTCTTTCGATCCTACTCTTCCACCATGGTTCTCCATTCCTCTTTCCTCTTTTTTCATTCCCAATCCCTAATCTTTCTGTCGCATATAACCCGACAACTTTTAGCAATCTGTTTGTTTTTGTGATATTGCTTGTTTTGATGTACTTCATTACCTTATTTGCCCTTTTTGTTTCTTTTAAAACTTTCACCCTATCTACTTTCTTTAAATTGCAACTTCTATCATCTTGCTCGTTCATCAGTTCCATAATCCTGTTAACTATGTTTTTCTCCTCTTCTGTAGCTTGTTCAGTCTCATCTGTTACAAGACTCTCTGCTCCGACGTTCTGCTCTTCCTTTGTACCATCTCTATCTATTCTTATATGCTCTTCTTCAATGTCTGGCTCCCCACTCAATTCTTGTTCTGGATTTTGTATCTCTCCATCCGTCTCTTCCTGTTGTACACGCCTCTTTATTTCTTCCAGCTCGGCTGTTGTTAACCACTCATTTTTTCTAATTGCTCTCGCCTGGTCAGCTAGTTGCTGTTCCGTTATAGAGAACAATCCTCTTTCTTGCCACATCCTGTACATCCTTTGGCGATACCCTCGAATTGGTATTCCATCATCTGTAAAAGGTCTGCTTAGGAAGAAACATTCCATAACTATAACATTGACATCCTTAGACCATTTCAATCTAGTATTTGCCCCAGTAGCATGATGACGACCGGACCAGCGCTGCTGCACCATTTGGCACCTGCCGGGCGAGACACTTTGACATGAAGTTCCGGTTTTATCTACGCCGTTATTCGGTACATTACTTTCTATCATTTTTCACTCATTAGAGGTTAGTAAGTTTTAGGTTACACCACCACCGGACTACATTTTGTCTGACCTCTCTCCTTTGACCTGACTGGCAAGGGCGTCCCTACCAGGAGCCTAAGCTCCCGCCAGTATAGCTCTCAGGATCATTAAGGTACGCAAGCCTCCCCACCACACCAAGGTAGTAGTCCAGGGGAAGATTATTATTATTATTATTATTATTATTATTATTATTATTATTATTATTATTATCCAATATCTCAGCACACTTTCCAAAGGATTAAGTGGCGAGAGTTCTTGGCCTCCAAAGGCAGTCCGTCAACAAGACTAGCCAACAGAGGAGACAACGTGCCTTCTAGGATACTCATGGGGATATTTCAAATTTTACCACTAAGGATTTTAACACCCATGCGCTCACTGCACGGACTGCCTGCCAACCAGGCTCGACAGAACACGGACATACTGACGACTAGTTCCTAAAAGTACTCCCCGATAGCGAATACCCATCTTGGCCTTCAAACAACATTTACGAGAAGCACTCCCACCCAATTAAGAGCAGTTTCACTGCGCAGCTACGAGAGCTGAGGACTGAATATTGTTTTATTTTTAGACTAACATTTAATCCTTAGCAACATTGTAGGAGGCTGGAACACACCAACCAATTAAGGTCAGCCGCACCTGGGCCAGTTGTAAGGAATAATGGTTGTAGTCCTTAGGCTAACAGAGCAGGTTTGCAAACACCTGTCCAATCACATTTTTGGCATGTTCTTGGGTCTACCCAGCATCGGCAGGGCAGGTTCGCCGCACCCTGAGGACACTTACAGTACTGGCCAAAAGTTTAGAAAATTTCTTTTCATGAGTGGTACGGAGTTTGTTAATATTCTGAGACAACGTTTGTGAGACAAAAATAGAAAATAAGTAACTTTATTTCATACAAAATTTGTCCCACAAGCCATTGGCTTAAAATCTGGTTCCTTAACTGCACTTCAGCTTCAGTAAGTTAATTGGTAGAAGTAGCTGAAGATCATCATGGGGAAGGTAGTTGAAATCAGCAAAACTGTGAAAAGTAACGTTATACTTTTGATGGAAGAAGGTTACAAGAATTGCGACATATCAAAGAGATTGAAACTATCTGCAGCTTCTGTCAGCAGAATCATCTGCACCTCCAAAAAAGAGAAGTGGAAGACAGCGGAAGACCTCGGAAGACTACAGGAAGAATGGACCGGGAAATGAGAAGACTTTGTGTGAGAAAACCCTCAATTACATCGTCAGAAATAAAAAATTCATTGCCATTACTTGCTAATGTATCCACGAGAACAATACGGCGCCGCCTTAACACTGAAATGAATTTACCCGTCCGAAAAGCGTTAAAGAAGCCATTACTAACACAAGGATGGCAAAGCAGAGACTGGAATTTTGTTGCAGATACAGGCACTGGACATCAGATGATTGGGGGAAAGTTATGTTTTCAGATGAGTCCAAATTCTTACAATTTTCGTCGTACACAGCATTTGTGCGCAGACCACTTGGATCCTCACCAACTGACCCACGGTACATTCAAGCAACGGTAAAATATCCACCATCCGTTATGGTATGGGGTTGCTTTTCCAGTAAAGGGTGTGGTGGCCTGTACTTCCTGCCAAAAGGTGTCACGATGAATGGTGAGCGGTACTTTGGTGTTCTAGATGATCATCTATGAAATTTTATGGGACTTCACTGGTGTGAGACATTTCAGCAGGATTCAGCGCCATGCCACAAAGCAAAGGTTGTTATGAGGTGGTTGAAAGAAAAAGGGGTTGAAGTACTGAAATGGCCAGGAAACCCCCAGACTTGAACCCAATTGAAAATCTATCGACTATCATCAAGAAAAAGGTTTCTCAAACAAACCCGACCAGTTTAGAAGAGCTTAAAACTATCATCAAATCCGTTTGGCGTTCAGATATTGACAGAAACCTGTGTAAAAACCTGTCAGATTCTATGCGTAATCGCATTGAAAACATTATCAAAAGTAAAGGTTACCACAGCAAATATTAACTTCTTGATGACTTTATTGATTGTACAATAATACAATTGTAAGCTGAATAATAAACTACGTTTTCAGAATAAATGTTCTCTTGAAAAAAGGAATTCTCTCTATTTTTTAGTGTAATTGGAAAAATTTCTAAACTTTTGGCCAGTACTGTATTATCCACCTACTCCTACTAGACACACGTGCATGAGCCCTGGTCGTTCGGGATCATTAGTTTCAGATGAACATCCCGCCTACCCTAATTATTGTTATTTTCACTAGCCAAGTCATATTCTAGCCATTATTCCCTCCCACCAAATATAGCTGGGAGGTAACCGAGGTGCAGGTGTTCCCATAGGTTCATACAAAGGCTGATGCGCTTCGGCTATACGTTCACTACTCTGGCTGTACCACTCCGCCAGGCACTTTCCTAATTATTGTTTCCCCTTCAGAAAGTACCGTCCTCTGCATTGTAGTGATTATCCTAATCACACGGTCCTCATCCTAATAATCTTTCTCACAGCTCTGGTTGCATCTTCGACACCACCTCCCAGGCATCCAATTATTACCAGCACTACTTCCACTCTGTACCTTCTTCTCTTTTCTCTGGTTTCGAATGCCAGCTGCTGATACTTCTGTAACTTCGTTCTCGTCGCTTCCTTGATGTTCTGCTCTTGAGGGCATGACATGTCCACTAACCAGATGTTCCTTGCTTTCTCATCCTCTAATGTCAAGCCTGGTCTGCGTGCAGAGCTGGTCTTTCTCATCCTATGCTCGAAGTCTCAACTCAACTTGAACCCGTTACCCTTTAGGACGCGGCCTTTCTCCCATCTAACAGTGTACCATGCCGTATTGGCAGGGAGAAGTTCTCTCTCAACGGCCCAGCTAACAGCCAGTACCATCAAGGCATTGTTGTGCCTACCGAGATACTCGGTTCCAGTAGGATCTCACACCCTGCAAGCAGGTGTTGAACGGTTTCATCAAACTTCTTGCACAATCTACATTTACCGTCCCCGCCTCCTATCCCACACAACACTTTCCACTTCCGAGTCTCCACCATCTGTTCCAGCAAATCCATGATCCCAGCCATCTTCTGCGGTGTGATATTTGTGTTCGACCACACAAGACTCTCGTTCGCCTGCTCTGTAAACACTTGACTCTGCATACCCTTTGCCTTATAATCATTCTTCAACTTCTCTGTATACCCGTCCTGCATTCCTTTCTTCAGCTCCGCCCAGCATCCTGCCCATTACTTTCTCCATCTTCTCACTATCTTTCCAGATTTTTTCCTCCCTAAATTGAACCTCTACCCCAAATTCACACAGCGCTTGTTCTGCTTCCCTTTTTAAGCTCTTGTCTTCGCTGTTATACTCTCTCTTCCAAGCAATCCTTATCCAGCGGCTGGTGCTACAAACCATGTACGTTGCCACCCGCACCTTTGTTTCCTTATAAACCTGCCGCAGGCTCTTCAAGCCGCGCCCTCCATCCTGTCTCTTCAGGTAGAGCCTCTCATCACTTGCCTGTCGACCCAGCATACCTCTCTTGCGTAGAATATCCTTCAACAACATATCAAGGTCATATAACTCCTTTTGGGTGAACTGGCATACATTCATAGCGTATGCCGCAACCGGGATGACTCTGCAATTGATCGCTCTTATGAGATTCTTATCATACAGCTCAAGCTCTACGAGGCAACCTCTTTCGCATTTCTTCCTTGATTCTCTGCAATACCTTGTCTTTGTTTATCTGCTTCCCTGTTCTATTCCAAGGAATTTGTAGAAGTCATCCTTCTCTGGGTCCAGCGCCTCTGCCCTTTCTTCCAATATAGTCAAGCCCTCGCTTTTAGTCATCTTACCACTTCTAAATACTATCTCCGCACATTTCTTCACCCCGTACACTGCCCCTGTATCGTCGCTAGCTTTTACGATTATCTCGTTAGTAGCTTCTATCTGTTTATTGATTTCCTGGTAGGTCTTCGGGTCATCAATAAATAAGCTGTGCGTCCTCTTCGTGAGTCTTTCACGTGGGGGTCCCATACTGTATCCTGCTGTTTCCTCCAATAGCATTGTACCTATGACCTCAGTCAGACAGAATCCTACCGGCGAATAACTGTCCCCTTGTAAAACACACACCGTATTCTAATCCATCTACTCTGCACCTTGTGATTTCCAGCATTCAACTCTAACCGTGTCTTCTAACTGCTCATCAATTTCCGTAGCACATTTATAAGCGGCTAAGGTACTCCCATCAAATCGTACACCATCACCATCCAGTCATGGTGAACTTTGTCGTACGCCTTCCTGTAGTCGTAAAACGCGACTGCCAGGTCCCTCTTGTGTTCTCTCACCTCGTCCATTATACACTTATCAATAAGTAGCTGGTCAACTGCACCCAACACTCCCTCTGAGGCTCCTAGTTGTCCTTCATCCCATATCTCGTTCCGTCGAGCATGATCTCTCATGTACCGTCCTATCATACTAGTGAATAACTTGTACGAAGTATTTAGACACGTTATCGGCCTGTACTCCTCCTCAAATGACAAGTCCTCAGCCTTTGGTAAAAGGACTGTCCTGCTTAAGGTCGCCCATTCCGGAATGCCCTCTGGATCTTCATTCCAGCTCTTCACCGTTCTTTCTAAAGCCTTCCAGGTTCCACTAAACTTCCTCCACCAGAAATTCTGGATTCCGTCAATACCAGGCGAGCTCCAATTCTTCCTTCTCTTTATAACTTTCCCAATGGTTTCCTCACTTGTCTCGATATCCTTCCTATACGTCCCTGATTTTCTTTCTCAAATCCTCCTTGATTTTCTCCAACCACGGTTGTTCAATAGTAACCTTCTCCTCCTCCCACATGCCTCTCCAAAACTCTCCGTTGCTGGGGGCTCGCCCTTAAATTCCTTTCTACAATTCACTCTCTTGTAGAAAGCCCCTTCATCTGTTACAAACATTGCGTTATTCTTTCTTCTCTTCCTCTTCTCCACTGCTTTCAGCAATATCACTTTCTTCACCCTCAGCTCATCCAACCACTTCTCCGAGGCCTCCACAAGCTTCTGCGTGTCTGCTGATCCTCCTTCTACATACTTCCTCAGTTCTTGTAAGATCCTCACTTCTTTCCTCGTTGCTTTTCTTTGTGTCTTTCTGCGATAGAGCTCATTATTCACTCTCGCTATTCTCTGCCTTAGTGCCTTAATATGGTTGCATAACTTCCTCTCTCTTCTATTTCCTTCTCTGTTCAATCTCCTTCCTATGTTCAATCTCCTTCCTATTATTATTATTATTACTTTATTTTAAAGGCTATTTTCTACATTCATATTGCCGGGTTTCACCCTGAGACCTGAGGCAATATAAGGGATAATACTATTAAATTTCTGATATTAATTTTGATGAACAAAGAAATTAAGACAAGTTGTTAGACGAAGCAAGTAAATCATATCCAGAGAGCCTTTCTCAAGAGGTGCACAGCACTGTTGAGGACAATCTTCTGTAACTCCTGCAGGCTGGGTTTTCCAGGTAACTTCTTGATGTGACTGCACACATTTTTATTAACAAGTCCGAGGGTTCCAATAACTACTGGCACTATAGATGTTTAGAGGTGCCACATTCTTTCGATCTCGATTTGCAAATCTTTGTATCTAGATAGTTTGTCGAATTCTTTGGGAGACACGTTCCTATCTGTAGGTACTGTCATATCGATCATGAGGCAGGTCTTCTCCTCATGGTTTTTAATGACTATGTCAGGTCTATTCGCTTGGATGGTTCTGTCTGTATTGATAGTGAAGTCCCAAAGGAGTGTAACTTTGTCGTTCTCTACTACCTGTGGCGGTTTGTGTTCATACCATTTCGCAGCACAGGGCAGATCGAAATGCTGACAGGCTTTCCAGTGAATACATTGGCCAATTCTATCGTGTCTGTTTTTATATTCTGACGGTGTTAAGACGGGGCAACCAGAGACAAGGTGGTCTATAGTCAAAGTTATTATTATTATTATTATTATTATTATTATTATTATTATTACAACTCGCACACCACCCAACTAAGGACAGTGGAAGGGGTCTCAGCCTGCTACGGGCGCCCAGCATCCCCCCAGGAAAGGCCGCATATCTTCTCGCCATTCAAGTCAATCTCTCCTATCCCGAAACTAACTTCTTCTCCAGCTATCTTCAGGACCCCTTCTGCTTCTCCCTTTATTGAACAATATTCGTTCCTCTGCTTCCGTTTCCAGGCAACTTTTATCCATCGGCATCTTGATAATGACATGTAGCTAGCAACTCTGACCTTTGTTTCTTTGTACATATCCCTCATACTCTTCACCCCTCTTCCACCTTTGGCACGAGCCAGGTACAACCTTTCATCACTTGCTTGCCTCCAATGCATGTTTCTCTCTCTGAGTTCCCTCTTCACAATCATATCGAGTTCAACCAGGTCTTCCCTACTCAGTCTGCAAACATTCATCACATATCCTGCTACAGGTATCACTCTGCAGTTCACAGCTCTAAGAAGGTTCTTATCATAAAGTTCTAGTTGGGTAATACTCCTCACCCTCTGCTACTGCCTTCATTACTCTTTCCATCACTTTCCCCTTGTCGACTGTGCCAGTTTGTTCACATCCTAAGAACCAATATATTTCATTTGCATCAGGGTCAAGTGCGTTCGTCCAATACGTCTAATCTTTTGCCCTTCACCATTTTTCCATGTTCAAATACGACCTCCGCACATTTTGTTACCCCATAGCACACCTCTGTATCATGGCTAGCCTTTACAATCATCTCGTTAACGGCTTCTAAATTGTTATGGTTTTCTTGGTACACTTTCAAGTCATCTATAAAAAAACTGTGTCCTTTTCACTGTCCTTCGCCCTGGCATTCCCATCCTGTATCCTCTAGTTTTTCTTAGTAGCATGCGAATTGGCAACTTACCAAGACAAAATCCTACAGGTGAGTAACTGTCTCCTTGTAAAAATCCCGTCTTAATCGAAATCCATCTGCTTGTCTCCTTCTGCCCGTCTTTCCACACTTCCGGTCTTGTTTTAAACTTCTTCATCAATTCTTCAATTAATCTACACACATCAACTGGTACCCCCCTACATCTATATGCCTTCAGGGTCCAGTCATGATGTACTTTATCACAGGCCTTCTGACAATCACGCGACAGTCAGATTTTTGTTGTGTTCCTTCTCTTCATCAATTATACATTTATCAATTAACAGGTCTACAGTACCTAATGTTCCTTCTGACGTTCCCATCTGTCCTTCATCCCACATATTTCTTGTAGCATGATTCATTAGATACTTCGCCATCAAACCGGTATATGTTTTGTATGAGGTATTCAAGCAGGTAATGGGCCTGTAATCTTTAACTGGGCTCAGGTTCTCAGTCTTAGGCAATAATGCACATCTTCCCCATGCAATCCATTCTGGTATCTTTCTCATATCTTGCTTCCATATTTGCATCGTTTTACACAATGAATTCCAGGTTTCTTTAAACCTTTTCCACCAGTAGTTTTGAATACCTTCTACTCCTGGAGAGGTACAGTTTTTTCGTTTCTTCAACACCTTACTAATGTCATCTACTATTACCTTAAACTCTTCTACATACTGAATTTTATCCTTTAACTGCTCCTCTGTTTCAAGCATCCATGGTTGTTCTTTTGTTGTTCTTTCTTGTTCCCAGATACCTCCCCAAAATTCTACAAACTTTTCAACCTCTGGTACATTTCCAAAAAAAGTTCTTTGTCTTGTTAACCTTTCAATAAAATCGTCCTTCATCTTCTCTAAACCTTGCATTATTATGAACCTTTCTACCTCTCCTGATCATCTTTTCTAACACCACTTTGCTATATCAATTGCTGACTTCTTATTTTTGCTTTTAGATCTTTCAAGATATCCGTCTCTTGGTAGCTTTTCAATGTTTTTTTCGTCTGAAGAGCTCGTTTCCAGTTCTAGCTATCAACTGGCGTAGTCCTTTCATCTAGTTCTTTAGTTTCCGTTCACGTCTATTACCTCCACTTGTTTTCCTCTTCCGCTCTTTTTACTTAATTTTCATGATCATAGCTATTGCTTTTCCCATTGCATACACTGTATCAGTTATCATTGTTATTTCATTAACATTTCTTAGGTATTTCTCAAGAATTCAGTTCGAGCTTCTTTCCATCTGTGTCGTCATTTTTAATTTCCAAAGTCTTTCTCTCGGTTCTATTTTGCACATATTGATGTCTTCCTAATTTCCTTCAGTTGTTTGAGAAATTTGTTTTCCAACTCAGCATCTCCCTCCTCTAAATCTGTTACATTATCTCTACAGGTGTTATTTTCTCCAACTCCTTCATCTCCCTCTTGGTACTCTTCGTTAAGACCCAGACCTCCAGTTACTCTGCTCTCCTCCTGAATACTTACTGCCTCATCTCGTGGTTCCGCCACCATTGTTAGTTCTTCTGATGTTCTTTTTCTTACTAGTATCAAATTGTTAATCACTGGCTCCTTTTTAAATCTGGAAGCATTGTCTCAATGTCTGTGGGTTTATCCTGCTATATTCGAGAAATTCTTCATCTCATCTTTCTTTCACTCTCCTTGTGAATCCTCGCCCTCTTTCTCTTTCCTCTATGTCGATCTCTGCTAGTCTGCCAGTTTCATTACCGTCAACCATTTCAGGTTATCTACTTGTTGCAATCCAGTAGCCGTCCTGCTATGAAGCTCCATAGTTTCTGTCTGGTTGTTGGATACTTCCCTCAACAATGTTATAGCTCTCATTATATCCGGATCATTTTTGAATCTAGTAGCATTATCCCTCAGGTTTTGCTCAGAAATTGATTTTCTTCCAGGAAATTCAGCATTCCACCCTTGTTTTATCTATCGCATGAAACCTCTTCCTTTCTCTCGTTCTTCTAAATCTATCTGTAGTAACCGTACTTTCTCATTAACTTGCCATGTAGAGTTAACACTACGTCCTTCAGAGTTGTTTTGGGGTACTTCTTGTGAGTCAGCAGATCTTGCATCTACCACTGTTTGACTCGAAGTGCCCGGATGTTCGTTATAGGTGTGGTTTTGATTATTTTGATCAATATTATCCATATAGTTCCAAAATTTAAGTTTTCACGAGAATATCGGTCCTTCCAACGGAGCCAGGTACGAGGGATAAGGCTTTTACTCTACAGGATCGCCAGTTCTGTGAGGCATCGTTTACGACCACACAACGCAGTGGCCACCCACCCGTTAGCACGATTTACACTTATCTTGGGTTGCACGTATTTGACCCATAGACGGGGGTTAGAAGTTAGAATTTCCTTCTCTTAAGCAGGCTGCTATCCAAGACCAAGGGCCCTACCCATCCTGATGTGCTTTAACCCTAGCATGGCGGGCTCTGGGTTGCTGACACTTGCCCAACATGCTACCTCAAACTCGTGGAGGGCGGGAGCGTTTTACTCTTCCCGTAGCAGACGCAGTCCAACTGGGTCTACCCCACTGCACTTTATTACTACTAAAATTCTCGCTGTCCCCAAGAATACTGTCATCTGAATTTCTCCAATTTTGATAGGTATTCCCATCTCCTTTATCCTATCCTTTAGTTGTTTAGGCACTCTTTCTAACGCCCCAATTACTACCAGGATTACTTTAGCCTTTACGTTCCATAATCTACCAATTTCTCTGGCTAAATCCTGGTATTTCTCAATTTTCTCTTCTTTCTTTATTACCACTTTCCCTTCCACAAGCAAGCCTTTAGTATCTTTCTTCATCTTTGCATCCTTCAAACACAACGACGATTCTTCACTTCCAACACTTTCCAATTGTCTTATATGCTGTCCATGTGGTGGTTTTTCTCTCCATTCCCTTTTTCTCTCTTCTAGCTTTCTTTTCTTGAACTCTTCACCACTCTCTCATTCCAGCATATCACTCCCTCTGCCTGCTACTATCAATCTTTCCTCACTTTGACCTATATACTCTTCAAGTCCCAGGATTGCAAAATCCACAAAGTCCCCCACTCCAATTAATCCTCGTCCTTCTTCTCTCCTCGGCAAGTACAATCGGCAGACGCTTGGGTGTAAAGCTCTGTTTATTGTCATCATCTTACTTGTCATTCTATCCATCTCTTTCAATGCAGTTCTTCTTCATTCAACAAAAGGAAGTGTATATCTTAATAGTAATACTGCCCAAGTGCTAATTGCCTTTATCGTACTTCACCCATTAAGTTTGAACTGCAGCACTTTCCTTACTCTCCTTTTATATTCCTTTCTTAACATTTTTTTTTATATCTTCTCGTTTTATCTTATCTGCTTCCAGCTCCCCTAAGTATTTATATACATCATCTTCGCCATTGACTGGTTCTTGCTACCATCAAGTAATATGATTCCTTCGGACTTGACCAGTTTTCCTCTCCTGATCACCACCATGGTACATTTCTTAACCCCATACTCCATCCCCAAGTCACTGCTAAATACATGCACAGTCTGAACGAAAGAGTCTAGATATCTCTCACTCTTAGCATATAACTTAAGATCGTCCATGAATAGAAGATTGGGGGGTTTTTTCCCCCATTCTTAAATTCATATGAAGATCTCGCTTTTCTCATAATCAATGTAATTGGAATGAGCGCAATAAGAAACAGTAATGATGACAGTGCGTCTTTTTGAAATATTCCTCTTCTTAGCCGTACTTCTCCCACATCCTTTCCAAATGATAACTCTGTCCTCCATGTCTATATACTCTTTACTAGCAAATTCTTCACATTATCAGCAATTCCAAAAATATTTAAACTCTGCTATCCACGAGTGTGGAACCATGTCATATACTTTCTTATAATCAACCCACGCCATGGCCAAATTTTTCTTTTTCTGTTTTACTTCTTTCATCAACATCTTATCTGAAGAGTTGATCATTTGTTCCTCGCGACTGTTTGCGACATACTTTCTATTCTTCTGGCAACAATTCCTCTTTATACAAAAGGCTATACATCTCCGCAATAATTCCCGTTAACAATTTCCAAACAAGTGACAAACATGTAATCGGGCGGAAATTATCAACCCCATTTCCTTCACCTTTACTTTTCATAATCAGTACAGTCCGTCCTTTTGTCATCCAATCTGGTACATTTCCTTCAAGCAGGCATTTATTTAGTTGCCCACACAATCTTTCATGAAGACTCCTAAAATCTTTTAGCCAAAAACCTTGCACTAAGTCAGGGCCAGGAGCTTTCCAATTAGGCATTTTTCCGAACATCTTTTTCACCTTCTCTTCTATTATCTTTATATTTTCCTGTTCTTACACTTCCACCTCATCTTTAATGTCACCAATCCAGTCTGCTGACTTATTATGTTTAATATTTTTGCTCCATATGTTACTCCAAAATGTGGTTGCCTCTTCTTTGCCTGGGCTTACTCCTGATCTATCCTCTTCATTCAATTCCTGATATAGCCTCTTCTGGTCCACTTGGAAAAGCTTATTCTGTCTGTATTGCCTCAGGCGCTCCTTATACCTTTTGACTTTAGCCGCCTTTGCTGTGACTCGTCGTTTTAATTCCTCTAGAACACGCTTATATCCTTGTTCTTTCAGTCAATATTTCTTTTGTAAATCGTCTCTAAACCTGGTTTTAACCCACATCCTTTCTATTAGTCTCCGATCCCTACTAATATCTTTCCTCGATTGTTTTCTTTGGTTTTCTAATCTTTTTTTTCACCAACGTTCTTTATCCTTTTTCCTCTCCTCTACTTTGATTCCTAGGTTTTCACTTACGAACACTGCTGCCGCGTACAGTAAACTATTAAGTTCAGTGATGTTATTCGTGTTGATCTGTTTGAGCACCTCTTCTACTTTCCAAATTTCTGCCAAGATTTTTTTCCTGTTCATGTTTTTGAGCACTGGTATTCTTTTTCGATTCGGTTCGTCCATAATCCTTTTCAGTCGTTTCAATACTGTTTCCTCTTCTTCCGACCACTGTACTTCACCATCTCCAGTTATTGTTGCATCTGTTCCCTCTTCACTACAACACTGCATGGATTCATTATGTCCATATCCTTGTTCGTATTGATTCTCCACTGGTTCCTCTTGCCCTCTGTTATCCAAACTACCTTCCTGTCTTGTGTTTTCTCCTCCTCGTCCCACTCTCCTTTTGATTCTTTCAATCTCCAGCTCCGTCAACCATTTATTCCTTTTAATCTGTCTAAGTTGGTCCATCAACCTCTACTGAGTTGCCTCGAACATATCTTTCCTTCTCCATATTTCATCCATTCTTTTCCGATACCCTCTCTTCTTTGGCTCACTTCTCATATAGCACTCCATCACATTTTCATTACCTTGTCGGTATCTTGATGACGACCGGGCCTGTGCTGCTCTGCCACAGGACACCGGCCGGGCGAGACACCTTCACATAACGTTCCAGTCTCCTTAACGCCGTTACCGGCATTTACTTCATTTCACATTTTTCACTCATATGAGGGTAGTAGTTTTAAAGTGACACAACCACCGGTATTTTGTTCGAGATACCCTCTAGATGGATTGCCAACCATGGTTTACGAGCTCCACCAACCCTATTGCCGTATCTCTGGCAAGAAGGGTGAAGGTTTACTAGTAGTTGCCCACGGTACTACCCTAAGACTCGTGGAGGGCGGGAGCGTCTCATTTTTTCTGCGACAGGTTACAGTTCCAACTGGTCCTGCCCCACTGGCCATATCATTATCATTATCATGATTATGGTTGTTATCTCAGACAAGATGGTAGAAATCCGGTTTATTCTCCTAGGGAGCAAGTTGCATCCATTAACCTTAGGTCTCTAGGACTTTCCTAACAATTTTTGCAGTCCCCAGAAAAACTACTTTCTGCAAAAGCTCTATGCTAATTTTTAACTCTAACAGTCCTAACCAGTCTTTCAAGTTCTTTAGATGTAATATCAAGGGCTCCCACGATGACTGGTACAAAACCAACACAGGTCAAATTCCATTGCTTTTCTACACAGTCCATTTAAACAAACTGGTTTAAAACTAGGAGCAAGTTGCTACCCACAGTCTAAAGCCCTGGAGTTATATGTCCTTCATGTTCATAACCCTTTGAATGTAATACTGTCTTTTGCAGCATTTCAACTGGTATTTCTATCTCAATCTTTTCCAAGAACCCTTCAAGTCTTTTTGATACCGTTCCCAGGGCACCAACAACTATTGGTAGGACTTCCACTTGGTTTAAAATCCACATTCTTGATATTTCCATTTTCAAATCCTGGTACTAAAAAATTTTTTCCAGTTTCTTCGTTACCACCCTATTATCCCCAGGTACTGCTACATCAATGATGCACGCTGTCTTCTTTTCTTTGTTTACTATAATTAAATCAGGTCTCAAGTGTTCTATTTCATGGTAACATTGAATACTAAAATTCGACAATAACTTATGATGTATGTTATCGCTATTATGACTATTATGAACTATGATGACTATTATGAACACTCCTTGTGGTTGGTGTTTATGCCATTTGTTTGCTTGTGCCAAGTTGTTTTTCCCACACAATTCCCAATGGACTTTACGGCCTACATTGTCATGTCTATCCTTATACTCCCCTTGCGCCGACTTGCTGCATCCACTTACTAGATGTAAAACGGTTTCTCTTTTCTGGCTGCACATTCTACACAAAGATGGGCTTACTGTTCTATCAATATGGAATTTAACATAGTTTGTTCTTATAGCTTGCTCTTGGGCCGCAACAATCAACGCTTCGGTAGTAGCTTTCAAGTCCGCTTTTCTGACCCACTCCCAGGATTATCATTATTATTACTATTATTATTACTACTATTATTATTATTACTATTATTATTATTACTATTATTATTATTACTATTATTATTATTACTATTATTATTATTACTATTATTATTATTACTATTATTATTATTACTATTATTATTATTACTATTATTATTATTACTATTATTATTATTACTATTATTATTATTACTATTATTATTACTATTATTATTATTACTATTATTATTATTACTATTATTATTATTACTATTATTATTATTACAATTAGTATTACAATTACTATTATTATTACTATTAAAGTAAAATGCCTTTATCTATACTGGATAACCCTATCAGCTATCTGAGCTGTTCTCCCAAGAGGTCCAGTAAGGGCCTACCCTCATGAATCCCGTGTTAGTATTGGAGAAAACCAGAGTACCCGGAGAAAACCTGCGATGCTTGGTAGAGTCAAACTGGACGACACTCTTCTCATATGTGATAAAGGTAACAATCAAATAACTGTATGGGGCCAGAATCGAACCCTTGTCACAGTGGTGAGAGACACATGCACTACCATTGTGCCACCAGCATCCCTTATTATTACAATTAAGACGATTGTTTAAAATTTGCCACACAAACTGCTATGACGCCCGCCTTAGTGAGAAAAACTCTTTCTTGTACTATCGTCATTTCAAACTAAAATACGTGTCTTCTATCTGTGCACAAGTGCTGTGCCTTATCGTTTTTTTGAAATTCAACAAACCTAACGGCGAGCGAATATTGCTTCATTTCCACACACTTCTTAAGTCGAGATGGAAGCTCGAACAAAAACTGCAACTAAAATAGAAAACAAAACAAAACAGAAATTAAACTCTTATGATAGATAATATGAGATTAAGATTCCGACCATGCGTTATCATATTTGCGAGGGTTCCATGGATGTATATTGATGTAGTGTGTAGGGAAGATTAGCACCACTTTCCGAAAATGTTTGATTCCACAGTGGGTCGAGAAAGACGATCAGTAATTCAAGACGTCAATTGAAAATAAACATGTATAAACTAGAAATTCGTAGACACATCAACCCCCTCGCATTTAGAAAGACCATTAATATAATCATCAAATAACGCTTTACAGCGCTTTACGTTTGGTTAGATTTAACATTTTTCATGTAGTTAAAAATGAAAGTTCGAGCAAAATTCAGGAAGGAGAAAAATGTATTCTTCGTGATGCTCTCAGAGTCTAAAGCACGTACTTCGGAGTTTGTGAGGCCAACAACTAATCACTACACTTCGACAGCATGTTTGTTATGTTTACTATGTAACCATGGGATAAGTAAATGCTATTTTTCTAATTATCTGAATGGGCCGTGCGGCCAAATTGTATGACTTGATAGTCTCAGTTCAATCCCCATTCCAGAATCATCTTCAGGAGAACATGGTTTATCATCATATATTCTGTTCAACTCCCATGTCACACCAATATTTTATACTTCGTTCCTTCTCGCCTTTGTGTTTCACTGTTTCTTTTTTTCGAACTTATGGTGGCATTTACGTTTTTGTTTAAGGTTATCGACACGGTTCAAATTAGATTGCAAGGTAAAGAGTAGGGGAAATAAACGTTGGCGTACTCGTTTTGCGGGGAACACTGACTACACGCGGTTACTCCACCTCTTGAAACTGGACCGGTTTGAGCTGACCGTGGTTTGATCTTCAGCTAAGCCAAACGGATGGTAAAATCTCAAGCAATCGTTCAAAAAAGCGCGGGAAGAAAAGTTGATGGAAAGACAACTATGCCAAATATCAAAACAACAAAGGTAACCTCTACAGCAAGTACCTATTTTCTTCACTGATAATTTCAGCCTCAGGCCGAGCTAAAATTTCTCATGAAAACATAATTTTTACAGCAGGCGTAAAAAGGCGGAAAGTGTTGAAGAAATCAGCCTTTAACAACTGGCTTGCCAGATAAAGCAAGATACGGAAAGACCATTTTATTTCTTAGCCTTCAGAAGTTAAATGACATGCAATGACGAACACATTACGCATAAATATTTTTATGTAAGAGTTGATTTAAAATTTTTCCTTTCTTACTGTGATTATTGTAGATGTGATTTAAAAAAGGTAAACTGGTGAAAACCTATTATAAACGTTTTTGATTTTTGTAGATCATGGTCAGTTCTAAGGATGAATCTGTAAAAATGTCTTTATAGAAGAAAATATATAAAAAGGACCTCGCAGTTTATGCCAAGATTTCCTCCCTCAAATTCCTCAAGGGTACAAAGTACAAAAATTTGCATTTGTTCGTTAAGCTCGTGATATTAGTTATGAGCAAAGATTCCATAACTTTTGTTTTTAAACATCCCCAGACAAAACAAGTTCTATATATTTAATTTGACATGCTTGATGGTTGCGAATGTCCGATGATGTCCTTCTTAAAGATTATTATATGTTTCCGTGTTTTCTGCTGCCTCGCCAATACTCGTCATATCAAAAGTACCCATGCTTTTATAAACAAAATGAGAAGAGTGCAAGTTGTCTTCATTAAGGTTGAAAAAGATGATAATCCTATGGGAGACTTAAATAATGTGGAAGTTGTAACTGCTAAGAGTAGACCCTTGAACTTTCGTGAGGGGAGTTTCATGCTATACATTTCATATTTCCCATGCAAAGGGAGTTTTATTCCAGCTTTTAATTTATCGTCAAACCAACGGACAGGAGTTAATGTTTCTAATTTTTCAGGGTTAAAATCCACAACTTAATAAACAAATATGAGACACTGTAATTAACTTTTATCTCAAAAGAAATTCAACGACGTAAAGGAAACATGAACTTTGAGGTCTTTTGTTTTATCTTTTACATAAAAACATTTCTACTGCATTGTCCCTAGACATGATGATTAGCACAAATTGTAAATGTTTGTAATGTTTTTATCCACCATACTTTTGTGATTAAATTCCATCTATTTTATAATAATTAAACTCGTTTTCACGCAATTGCAAGAGTTTACTAACTTACGTGAAAAATTTCTTTCTTCCAAAACTCCTTTAACGCAATGTTTACGTTTGCACTTTGCCTATCGATCAACATGAACCCGTTCTTACGCAATCGACAGCGAGATGACGAAATAAAAAATGAACAAATGATGAGAAACATACTGCAAGTCATGGATGACTGGAAAATTATTTTTCCCACCAGCAACTATGATCGGTACGTTTACTTTAGATTAGATTCAACGCATGATTAGAAAAGAAATAATTATAATATCAGTGGATCATAATGTCTAGCTTCATTCTTCTTTCCAAACAATGTAAGTTGCTAACATGAATCCATCATGATTTTTCTGAAACCACGCCCTCCTAAGAGCATTTTTTGATGCTGGTACTGTAAATATGTAACTCACTTTTTAAATACGTTGATACCATGGTGATTGGTAATTTAAGATAAAGTAAGAGAAAATGAAGAGGAATATACGCACTAAAGAGGTATATACAGTTACGAAAGACCGTTGGATCGTTTAGTTCTTAAAAGAACTGTATGAAACTCAAAGAGGTGAAATTCTACGTAAAGAGTAAGCCTAAAGAATTAGAAAAAAGCACGATGCATTTCGGCAGACCACTTATCAAGTGCTATACGTCTACTTACTAAAGAAACAAATCACCTGCTTATATAGTCTAAAGAAAACTGATGACATCGACCCAACGGTATGTGGGAGGGTCAAAATAGGGATAGTTGGAAAACAAATTCCTTTTGCCGGCACAAATCAGGATCATTAAGTTTTATGTAAATGGCTTCCATCACCTTCAGTTGAAAGGCGGAACGGCATTTGTAAAGAGTTCTAAAATTATCGTCTGAGTAGGGTTCGGCGCAAGACTTGTTGGACAGAAGATGTTTGCCAACAGCTGAATCACAACTGATGAATTGACTGGAACGGCATAGTCGTTCTGGTTGTTGACGTGAACGTTGAGTTTAATTTCTAATGACGCTAGGAACATGTTGTTTGATCCTATCACCCAATCTCTGATTAGTTCTACCCACATAGCAAGATCCATATTCGCATTTAAATTCGTAAATAACACAGCTTGATGAAGAAGCAGGTAGAGACTTTTGTGAGTGGGTGGGAGGATAGTTTTCGTCGAAAAAATGCCAACGAATCTAGCAACAAAAAATGTTTGCTCAGTAATTAGCTTGATCGATTGTCCAAAAGTTTCGGAAATTCGTCCTATCCATGGAAGTTTTAAATAGACTGGACATTTAGCGGGTCCAATTGATTTGTCTTTTTCACTTTGATTAAAAGCCCTATCAAGTATTCTTTCCGGGTAGCCATTAGATAAAAATATAGATTTCAACTTGTCAAGATCACTTTGAAGAAATTTTTTAGATGAAATCTTATAAGTACGATCAATTAAACATTTAATCAAGGAGAGTTTTTGCTTCCTAGCACTGAAGGAATCAAATCTTGTGTACAGGCCGCTAAAAGTCGGTTTCCTGTAAACACTTGTCATGAAGCCCGTGTCCTCTTTGTGCACGAGTACGTCGAGGAAAGGAAGTTTATTATCTTTGTCATACTCACAAGTAAATTTTAATGATAGGTGAATATTGTTGAGGGTATCTAGAAAGGCATTAGTTGCACTGTAGCCATTAAATATTCCGAAAGTGTCATCTACATACCGTTTGTACCACTCCGGTAGTTCGTGCGATATAGATTGAAACAGTCTAGAGTCGTAATATCCGACAAAGATATTTGCTAGAACAGGGCCTAATGGTGACCCCATTGCCACTCCATCGATCTGTTTGAACATAGTGTCACCAAAGCTAAATTCTACCCCCTTTGTGGCGCAAGCATAAGTTCACAGAAAGCGCCTTCAGAAATTTCTGGTGGTGTAATAACTGTGTGGTATAAAGTATTGGCACAAATAGTTACAGTTTCATCTGGTCATGTGTCAAATGAACACATGACCAGATTCTTCGTGTCAATAGTTATTTCTCGTAGCTCTTTGACAACTCTGCTTGAGAATTTATCCAGTACCGGCTCTAAAAGAAGTGAGAGTTCCTTGGCCAAACTGTGTTGTGCTGATTTTATCATCGACAGAATGGGTCTTAAAGGAGTCCCTTCTTTGTGCGTTTTGGGAAGTCCGTACATTCTCGGACGTTCTGAGCCTGTTGGCCTAGCTCGCTCATAGAAGCCATCATTGATCTGGTTTGACTTCATCAGGCGCAACAATAGCGATTGTAGTTTTCTTTCATTAGATGCTGCCTTATCACGTTGCGGCAATTTGCCTAGTTCACAAAATTTTCTGTCATCATTAAGTATATGCAACATTTTCCCCTCGCTTTATTCAAAATAACTACCCCAGAGCCCTTATCTGGCTTGCAAATAACAATATCCTTGTTTTTGCGTAGTTTTGACAAAGCAATAAGATGTTCCGTTGTAAGGGAAAAGTCTTTAGATTCTACAGGTTTTTCCACTGTACGCATGGGCAATGTCACAGAGTTTGGCTTTACAAGCGATTAATAGTTCTTCGTTATGGGATGTCAGGTTTTCTAACTGCGCTCAAAATGTCTCAAATTCACTAAGTATGGATTCACGTTTTAGTTTTCCAGGTGGAATGGCAAAGTTTAACCCTTTTGATAGCACCTCGGTTTCTATAGGCGTCAGTTGATAACTAGACAGGTTTGTTACATGTGAAGAAAGTTCCACACTACCATAACGTCTTTGCTTAAGTCTCTTGACGAGATCTAAGCATTCCTTAGCTTGATCTGAAGTTTTTTTGTTATTAATTTGTCCAATATATATACAGAATCTAATGAAATCAAACTTGGATAAGCTATGTTTGACCCTTAACATTTCTCTGGAAACTTCTCCCGTCAAAAACCTGAGTCTGCTCTCCTCTTTATGAATATCATCCATCAAGAATGCCTTTTCCATAACTAAGGTGTGACGTGCTCTGCTCTTAGCCATTCGCAACATCACATCCTTAGGAGCAACCCCCGAGCTCAAACATTCCTTCAACAACGCAATTCTGTTCTTACAACAACGCACTTTCCCCCGTAGCTTCAACAATTTGTTCAAGTCACATTTACACAACATTTACGCATGCACGCACGGATCAACATTCACAAGATCTGCTCGGCATTTTCCAACACACAAGGCTTACCTATCACAAATGAAATTTAGTTTTTAGTCAATGCTAATCTGAGTAAAACTTTCAACATTTTTGCTGATACTGTCTACAAATAAGTAGAAGAGTTGACTGCCCCGGTTTCTGTTGCCAGCGGAAACTGTCATTTGAGCAGTGATTTGTTCCGAGTCCGATCGAATCCGAATCGAATAACATCGGCGGTAGGCAAATGTACACAGTAAGTCTCGGATATTACCAAACACAAATACCAAACACAAGCAATTATCGGTCATTACAAGAAACAAAGTATATCTGTACGGAGGTGAAACTAGCTAATGAGAATATAACTTTCAAACTCATACGACTGCGGTAATTGTATGGAGTCAGATTCACCGGAGAGCACGAGCGTTATAAAGAATTGACATAGCCGTTTTGTCTTTAGACACTGATGTGTATTGGTGCAAAGTTAACCAGCTAATCTTCCTCACCTTACGAAGTAATGCATGAACGCCAGACAACTTAGTAATCTGCAGTCTTTTGTCTTGTAGGGTGTTGCTTATTTTGTCATTGAACTCCGTAATGGCCGACATTTTTTCTGACAGTTTGTCCATCTCTTCTTCCATCTTTTTGAAATCATTTTTCATCTACACCAAAATAACATGGCAAAGTGTAGTGAAAACTGAGCAATGATTTTGTATTCATATCCAGAAAGGACACAAACCTTGCGTATGGTGTCTGTTGCGCTGATAAATTTGTTATAATTTTCATAGACAAGTGTTTGCATATCACTGTCCAAAGACTTTATTTCTAAATTAAATGAAAAGAAGTGCAACAAATTTACTAGCAATTAAGGTTAGTTCGGCTCGTCAACATAGAGCGTTACCAAGAGGTACACAAGTCACAGATACTCAGTATAGAAATCTAATTATTTTCAACTTATGGCATCTGCAAAACTATTGAGAAATCCTGAGAAGAAATTCAGTGTAGAAAAATATGATTTCGGGTGTTTTTGTGTATTTGGCACGCGTTATTAATTTTCAATGACGAGGCACACAAGATTGGTTTATAGACTGATTATTTCAAACATATGGATGATATCTCTTTGTCATATGTCCTTCGTCTCAGTTAATACTACCTGATATCAGTCCCAGTTCTAATTTCTTGCTAAATCTCGCATAGGAAAACATGAAAACTGTTCTAGGTAGTGAATGTACTCCATCAACTGTTAGTGTTAGTTGGGTGGGTGAAATTCTTTATTACCTCCAAAATGACGAGTACACTCGACTAAATTAAATTTCATTACACATTATATACATAACTACTTACTTTACGTTCTACATAATATTTATAATTTAGTATTTTAATAATTATAATAATGATATCTAATAACTAGTTACATTCATACTAATCATGTTCCAAAGGATCAAAAATCGAGTTTTACAAACAATATACGAATTTAGCGCCTTCAAGTAAAAAATCCATATTTAGTAAATTTGTCTTATCTTCGAAAAATGAACAATCTCCCAGAAGTGCTTTAACGAAATTGACGTCATCTAAACTATTCAAAACAGCACTCCCCCGCTCGTTCAGTTTCTTTGCAAAATAGCAACGCGTGATGAACCGGATTTGTGAAACTGCAATCGCACGCGGGACTTGGTACCACCTATTCACTTCAATAACGGGATGGGAAGCAAAATAAAATTGCAATCCCGTTTTCTGATTGATTCTTCTGACCCAGTCTTGTTGGTCGTTCTGGTAAGTTGCTCTTTTTACGATTGCTTTCCATCTATTTTTGGAAGGAAAACTTTTATTTTTCAAGTAATCAAATATGAAGCCGAGAAGGTCATATTCCCGTAAAACTTTAATGACATCTGGAATAAAACCTGTCATTTTTATATTACTCCACTTCTATTTTACCGGCCTTCTGACAAGAAGTTTTCTATGCGCAAGGTGTGAGTCGGAATTAATAATTCTGCCCAGAAGGTATAATTTCTTCTTGTTAATCTCAGTACTATGCTACTCAACCCTAAAAGGCCTCTCGCTGCCGAGCTAGATGTACCAGGTAGCAAGGATTGAACAGTTTTGCTGAATACATTTTGAACTTTTTCTAGTTCTCTAATGTGTTGCTTGTTCAAATACCACAACTCACAGCCGTGTAACATACGAGGTAAAGCAATGCTTTTCCATAATTGTGCAGAAATTTTAAGATTTAGAGCACTTGAGCGGCAACCCAATCTAGCCATCCTGGAGATAGCCTCAAAGCCTTTCTGCACAGAATTTTGTACTGATGATTTACCGTTAATATCAGAATGCCAGACTTTCCCCAAATTTTTCCAGACTTCCGTCTCCTGAAGATAAACAACTGCAGGTGTGGCGCTTCTACTCCTATCTCCTAAAACCAGAATAACTGCTTTCTCGATATAAAAAACGATGCGCCATTTCGTCGCATAATCGTTTAAACAACTAAGAAGTTGGTCCAAACCACTTTTAAGTCTAGATAAGACGGTTAGATCATCTGCAAACATCGGCGAGCCATAAAATCTATGATACAGGAACTCTCCCCATCCGCTTTTTTCCAGTTCAATAATTAGATCGTTAATATAAACAAGGAAAAGCTATGGGGAAAGAATTCCAGCTTGACGAGTACCCCAAAGAATGTCATAAGTTCTTAAGAACCATTAATGTAGACAACCTCCCTCATATTTAAATACCAGTTTCGAACAATACGCCAGCATTTTCCTTTGATTTGAGCACGATGATAAAGTTTATATAACATAGCATCTATCCACATCCTGTCGAATGCCTTGCTAAAATCCAGGAAGCATGAGTAAACGTGATCGCCGTCATCACAACAACTCTTGATCGCTTCATCAATCATAAAAGCCGTTGTTATCGCGTCCTGTTCTTTCCGATAAGCTCCCTGAAGACCATGAATAGGTGCGCTCGGATAATTTTGAATTCTGTTAAGAACAAGTCTTTGCAAGATCTTATCTAACACTGGAAGAAGACTGATACCTCAATAATCATCAAAAGTTTTTGCTTGTTTCTTTTTTCCTTTTGGTATCGGGATTTTAATCCCAATTTTAAAGCTTGCTGGAATATATTCTGATACGATGATTGCGTTCAATAATAGCTCGAGCTGACTTAATAGAGTTTCGCTACCAAATTTAATATGCTCATAGCAGATTCCGTCAAACCCGGGTGCTTTGCCATTCGGCAAACTTTCAACCATTTTTTTCACCTCAAATGCTGATATTGGCGAACTAAGGATACCTTCATAGTTTCTACTTTCAACAAGGTGCTCAACTTCGTATTTGACATCGGAGTCATCATCTTTTTCGTGCTTTTGAAAATAATTTTATCAATCCTTCTGCAATCTCTTGCGGATTATCCAAAATTTTGTCCTCCATTTCAAGGATCATTGGGCATTCTTTATTTCACCTTCTTGAGTTGAGCAAAGACCAAAATCTGTCATGATTATATTCAGAAGCTTTAGAGAGTTCCTCATAGTCTTTCGACTGGTAACCCGCGACACAACGTCTCTGCTCTTTCCTAAACCTACGGTTTGCATCTTTATAATCTGCGAAGGTTTGGTGTTTACGCCCCCTCGATCCACTTTTAAGTGTCCATAGTTTGCACCTTTCAGACACTATTCTTTTCAGAATTGTTAATTTGTTATTCCAGTAAGGCTTGACAAGTCTCTTGTATTTAATATGTGGTAGCGTAGTACTCGCTTCCTTTATGCTGTTATTGATCTTTTGGACATATCGTTCGAGGCTTATAGGTTCATAATCTAGCTCTTGCGGAAAAATTTGAAGTTTCTCATTCAAACGAAGTTTATAGCTTTCTATATGTTCCGCAGTACATTTTGTCCATGCGATTCTATGCCGTGTTAGATGTTCAACAGTATTTACTGTATCGAAACTGCAAGGAAACTGTATAGTAGCTTTCACTGGAAGATGGTGCGTCACATTATGTTGATGCATATACACCACTTCCGAACCTATTGGCAACTTTAATAGATCGCTGTCCAGCTAAATGTAGTCAACTGTTGTGCATGAACGTGTAAGACTCGTAAGTATGGCAAGATGTATTGCAGTTAGAGAGCAAATTCACTGCTGTCAGGTCCAATTTCTGAAATAACTCCTTAACAAGTCGTCCTCATGGGTTTTCTTGACTATTTGGGTTTCTACTTCCTGAAACGTGGGCATTAAAATCTCCAAGAATAATTAGATCATCGTCACCTCTGTTTTTCAAGCAATGTTGTTCCAAAGTATTTTTAAAGCATATTCAAATTCAGGAAAGGTGCTGTTTGTTGAAGGTAAGTATACACTACAAACCATGATCTACTTCAATGGTCCTATTTTAACTTTGATCGCAATCATCCTATCTCCTGCGAACAGCCTTTTTAATTTTTAATTCTTTCTTTCACAGTAAGCTTACACTGCCCTGGCCACGCTTCCACCTGGGTAATTTATCATTCATAAAGAAATTCGTTGCATAAGAACAAAATCTGCTATCCAAACCATTTTAAAAAGCTGAGTTCATCTTCATAAAGCCAATGTTCTGATAATGCCAAAATATCGGTGTTTTTAAGTAATTTCCTTGCATAAACATAATTTCCGTAAATGCCCGAACAATTCCAATACGTGATGTTCAAACGACTCATTCTTTCTCTTCTGAGTTCATCTTTCGTTTTTCGGACCACTTGTTAACAGATAACCATGGTCTGACGTAAACATTTGTAGGCCAGAATTTATTTTTAAGTACTGTTTCAAAATCTGTTGCTAACACGTTGATTTTTACGGCTACGGTGCCTTTTCTCTCGCTCGGAAGGAGACGTATTACCAAAGGATTCACACCTCTCCTATTAATGTACTCTTTTATTTTTTCCACGTCAACTCCCTCGTTGACACCACTTAGGTAGATCCGTCCTGTGCCTTTCCTCTCGACCCCAACAAAATCGTTGTCCAATTCCGCTTGACCTTCATAGTGGTTTTCGGCATTAGTTGCAAAGTGTTTATTGTTCTCCTGTACCTTCCGAACTGCCGATTTCTCTGATAATTTCGTAGTCATTTGTGTGGCGATATTACTGGGGACTTGCAGATGATCGGTCACCATGTTGTCTTTCGAAGCTCTCTTTCGTGATTGCTTAGTGGTTTGGCTTCGGACGTGTTGTTTATCAGCCTCAGAATCTGAATTTGAATCGCAAACTAGATTCAGTTGTTCATGAGCATTGTCCGTTGACTATACAGCATTTGCATACGATGTGCTCTCTCCCGATCCAATGTTTGTCTGTTGCGCTCTGGGACATCGACTATCTTTAATTACTATTAATTCTTTGTTATTTTTTAAACTGTTGTTCATATTACGTTGCCGGTCAACATCTTTTCTTAAATTAGCATGTTTCTGCTCCACTTTCGTTTTATTTTCCTCCAGTAATTCAAATTCTAGTTTGCGATTTTCGTATTTCCGCAACAGCAGCTGATAATCCGTTTTATACCTCCCTTTGACAACAGCTAACTCCTCTTCCAACTGCTCAATCTTCAAATCCTTTTCGGTGAGACGTGCTTTCAAGTCGTCAATTTTGTTATTCATATCTGCCGTGGACTCTAAATAATTCTCCTTTGCCTCGCATAATTTTAAGTCCATTTCTTCTAGAATCAGAGACTTTCCTGGTCGATTCCCTTCTCGAGCCTTTACAGCCTTCACTAATCTGCGCTAAGTCTGACACATAAGCCAGGTTGTTTTCTGCTGTTCTTGGCTTCTGAAAGATGTCGCCAGTTCTTGGGACAGCTCTCCTGACCTCCCAAATTTTGCCAAGATGGTAAGGTCCGTTGCAAGCTTCTCAACCGCTGTTTGTCCTCAAGTGCGCGTAATTCTTCGACTGAGATTTTCTTTTGGGCATTCTGGCCACTGCGACAAGCAGTACGAATGCAGCCTATCGCGTATATGTTTCAATTTTTGGGAAGTGTCTTTGGCTAATTTCTGAATAACTGCATCACTAGATGTCTTTGCAATCTCAGAATTTTGGTTTTCTACGTATTTCGCAATATCCTCATTGCAAGAATCCAGGTTGTTAACTCCAGAATCATTTATTAGTAAATTTGACACTGATTCCGCTAGTACGCAGCTATTTCCTCTACCTCTTGCAGAGCCATTATTTCCATGACCGTCCGCCATAATTGGACAACTGCTTAAAATCGTCAAAAATATTGTGGTTAATGTCCATGAACACTTAGGTGGTCTGCTCCTTTAATCATATTGAGCTCTCATTACAAATTCCGCGTACATCGGCATCAATGACATAATGTCAAATTATTGTAGATCGCTTATGTGGGCGGCGTATTTTACGTGAATTTTCGTGGCTACCTACCATGAAAGCATTCCAAAAAAGCAATATTAAACAAGAGGTAAGATGACTCTTTCGCATTCGCTCGAGGGCAGAAAAGAAGTAGATGACGAACAAGAGCGGGAAGAGGGAAAAAAAAGAAGAGGAAGAAGAAGAGGAAGAACAACAACAAGGACGACGATAACAACAACAAGGACGACGATAACAACAACAGTAACGACGCGACGAGGCTATGACGTTCACAAGATTCATCAAGACCAATTATTCTTCAAGGTGAGATTAGGGATGCACGGGAACTCGTGAAAAATGTTCGGCCGAAACCGGAACTTTTTAATAATATAGTAATAAGAACAGTAGCCCTATATCTATAATAGATTTTATGGTTTATATGAACACAACAGTTAAAAATAAATTGTAGATGTGACGTCATTAAATTATCTATTCCACAAGCTATACAATGTAAAAATTACTGAACGTAAAAGATATTTTTAATTTATAGTCTTATAACAATAGATAAATTACAAGTGCAAGATACAAAAAAGTATTTTATGCTCAAACAATATCACTCAATGGCAGCAAAAAGCAATCTGGAATACACATTACACAAGCTAATGTCCCTTAATGGCGTACTTTGACAGTTTAATTTGGTGGTTGTGTCATTTGGATAACTAATACAGAAACAACAAAAGTTATAAGACATAAAACTAGTTTTTGTTTGTAATAGAAATGTGAAGGACAATTTTAATAATTTCTTATTTGGTATTATTAAATGAGGAGTTATTTTTGCCCACTGGATTCCACATTGACGATGTCCAACTTAGTAACATCATCTGCTTTGTGGTTCAATTAGAAAGATACTACTTTAATTTTTGGTTCCGGCTCCGGCCGGTAAGCTCTGGCTGGAACTTTTTTCAGTTCCGGTTCCGGTTCTGGCCGGAGCTTTTAAATTTGGTTCCGGTGTATCCCTAGTGAGATCATCTTCAGCAAATCTGTTGCAAAGGTTTTAGCCAATTTTCCCCTTAAGGATTTTACAACGCTTGAAGCGAGAAAAACTAACTGTGGAGGGGGTGCAATTAATAAAGCAATCGATTTGGAGACCGAAATAAGCGAAACGGGATTGAGGAATGCTCATGTGCAGCAAAAGAATCAGGAGCAGGAAAAAGTTTCCGATAACTCAAAAGACTTTTCTTAAATTTACTGTGCAATAGATAATTCCAAATAATTTATTCTACAGGTTACTTATCTGGGTACTTCTGATTCCTTACGTTTTGTTACGTCCGATTCTTTGTCCATTAGCTCCGTCAAACTTTTTTCCCTCAACAATTTTTCCATGTACGCGTCGGGCTTGAAATGGGCTCCGTTAATATCACAAGGATTCGCTGAGGTCTCTCCAGACTCATCACCAACTCCATAGTACAATTTAAGAAGGCCACGCTTTTGTCGATGGCGAGCACGAGCAACACTGTTGTCTGGATCCTCGTCTACATAAATAAAAATTATATTTTGATCAAGAAGTGACGTGGATGTTTTTCACGCCTGGCTTCGACCTCTCTCTTGAAGTATTTTTCATTCAATCTATTCCACCGTTTCGTGTTTATTTTTCTGCCGTACAGAATTGCAATGATATCGTCGACGTCGTATCACCAAGCTCGAGTTTGATACTCCGCAAGAGTAGGTGCAAAGTTTATGACATTTTGGAAAATAATTGCAATCTGACAGAACACATTCACATAGCAACTAGTTGAAAGTTCAGATGAAATTTATGTTTGATAAGGAATTTTCGAGTGTTCGGATGTTGTATTTTAAGGTAAAATCGGGACCAGAAGGAAATAACGCAACTTAAGGAGTCTCCGGCTGCGAATCAAACCCACGATCCAGTGAATCTACTGAATGGCACTGAAGTGCTCTCCGAAAGCTTAACGACGAGGTTCTGTAGCAATAATGGTGGTAAACCAGGTAAAGAGAGGGGTATACTAAACGAATACGCGAAATTGAATTTTCATTTGATGAATATAATTTTTTGACCCAACGACGCCCAGTTTTGAAAAATACAATCTGGTGCTTTCGCCTGCGAATCGAACCTGCGACCCAGTGAATCGAATACAAACTGAAATACAAATTGCGTGCATTTCATGTGATCGAGGGTGAATTCCAAATATTCGTTGAAAAAATCTTTCTTTACACCAGTGCTTCCACAATTAAAAGTACAAAACTCGTGACCAAGCCCACGCCAGAGAGTTGCATTTTTCATAATTTATCATCATGCCAAGCTTTAAATCTCTTATGGCCCAGACACTCAAAAATTTCCTTTCAAATACGACTTCCATTTTATGATAGAGGTTCAAAATATTGTTGAGAATGCTTATCCAGTGCCATTCCACATTAAATTCTAGCAATTGACGAGACGCTGTCTTTTCTGTGAAATTTGGTAGAACTATTCCTATAGACGTCACCATTCCCGAAGAAACGTCAAAGTACTACCCTCGTTCGTGGTATTAGCATGTTTAATATGGCTTTGGTTTTCGTGGATCGGCTTTAACTCCACGATTTGAGAATACATGTCCGAGGAAGTTTACTTCAGTAGCTTCAAGACTGTACTTCATTTCACTGAGTCTGGGTCTTGTCTGACGTATTTCACCCAAAAGTGACTGTAATCGTCCATCGTGACCCGTTTTGTCTCCCCCTCATCGGGGTATCATCTTCAATATTCGTACATCTTTAAATCTTGCGATGCTTTCATAAACTTTTTTTTCATAGACTTCACTTGTACTGAATATACAAAAAGTTAGAAACCTTAATCGAGTGAGAAGTCTCGAATCTAGTTCATCCACTTCTAATTTGCCAATAGCCGTTCAAAGCATGGCGTTTAGATAAGAATTTCGTTCAAGAAATTTGACACAACTCTTTCGATGTTGGTTTTGGCTGGTATTCCCTCGTCATAATTCTGCTGACATCTTGCTGATCTGAGCAAATTCGCAATTTTCCACCCGGTTTTTCAACTAATTCAAGTTAATTCATCCATTCAGTCGGTTCGTGTAATAACTACCACGATTATATTTAGTTGTTTCATGCGGTATAATTCTATTTCGAATTGATCTCTAGACGCAAATATAACTCGTTGCTCTACTACTGTTGGTACGATTGATTTAACGAAATATTCATATTTTTTTTAAAAATTAGTTTTGTTCCGTTTCAGGTCATACACTAGCTGTTGTTTTGGACAGACAAAGAGTGGTTAATTGGTTCCATTTTTTACAGTTATTGCACTATTTCCACATGCAGGGCACTGTCCTCTCTTATGCGTCTACAATATTTGCAGACTTCTAACCATCATTTACTTATTCTCGTTGTTCCCTGGGCAAACGGTGTCCTTAACAAAGTTTTGGGTTTTATAGTGACGACAAGGCGTAAGAATGGCGAAGATGGGACGTCAGTACTCTGTATGATGTTAATAAGGCCATAATACTCCAGGCAATCAGTTGTAGTAACTTTTTAAAATCAACTTGTGCATCGCTAGTGGTCACACATAAAGCAAAAGTTAGAATGCGATCTGGAAAGGCTCGATTAAAGGCTCGATTGTTCGCTTTTCAGGAACACTTCGCAAACCGAATGATCACAATTAAACGACATTTAGCTTTGTAAATTATCAGTTCCCTTTCCGGCACAAACAAAAGCCAGGTAGAGGTAAGTTGTGGGAGAAAACGCCACAAAATCGCGTAAACACTGATTATCCAAAATTTACAGTATCGTTAGATTCGTATGAGATAGTTAAATCGTACTTCACAAAAATGTAGACAGCTCAGGCAATGCTACACTCTTCTGTATGGTTGTTGCCATTTTGACTTTGACTTGTTAGATCTGTTAAATCTTATAGATCTTATAGCTTTGACACACCTAAGTAATTTAGTTTTATTTGGATGAGCAGGGAATTCTGACGGCACCATTTACGAATGTCTCAAACATCTTGGGTTGCATGCAACATATCTGTTTGCATCTAAAATGATAGCATTGTCTTAATTTACTAGATGACCCTCGTGGACATGCTGTCATTACTGGACACCGTATATACATATTGGCAGTTGGTCCACTTGAAATAGAAATGGCTTCAAAATTTTAAATTTTGTCCATTAAAAAAAATGGGGCGGTGCACTCTCGGACGACGTATTGTAGGCACAGTTCCGTACACAAACCCAAAGTAACTCTTCAAAACATCTCCTCTCTCCCAGATCGACGTTCATGTTTGTCAAGATGTATAGGATTTAAAATTGTTTGATTCCACTCGGTGATACGATTTCCATGATCTCATATATTTAATCAGTACAAGATTTGCTACCATGCTTAGACCTGATACCGTTCTATCGAACTGACTTACCATGTCTTTTTAGCGACAAGGATAAGGAATTCAATTTCAAAAATTACAGATCCTTGAGAACATTCGAATGAGTTTTTGGATGGCAAGAAGCTCAGGAGGTTTGGTCTATCTCTCTGTTCAAATCTAACGTCAGATTTAGACTCTGCCCTTAAATGTTCATCAACGTCAAATCGACTGAACATTTCTCAACAAAACAGAGGAGTGCCCAAAATGCACGTGCTCATTCAGAAGCAAAATCGACTCTTAATTTGTTTCCAAACTGTTAGCGTGACTCAACACAGGCATGTGTAACCTAAATTAGAATTTAATGAACCATTCATATAATGACAATTAAGGCCTATCAGAAAATACCGTGCCCGCGTTCGTCCAACAAGTCGGCAGTTTGAATTCGCGCAACCGATAATGAACTCAATTCCAGCGCATCTTCGACTGGACTGAGCCATTTCATGTGGTGGAGCAGCTCACTCAAGTTATGTTCAACGACGTCCAAACAGAAGTAATCAAAACATTGCGTCCACTTCAACAATTGTTGACAGACGTAGTGAACTACAAGAATCTCTAAATAGCCCAGATTCTTGTCAGCCCTTGAACAATACCGTATTTAATATGTAAGTGTTGCATGTAAAACAGTGACAGTGTTATACTAGACAACGTGATCGCAGACGAACCCTTCCAGCATCATGCCAGCAATAAGTTAATGGAAGAAGTAAGACAACTATAACGACGTGCAGACTTAAAGAGCACAATTCAGAGAATGATACGAAGGAAGTTCGGTCACTTCAGAAACATGATGCCAGCCACAAGACATTAGGTTTGGGTGATATTGTTTGTTAAAAATTTTTAGACGTTTCGGGGCACAGCCCTTTACTCAAGATATAAAAATGCGAGATAAGGGCCTTCCGTATGTAAAGATTTAGCATGTAATTGGAAATTACATGGCAAATACTTACAGAAAATCCCTAACAAATTAATCCTTTCATAACAAATAAACTAAGTTTATACGCCCAGAAGCTGTCTCTCCTCGCCGGATAATTAATATCGGTCTTACCTATTTGTTCTAGTTGTTTCTGACTCTATGAAGGAGTATTATGAAAGCACCACGTTGGTGTAGGGCAAGAGGTTTTTCAAACGATTTTGCAATTTACTGCCTTTAAGACGAGTTAAAAAAAAAACCTGTAATTGTGGTGTACTAAATCCAGACCATAGTAATGTCGGTAGTGAGCTTGCTGTTTCTGGTTACAATAAGATTTATTTGAAGCAGTGGTGGGTAACCTGAGTCAACAATTTGAACTGAACTACTCAAGGAAGATTTACCAAAGAATTACTCGACTTAAAATACAGCACAACAATAATTCCGAATAGTCACAATATATAAAGAAAAATCTGCTTTTTGACTAAGTATTCATCATCAGAACTGCTGCTAGGGTTACACGTGATCCCGTTTCTCATAGATACAGAAAAGAATGACGAAAGAACTATTTACACAAGATCTAGAGTTCTTTTGAGGATTTTGTTTCATTGTTAAGTGGCTACATTAAACATCGAAATTTTCTGCTTACACTTTTTAGGTCGTTTCTATATCAGCAAGTGCCGTCATTACATGTAACCTGAGCAGTATTCCTGATGATAACTAAAATTCGTAGAATTGTACAGTTGGTTTATCAAAATGATATCCCTATTCGGTATTACCGTATTTAGGTATTTGACAAAAACACTCCGTTACTTCCATAACTGGTTATGGCTTCAAATGGGAAGGACATGTAAATGCTTGCACCTTGGCATTAAAGTACTGTATCATCACGTGAACAAATGTGAACTGGCTTGTAACTTGTATTGACAGACTGACAGTTACAGCCTTCTAACCAACTGCTGACCAAACACAACAGGCTCAAAACAATTAGATAGAACTTGACAAAATAATTAATACACTGCTTACAGTATATTGACTTGAAGTCTCTTATGACCCTAGACATCAAAACAATTTACACTGAAACAACAGAACCACAGAACTGTTAGTCACAAATCTGTGAAAAACAAATCTTGTGTAAAGACAAGTACCAAAACTGGAAAGAGAGTAACATTCCTAATTCTGGTGTTCATAAGCCTATTCCATGTCTCACGCTAAATTTTGTTTCTAGTAGCACTCAATGTCTTCAAAATCAAATTGCTACAGCAGACACAGCAACATTAAACTAGGCATGGCTGTATGCAGTACGTTAAACTAGTTCACAAATGAAATGTTTCTCGACAGTTTTCACTCCACAACAGAAGACTTGTATGCAGAAACTGCACTTTTAGATAAAGGTCACAAGTTATAAAACTAACTTTTACCATCACAATCATCTAAAGTAACTAAAAATTTCTTCCATGGGCATATTCAAGATTTTTGTTGAGCTATTATTTTTGTTATAAAATTGCACTTTCCACCTGGTCATTCAGTTGCAGCAATAATAATCTAAAGGTGAGTACCACATAAATAAGGTACATCTATCAAATATCAATTGAAAATTCCAATGTGAATGAGTGAATATGCTCTCGCACCAGTTATGTAAAACATACAGTGTTAACTCCTTCCCAACCTACTTGTTTGGAGCTGGAAATGAGAATATAAAAATCTAACCCTTTAATACCAAGGGCTCATTCCTGTGACAGGCAAAATCATCTGAAGTTAGCTATAGTAAAATACTACATTAAGTGTGTCCTAACCCCTTAAGGGGCTTAAAGGAGCTGGAATGTAACCCTTTCATGCCCAGGGATTATCCCTGTGATCAGTAAAATCATCTGGCATTAGCCAGAATCAAATAGTCAAGTCTGTCCTTGCCCCTTAATAGGTTAAAAAACATATGTTTGTCACTACTTTCTTTAATTCATTTGTTTGCATCTTCTGCTTGCTAATTGCATTTATATTTATATTAACTGTAGATCTTGTCAGAGATCATACTGATGCATTTTGATAACAGATTTAGTATAAATGCTGTTTGGAATAAGGTGACATCTCCAAAATAGGCCAGAGGCAATTCAGCCCACAACAGTTGCAACAGTGCAGCTATGACAGTTATACATCTAAGGAATAAACTTGGTCAAAACTGAGAATGGTTTATTAATTTAATGAATTTTAAATCAAATATAGTGGTATTATTGGCAGATTATCCAGCTGGATTTTCTTTTCATTATCTGGCAAATCCAACATCAAGCTAAACAATAAAAATCTCTGATGCACCCCCATGAAACAGCAAACATCTCAGAATAAAATTGCACTTCAATAACTTTTTAAGAAAATATAGAAAATTAATCCATTAAAATAACTACACAGTTCACATAAATACCCAAGGAATTCTTTTGTAATCTTTTGGTTCGTTAAGACAGCTGAAAAAGACCACTAAATATATTGAAAATACCTTCATAAAAACTTCACCTAAAAGAAAATAGTCAATAAAAATTTAATTAAGTACTACTAAATGAAAGTTTAATGATCAAGTTGTTAAATAATTACCACTGATAATACTAATTATACTGTTCAGCAAAAAATAAACAGGAACATTCCTTTTCCCTAATGTTTTGCAGACACATTTTTGGAGCTGATCTTTTTGTAGCACACTAAGGACAATCAGACAGAAACATTTAAGCTAAGTGTGTAAAATTTATGAACAATGACATGCTTTGCTAAACAAGCCAAAAATCACCAACTGGGGATGGATCCAAAGTGACTAAGTATCCAAAAAATCTTCTTTTTCTTGTTTAATTACATATAAAAGCAGTAAATATTGCTTGGTTGTAGGCAACCTTTATGAATGGGGTGGAAAAAGTTCAAAGACTATTACTCTGCCAAACACAAGAGAACAACTTCAGAATCATCCCCAGAGACATAATTGTGAGAATATCTTGTGCACTTAAGTCAAATAAAAACTTGCCTCCTATCCCTGTGGACTCGACAGCTGAACAGGTACAGTGGCAGACTGGTATCCTGAAGCTGCAAGTTTAAATCCAGCTCAAGTCAACATTTTTCAGTTGACTTCAGCAGTGTCAGATTATCATGAAAAATTTCTGTATAAGAGAACAAGGCACTGATGTATTGAGCAAAAGTCCTTCATCAAAGTCAAATGCAATTTCAAAATCAAAATCATCAAAATCAAAAGTCAAATGATAAGTGACTCTTGGTCTTGATTATCATAATGTTCACCCTCATATGATACCTGGTGTTTTCAATTTCTCCTTGGAGAAATTGAAAACACCAGGTATCATATGAGAGTGAACATTATGATAATCAAGACCAAGAGTCACTTATCATTCTTATTGTTGTTCAATAAGCTGATTTTAATCTCATTTTATCTGGGATAGTAACTGCAAACAACAGACTGGATACAATGAGAAATAAGTACACATGTGTAACTGTAACACAAGATATCATGCCATCTGCACATTTCTTGGGTTGCAGGTGTTCATTCAAAAAAATAATTTCAAATTTCAAAGATAAATTGCTTCCAGAAAATAGTGTACTTCTGAACAGTAATTTTTTGATTTGTTGAGCAGTAAATTAAGAATTGTTTTCTAAAGATTTGTTATTAACTTTTCTTTCAATTAGAACATTCAGTCACTGAAATTACAAGCTCATCAGTTAATTCTGCCCATATTATGAAGCTTAACATAAAAAATTGATTGTGCTACATATTAGGACTCTTGAATTATTGACACAGGAGTTAAAGAAGATACCATACAGAGCATGCATTTTGATAAATATGGGGACTTAAAATAATTTATATTAGTATGGGAATTGAAGCGTCTCATTAGCTCAGTACACTCTACAGTGAACACTTTTTGTGACAAATTTTACTGTCAACAATTTAAATAGAATTCTCAAGATTAACAATTTCCAAAACACCATTAGTATAATTGAAGAGAGCTCAGACCATGTCAATATTTATCTTCCTCTTCTAAAAAAATAAGGACCAGATTCAACAGTTGCTGGTCATCATAGCCAGTGACAACATCATCAATCCTTAATTTCGTGTTGAAATAATGCAGATGCAAGATAACTAATTGTATCATAGGAGTTAACATTATGATGGTAAGCGTGGCAAGGGATTCTTGCTTCAATATATTTCAAGCGACTCTGGCTATGAAGGTTACAGGTTACGTAAAGGATACAGTGCAAAAGTAAGTGGATAGCTACTGACATTTATACTTCTCCGAATTAAGAAAACGTGCCAAGTGAGAGACGTCAAAAGAAACAGAACTAAACACTCTGTCAAACTAACAGTGAAATACCTACCAGCCATGTAAACAAAGGTTCTTTTACTACGCAATCTATCCTAATAATGTTGCTGGATTTTTGACTTTGCAAAATCAAAAACAGAACCCATCAAAACCGCTGGTCACAGCCACACCAATTTATCTTGAATTCGTCTTGAACAACTTGAGAGTCAACGGTATAACAGCGGTTCTCCAAAGAAGAGTTCGTTCAAATATGTTTGGATACTCCAGGATAAGATGAATGGTCGTCACGAAAACTGACACAGTGCAGACAATGAATTTGCGAAACTAACTTGGACAAGTCAACGGCTCTCTGTTACGCTACTTTTCAGTAAAGATTTTTCCGTTGAACTCAGTCAAGTAGCTGACATGACCTCAAGAACAAAATTTGAAATAAAAATTTCCTGTGAAAAGTCGAAACATATCTGACTATTAAAAAGTAATCTAACCATAAATTTGAAGTCAATGTTCAAAGAAACATCCATCTAGTGAGCACGGAGCCAAGTGAAAACCAAATAGCTCTGCAAAAATTTCCCAAAGCTTCTAAAATATTCTTTTCCACTCAAACATCATAAAACAAATCAAATTTCATCGACACGAGAAGTTGCAGTGAATATTTTTCAAAGTCGAAAAAAACACTGTATCTCGTCGAGATAAGACGATTAGTGAAACGAACAGAGAAAGTGTGGAGGTTGCAGATAGTTGCACTTATCGAATATTTGCCAAACCTCGCCAATAATTCTAAAATGATGTCTTTGATTCAGAGACGAGAATAAAATCAAAAGTTCATGAATTGGAGCAGTGGTTGAGAAAGTATGGCAATGCTTAGAATTTGGCCTCTTTACCGTTATAAGCCTAAAAGCTAAAAGTAATGTTAGAATTGGGTGAAAACCAAATAGCTCTGCAAAACTTTCCCAATGCTTCTAAAATGTTCTTTTTCACTCAAACATAATAAAACTAATCAAATTTCATCGACACGACAATTCACAGTGAAAATTTTTACAAAGTCGGAAAAAACGCCTTATCTCGTCGAGATAAAACTATTAATGAAAAGAACAATGAAAGTGGGGAAGCTGCAGTTAGTTTCACTTATTGAATCTTTGCCAAACCTCGTTAATGATTCTAAAATGATGTCTTTGGTTCAGACAAGAATAAAATCAAAAGTTGATTGATCGGAGCAGTGGTTAAGAAAGTATGGCAATGTTTCGAAAGTGGCCCCTTAGCCGTTATACGCCTAAAACCTAAAAGTAAGGTTAGAATTGGGTTAAAACCAAATAGCTCTGCCAAAACTTCCCCAATGCTTCTAAAATTTTCCTTTCAACTAAAACATCATAAAAAAAAAAGTCATATTTCATAGATTCGACAAGTTGCAGTGAAAATTTCTCAAAGTCGAAAAAAAATCTTTATCTCGTCGAAATAAGACGATTAGTGAAGCGAAGAGTGAAGGTGAAAAGGCTGCAATTATAGTTACGCTTCTCGAACCTTTGCCAAACCTGGTCAATGGTTCTAAAATGACGTGTGTGGGTCAAAAATGGGAATAAAATTAAAAGTTCATTGATTGGACCACTGGATGAGAAAGTATGGCAATGTTTAGAAATTGGCTCCTTAGTTTTTATACGCTTAAAGCGTAGAATCCGTTTCCAGCCGATAATTTCAGAAAATAAAGTGGAAAACATACTCCGAAAAATAGTTCCATCAAAAGAAAACTCCATTTTCTTTTGACAATGAAATTTACAAACAAATCGATGGGGTTTCAATGGGATCCTCTCTCGCGCCTGTACTCGCTAATATAATCTTAACCGAATTTGAAGAAGCTGTCATTTCCAACTTAATCAACTCTGGTACCATTAAATTTTATAAAAGATACGTAGACGACACACTTTTACTAATCAAACCTTCTAATATTCCGGCTTTGCTCAAAACGTTCAACAATTTTGACAAGAATTTAAACTTTACAGCTGACACCTTTCCAGATGACATTGTCCACTTCTTAGACATAAAAATATCTGCTGATGGAACCGATATTTACCGAAAAGCTACACACACTGGACAATACACCCATTTTACAAGTTTCGAACCATTTCAAAGAAAAACTGCATGGATAAGATCACTCCTTGATCGCGCTCACAAAATTTGCAGCACTAATAACTTGACAGCCAAGTTAAAAACATTAAGTCTTTTATGTCGTGGAATGGATATCGTAATTCTTTGAAACATTTCCTGATTAACAAATTTAAACGTAAAGTTAATACTTCTGCTAAAACCTGTTCTTCATCTCAATCGCAAACCAATAATGATAATTTGCCTAAAATTTGGATTCGCCTGCCTTATTTGGAACCCAAGGAGAAAATATTGTTAAGTCATGTCTAAAGAAATTACACCGATGTTTTAGAACAACGGTTAAATTTGTAGTAATTTATGACACTAAAAAGATCGCATTTTTCACATCCAACAAAGACAAAATTCCTCCTTCGGTCCGTTCTAATGCCATTTACCAAATAACCTGTCCTGGATGCGGCCATTCTTACATTGGAAAAACCGAAAGGTGCCTCAAAACAAGACTCCATGAACATGCCACTAAACATGACACCAGTGCAGTAGGACAACGCTTTTTAGAATGCAAGAACGCACAAGACACTGTCACACAAAACATAACCGACTTGACTGACAAAACACTTCTCAGATACGCGTTTCCAAGTTAATAAATCTCATCGTTAACAAATACAAAATACTATATGCTAATAATTCACTTAACAAAAACCGACTTTTACTAATGGAAGCACTTTTCATCAAATCTCTAAAACCAGAACTAAACGTAGGACTCAAAGCCAGCAAAGAACTCTCATTATTTGACCTGACATAAACACATCACTCATTCACACTCTAATTTCTTCCGCCTACACATTCTTCCTGTATGATGTCACCACGCTTGTGCCTATATATTGACCTAGGTTTAGCTTTTGTAAATTAGTCTAATGATGAATTTGTAATAGATTCGAAATTTTACTATTGAACACTGTGTCCGCTTGTTTTTCTCAAATTTTGAGTTCAAGATGGAACTATTTTTTCGGAGTATGTTTTCTACTTTATTTTCTAAAGCGTAGAAGTAGGTTAGAATTGAGTGAAAACGAAATAGCTCAGCTAAACTTTTCCCAATGCTTCTAAAATATTCTTTTCCACTCAAACATCATAAAAACAACTCGAATTTTATCGATTCGACAATTTTCAACGAAAATTTCTCAAGTCGGAATAAACGCTTTATCTCGTCGAGATAAGACAATTAGTGAAACGAAGAGTGTAAAGTGGAGAGGCTGCAGTAAGTTGCACCTATGGAATCTTTGCCAACCCTCGCCAGTGGTGCCAAAATCATGTGTTTAAGTCAGAGATGAGATTAAAATGAAAAGTTCATTGATTGGAGTAT